>QUSF01000006.1:26365131-26400912 GCA_003676055.1 Chloebia gouldiae | reverse complement strand
AAACCAAACCAAACCAAACCAAACCAAACCAAACCAAACCAAACCAAACCAAACAACCCCCGCCCCCCCCCCAAAAAAAAAAAAGAAAAAAACCCACCCCAAAAAACCCCAAGAAAATAAGCCAGTTGTAAACCAGCACATTTTATAGAGTAACTTAACAGCTACACTGAAAGAAAATGATGTTATACATCTGACAACACATAAAGGCAGACTGTGAGCTATGGGGCTGATGAGCTTTGCATTTTGCTTAAAGAGAGAAATGGAGAATATTTTCTCTTGCCTTTCTCAAAAAATCAGATTATATCTGCATTAGTTCTACTTATGCGCATGACAAAAGTCCAATAATAGACTAAATATATTGATCATAGTGGTGTAAAACACTCTTTTTATTATATGTTAGAGTAGCTGATCAGGCATAAAACCATTTGTACCTCTCCAAATGAAAACTCAATATTTTTTTCATTTTCAAGGCAGTAATTTGCATTTACTAGTTTTCTACTTGAAGCCATGTCTATGAATTTCATATCCCAGTGTAAGTCAGTTCTTCATGGTGAGTGAAACACTGCTCTCCAGACCTTTAAGTGGAATGATCTTAAGTAATTCTTGTCTGATGTACCATGTTTCTTGTTGTTTAAAGCTGCTGTCTTGATATAGTAACTATACATGTACACTGATAAGCAAACCCAACTTACATCACATCTTACATGTTCTGCATGCTACAAAACATACCTGCAGGGATCAGTGCTTCCATGTTGCACAGTTACATCTTTGCAGTAAATGAGTAAAGCCTATATTTTATCCTAAGAATGTGTGTATATTTTTAGAACTAGAAATTGTTACATTTGCTACAGGTTTTTATCCATTTGAAATGGTGTAGCTGTCAGAATTCTTGATGCTTTCCATTTTGAGATTGGCTAAGTTGGTTAGAGCATGATGCTGGTAATGCCAAAGTCACAAGGTGACATTTATGAATATTCACTTAAGATTTGTACTTGACAATCATTATGGGTCCCTCCCAGCTCAGAGTATTCTGTGACCCTAATGGATTCCTTTTCCACCCCTCTGTTATCTTTTTTATAGATGTTCTAATCTGCTGGTATCAGAAATAAAGAGCTGTTACCCTGATGGATAACACTCACAAAATAATAAAATACAAGGAATTGTGATGAATAAATAGATCTTTGATTATTTTACAAGGATGATAATGCAGAAAAATTGTTTCCTCAATTTAATGTTTTGCAAAGAGTTGCCATGCATTATTGTCCAGAAACCACAAAAGAAATACAAAGGTACATGGCCAATAAAAGATGTACAGGTATTTTCTTAGTTTGCTCTACAAGGTGAAAATTAACTTAAATTAAGAAAACTTGAACTTTCTGTTTCTGTGTTGTGTGATCTAATAGTCTATGAATACTAGGAAAAAAAAAAGGTCCAAACTTGTTCCCCTGCAAAACAAGATGACAAAACCTTTCAGCAGCTTGCTAACAAACTAGGAAAATGGCTAACCCATATACATGAGTAGTCTTGTACACTAAAGTTCCCCAGAAAAAAACTAACCTTATGGTCAGAACCTCCTTCATTTTTCCATGTTTTAGCAGACAGTAACAGACACCACAAGCAATCATAAACTAGTTTTCAATGCTTTTCCCATATAGAAAGAGTGAAACTTGCAAATGACACATTCTATTTTCGGTTGGAGAGTCTTGGGTGACATACCCATATGCCAATGATTCTGGAACAATGAGCATCTATCTCACCCTTGGATCCAAAGATCCAAGGGAAGTAACAGTGACCCATGATGACATGCAGGGAGAAAGGCAGTACCTCAGTCAGCTAGCAGCTCCTAGATTTTCACACTGCTTTTCCTTTCACATGCCCCTGGGGAGTTCTTTGGAAAGACAAGATGTAAAACCTGTCTGGCAAACAGATTCATTCAAACCTTGTACCTCATTGTACGTAAAGACAGTAGCTACTGTCATTTAAAACAATCTTCAGGAATCAGTGCTTCCTTGTTTCACAATCTCTCTCAAGCAGCACTTATTAAGGCCACTGAATATCCAATTTAAACCCCTGGTGCAGTCACAGAGGATTTAGTTCAACAAAATCCTAACCTCAGAAGTATGTTCTCTCCTAAGTTAAGACTTTGAGGTGACTAGCAAGAGAAGTTATTGAGACCAGTTCATTTAATTGTGAAAAATCAACATACACCAAAAGGTAAACCATATCATTTGAAGGAAGGCAACTTAATTAACTGAAGAGATGAATGGAATTCAGCTGCTGTTCCAGAGATGTTTTCTACATTTTACGTTGAAGTGATCTGATAAAACAGCTAGTAGAGCTCAATTCTGAAACTGAAAAATCCATGATTCTCCAATCCTATGTCTATCCTAATAATTAATCTTAAAAACCACATTTATTCTTTCTGTTTCTCTATCTAGCACACATCTGTGTTTTAACACAGATTTGTTTTTTAACACACATTTGTTTTAACACAAAGAAGCAGCATCCTTTAAAAAGTTGCTCACTATATAATCACTGTCTATACGATCTACAATATGCAGTTAGGTAATTCTCCTGGAAGCTTAATGGTGCAATTTGAACCTGATTAGATAAATTTAAAAATATGATGTAAGTTGTCCATGATTTGGGTGAGAGTTTTGAAGATTTAATTATTTAATAAAAGGTAAGCTTATGATACTGTTTACTTATGTGCTTTAAATAGGAATCAGAAAAGTTTATTCCTCTTTGAAAAAGAAATGTTAGCATTTAAATCTTCAAAATAAGAAATTTCTCCTAGTAGTACAGAGTGAAATTACCAAATCCCTCAAGACAGCTTGTTTTGGTAGTTTTCCCTAAGTAAGTTGTCATTCTGGGTTCTGGATTTCAAAATAATCAGGGGTGATTAAACCAAACCAAATTTTGTGGGGAAAAAATGTATAACTTCTTATGCTTAATAACATAATGTTAAGTCACAACCCAGTCATTCAATCAGTTTTCAGGATGAAAGGGAGCAGAAATTCAGTTATTCATACAACTTCATGTAGATACATATTAATTCACTGTAAATGCATATTGAGTCAGCAAGATCTTTGAGGCAGATTTACCCATTTTGCTTTCAGGAAGCTTCCTTTTGAAAAAAAAATCAGATTATCTAAGAAATGAAGACTCAGAATATCTAATAAATGGAGAAAGCTTTAAGCAAGGAGGTAAGGCAGGAATACAAGTTAAAAAAAATTATAGGAAGTTTTCTTCTTTTTGTGTTGAGATTTTGTAGAATGGATCTCAGCTTTCAGACCTGTTTATAATTAACTCAAGGTATTTTATGAGCTGACATCCCTTAAGATGCCTACCAAGTCTCTTTTCAAGTCTTTGCTTGAGCTGCTATTTCCTAGTTCTTTCCTGTGATTATCATATTTACTGCAGTCACACATTGTGCTCTGGAGTCTTTCTTCCAGGTACACTTAGTTACTTTTCAAGGAAGGAATAGCCTTCCTTTCTTCCTGAGCATGTGACCTGTCTATGAGGCATTTTAAAGGGAAAGAAATGTACAGTCAAAGAACAAATAAAATGCTCTGATACTGAAAGAAAGAACAGCATTTATTTGGAGATGGGTTCCCCCTGACAGAAGGCAAAATGTAGGTAAAATAATGTTAGGTAGTTTAGAGCTTATTTTTTCTTAGGATTTGGGCCTTACATAGGTTACTTTTTGTTTTAAAACATTTATCTACAATTGTCTTTCAAAAAATAATTGCTACACACTGGTGCAAAATATACACTTGCACACTGGTGCAAAATATATTTGATATACAGACAAAGAAAAATTGCAGGAATTCAATATGCTCAGCAAAGAAATTGCAGGAAATCTTGTTTGTGTAAAGAAACCCTTATCTGTTTATTTTCACTAGAAGTTATTGTAGTTCAATACAAATTATTTTACAAAATAATTTTGTTCTTCTTACACAAATGTTTTAGTGTATATCTTCATTGAATGTTTAATTATATGCTAATTACCTTGAAAGCACAACCAGATTCTTAATAAAAAAATATTTCACAGGCAAAATTTTTATGCAGAAATATGTTTTTTGCTAAAAACATAAAATATTTTTACATGACAGTTAAGTCACCTCTATTTACAGCTTTACTGCAAAGTGCCTAAGTGCAAAACTCTTTTTTTTAACTGAAGACTCCAGTTTGACCCCTAACCATTTCTTCTGAGCTCTTTCCTTCACACACTCTAAGATTATTCTGGGGTGAAGAGAAGGCTGTTCTAGTTATGCTGATACAGACTATCACAAAGGGGATGCTGTTGATTTTGATTAGTTTCATATGATCTAAAGGTAAATTTAATCAAGTCTAGACACATACAAAAGTATTAGTAGGAGTAGCAGATTGATCTGCTGGATCTTTTGTTGCAGATATAATATACTTTACACCATTACAAAGATTTGACTAGCAATAATATAATCATGTGTGGGTATGGCATTGAGCATTTATATTCATTGACCCTTGGAACTTTTCCTATAACTAAGATAGGCAATTATTGAGCAAAATATTGAACTTGGAAAATGGCTTTAGAAGAAAGCCAGTACAAATGAAGCTTATTTACTTGTATAGCAACTTGAGAGATATTCTTCTGCTGTAAAATTTTACAGCAAAACACTGTAATTAAGCTGCATACAGACACAACAGAGCTCTTAAGCCATCTTTACTGCACACACTCCAGGCTTCTACTCTGTCATTTCAAATCTCCAGATGTTCTTACAACCCACAAGGGGTCCAAGACTCTTTGATAGTGACACATTTCTTATAGCTAAGGATAGCAGTGGAAAGCCAATTATAATAGCTTCCCTACTAGGTCCTGTGGTGTTTGAATCTTTGTAACCCTTGTGGGTTAGTTTGCTCTGAACTGGACTGTTAAATTTCTAAAGAGACCACCCTAAGAAGCAGTCACCATTTTCTGAATCAGAACTGATGAAGAACGCTGTGGAGGAGACATGCTGTGCTCTTTCAGGAGGATTTTATTATAGTTACGCTTTGATAAGTTCAAACTTTTAAAATGAAGTTGAGGTGACAGCAGTTATGCTACACCATCACTTCTCATTGCCACTCACTTTATAAAAGAGAAGGTATTTTTAAAAGGTTGTATATATACCTGAAGTCCATCCTTGCCTCTACCTTGCTGCAAACTCCACTGTTAAAATACTGTACTCTCAAATCCAAGCATTTAAGATTTTGTACTGGATGGAACATGATATGTGCCCTGTAAATAATTAATTAGGAATCTTCTTGAAGTTTAATGACATGATTCAGGATAAAAGCCAATTAAATCAAATTTTTTCTGACTGGCAGAAAAATTAATATTTCTCACACATAGTTGGCTTCTACATCAAATGGGGAGCAGCTTAAAAATTAAACACCAACTAAATTTAATGAGAGTGACCTTGAAAGGACAAAACATAGGATCAAGAGGAAAAGATAGTCAGTAGCCTTAGGGAGAGAAAAAAATCACTTTAGAGGTTCATATTCTGTAATTTTCTTTATTATTTGCTAGTGTAAAATCAGATCACAAAGATCTGAAAGAATAATTTTGCTAGAAGATTAAATTTTTAGTGACTGCAACTCTTTGTGAAATCAATTAATAGTTTCACACTGTCTCTCCATCTTGCAACTGAGAACTACAGGTAAAAATATTAAAGTGGGAAGGTTTCATTTCAGTATTTTCAGTATAAAATTTTCTATAAACCTCCAGAAATTTACTTATTTTTCAATCTGTCAGTCACACTGAAAAATTCTTTTCTCCACCAAAATTTGAGCAGAAATACAGCAAATTACAACCATCTTAATTAAATAGCATTTTGAACACTTTTGAACTTCTTTCTGATAATGTTAGAGAGAAACAGAGGACCAATTGAAAACTTTGGGCTTGTCTAGTTTGGAGGAGTCTGAGTGACCTCATTGCTTTCTTCCTGAGGAAGTGTAGGGAAAGGTGCTTATCTCTTCTCACACTATTTAGTGATAGGATACAGGGAAATGGTTCAAGACTGTGTCAAGAGAAGTGTCAAGAGGCAAAATGAGGAAGCATTTCTTTATCCAGTAGGTGGTCAAGCAGGCTTCCTAGGGAAGTGGTTGCTATCCCAGGCCTGTAAGAGTTTAAGAGGCATTTATTTGGACAATGCCCTTAATAACATGCTTTAAATTTGGTCAGCCCTGAAGTGTTCAGGCAGTTGGACTAGATGATCACTGTAGGTCTCTTCCTACTGAAAAATAATCTATTTTATTCAGTCATGTAGAGGAATATATTTTTCATCATCAAAGTTCTTCCTTCATGCCAGTTCTTTTTTATTCTCCTGAGTCAATTTGAATCTTAGGTGCATATTTTTCTCTTTTTCTTTTTTTTTTTTTTCATTTGTCTTCAATCCACTTGTAAGACATGCTTTCAAAGTATTTGAAGTATATCTCTTTTATGATTTGATCAAATTTATGCTCATCAGAAATCACACCTAATGTATCATTCTTCCTTCACAGAGTAATTGCCATTAAACTGAAAGGAATTGGTCCTAAAGTATTAATGAAGAATGGAATTGCACAGGTATACATGTTGACATAACTTTAAATGGTTGGAAAGAAGCTGAAAATACTGAGATCATTGGAGGAGCCCAGTATTGAAGTCTTTCACATTTGGTATAGTTTACATAATCCAACAGTTAAAATATGACCAATATGATTTTCTTTAAGAAAGAAAATTTATTGTAAATTAAACAGCATTCAATATGTTGTGGAGTATTATCATCCTGCATTAATAATTATGTATTTCACAAATTCATTATTTCTGATCATGTAGTCTCATTCTTTGTTTAAAGCAATAGCAAGTTCAAAATTAGACCAGATTGTTCTGTTCCTTCTAAATAAAATTCTGAAATTCTCAGCCTCTCTGAGGAGACTTCTGTAGTGCTTATATTTTACTGGCTAGTGCTGAATCCCAGCATTTACCTTATTTAATATATTGAATGTGATACATATATAAGCGTGACCCTGGCCTCCAGACAGAGCATAAATCATAAGCAGCCATGCTTTTAATGTTTAACCAATTTCCATACATTTCATAATTCTACGTGTTGGGGGTTTGGTTTGGTTTGGTTTTCTGTTTGGTTGGGGCAGGGATTGTGTGATTTTTTTTTTCTTTTTTGTGGTTTGGGCTTTTTCCCACGCTATAGAATATTTTTAGTTTTGGTAATGCAGGCAAGATACACAAAAAATCAGCAAACTTCCTAATTCTGTAAACCTTTTATGATTGCAAATAAAGGAGCTGGGCAATGAAGGGTTGCTATTTATTCTAGACTGACCTGAAATGGATATTTCCTATCTTACAGTTTTGTTTACACAGTAGTTATTTATATCCTGTTTTAACAATTTATTTTACTGAAGTAATAATTTATGAATGACCATCACATTTACTGTTTTGTTTCTGGGTGGTGCCAATGTTTATAAAGAAAGAAAATCTGAAATTGCAAGATTTCTGCATACATGTCAGTCATATATTTATATGACTAATGAGCTTTCCAGGAGTATTTTCAAAGAGACCAAATGATCAATTGTAACATTTTCTCTGAAGGAATATATTCTTGTTATACACTTACATATTTATTATATTTTTAACATGAAGACTGAAGCAAATACATGAAATATGCATGCCTCTTACCTGTATCCAAATTTAATTATTCATGTCTATCTATTAAACCTCATAAATTTATTTCTAAAATTAAATACTACATTTTTTGGTAAGGATGCAATAAGAATAAACTCCTGCTTTTTAAGGAATTTTGATAGTGCTCTTCCTTCAACCCCAAACTGACCTGTATTCCCCTGCTCAAGGCATAATCACCAGTGGTAATTGTAATGGATGCATTTGGCAGGGATGGTTCAACCAGCTCAAAGTGGATTTGGGGGAGACAGATAGCAACACAAGAGCTGTGTTGGCAGATGCCCAACACAGCCAAATCTGGAAGAAACTAACATCTCTAGTCAGTATGCAAATATGATAATGAGTCAATAATTTTACCGCTGAAATAGTGAGCAGCCCAAGAGCCCTTTGAGCAATCCCGTATGACATCACAGGATCTTACTCTGAGTATGGACTTTTCTCAAGTTTATGCCTGCCACAGAGATTCCTTGCTCCTCAATACTGAGAAATTTCTTGCCTCAACAGATGCTCCATAAGGGACTAATAGCTTACTGAACTTTGTAAGCTTTGATAAGGTTATATCTTAGATTCAATATGCCCATATAATCACTCAGACATAAACCTTTGATTAAGTCTGGGACTAGGATTGAATTCAGGTGCATCCAGACTCATCTGAGGAAAGCTAAGGTGTCATCTCTGAACTTTGTGACCCAAAGTGAGGACCTGCAAAGTGTCTGGCTTACCCTGTCCTTTGTGTAGTAAATAATCAAGTGCACCTTGCCATAAAATCTTGTTAAACCACTGTCTTATTTATTAAAAAACTTTCTTAAAAGCTGGTTTATCTCAATAAACTTATTAAAACTTCTCTCTTACAAGTGAAGTGCATTATTTAATTCACAACAGGAATGACTGCGATATTGAAATGAAATTATGCTTTTTTTTTTTTTTTGAGATGTTTGGCTGTCCCACAGAGACATCCAGATATGACAAAAAAAAAAAAAAGAGAAAGAATAGGCAATTGCTGTGGTCTTTAGGGTATTACAATTGAGAATTGAAAGAAATAGAAAAACAGAAAACAGAAGATTTTTTCCAGAATGGACACAAATAATTTAAAAGAAGCATTGTGACAGGGGAAAAAAATAATTCAAATAAACCACCATGCCCCCATTCTCAAAAAATGAAATCTCTAATTTCACTCTACAGATTAGACCATAACAGGAAAAATAAAGAATATGGGAGCTGAAGTAAGACCTAGGCAGATCTACCGCTCTTAAGAAAAATGTTACAACTGTTATGTAACTGCCATTTTATATACTTATACCTCATAAACAATACAGGTTTCTGCTTTTATATTAAAATTACTTGCTGATAGCTGTGCAAATTTTTAGAAATATCACTATGATACTTCAATGAGATGATCAGAATTTGACTTTCAGGCCGACATTTATAAATCTGGTATTACCAAGCCTAAAGGTTTAAGCCAATGTCAGAACTATTGCTCTACAATATGTAATACCATTTCTTTTTGGAAAGCTATCCATCAGAAACAGGAAGAAATCACTTATGTGACAAATATTTTCTTTGGTTATGATGCACCAGAAAGTGCTGATCTGCAAGACAGTTTTCACAGAAATAATGTCCAGTCTCTTTCAATGAAATTCTCTTTCTAGTGGATCTTTGATTGTACAAGTCTTCCAGTTTGGCTTAAAGTATGTAAACTCTCCTGCTCTGCTGACTGACTTCTAGATTATTTCTCTTTGGTTTGCTAAACCTTTGTCCTTAGTAGCAACTTTCTCCTTACTGATACTTACATAGTAAAGTCTGTCTGCACAGGATGTATATTTTCTTGTAATATAATGAGAACATGGGCCTGTTCTTATACTTACATTTACCTTCCAATTGCACTGTTGGGAGTGACAATGTTTGTACTGCTGGAAAAGTTTAAAGAATGTGAAGCTATGAGTTTATAATTGGAATAAGTATGCATTTAATTGAAGTATTGATAGGCTACAGAGGGGCTGTCTCATTTAACTTTAGACAGCTAAAATATAGAAACCTTTGACCTGAAATTAAGAGGTAACTAATCCACATTAGATATGTGCTAAATGAGACCATCTACACTCTGAAACTGTCTATTTTTATACTTTGACTTAAATATACCTGATAGAAGGGAGGAAAGATGAGGAAAGGAGGCTCTTTTCAGTGGTGTCCAGTGACAGGACAATAGTCAACATGTACAAACTGAAATCCATGATATTTCATCTTCACAAAAATAAAGAAAAAATTACTCTGGGGGTAGTAAACAGAGGTGGCCCAGAAGAGATACCCTTGGAGATATTCAAAACTTGACTGGGTAAAAGCATAAACAACAAGATCTGCCTGACTCTGCTTGAACAAGAGTAGATGATCAAAAATGGCCCATTCCAATTTCAACAACTCTGTGATTCTGTGATTTTATTTTTCTTGGTTATCAAAAGATTTATTGTCTCAGCTGATGTCTAATGTCATGTTTGTAAATAACAGGTTTCTTTCTAATGATCATTCAGAGCCTCCTGGTTCCTGAGAACAGTAAAAGCCACTAATTATTCCTCCAAACTGAATCATCAAAAAAAATATAAAAGATTTCAAAGAGCTATTCAAGGTGTGATTAGAATAATCTGAGCTCAACAACAAAGTCATAAAAAATTAAAAATATAGCAAGTAAATCAAATAGAGGTAGATGTGTAATTATGTTAATATTATGTAAAAATCTACAGGATATCTTCCAGGTCCACAGGAAACTATTCAAATCCTAGCAATTCCAATAGAAAATGAAGTAAAACTGCAGCACAAGAAGTAGACTCAGGTGAACTTAATCATATTAATGTAAGGACTAAAAATGCGATAAAGTAGTGCTGAGCCATTTCAAATTCAGACTCCTTTTTGCTGATAAGTTAAATAAGATAAATAAGAAAAATGGTTGTATTCTTACCTTTGAAATAGCCCTTTGAAAATGTAACTGGCCAATCTTAAATTATCATGTTCACAAAAATTATTATTAGAACATCCAAGCAAATGTATGAAGTAAAAATTTAACTGTTTTCTTTTCCCTAGATGCTTACCAGTGCTATTGCCCCCAAGGTATCATTACAAAGACTTAAATATTCACTTAGTGCTGTGTATTCTATTAAATCATTTTCTCTTTTGGTCTCTTTCCAGGAAGATATAGAAAATTAAAAACACACCTTTATTTCATCTTCTCTCCCTTTTGGAATATTAGCATAGCACCAAAAATACCTATTTTTTAAAAAACAAGAACTTCTGTAGTATGTAATTAGCTATTAGTTTTAAAGATTTTTAAAGTACAGCTTCCACGGTCCAAGTTTTCAAGAAACTGATTTGGCTAATAATATAATATTTTTAGCTGCTGATACAGGGGAAAATACTCAATCATAACTTTGTATAAAATCCTTCTCTCAAAATACAAAACAGAAGTATTTATTATACTTTCTCTTAATTAAATTAGGTTTTCTTAGTTAATAAATTTAGCTTTGTCATTTGTTAGTATTGCTGTGCAACTCACAGGATTTATTTTATTGATAATGTGCTCAAATACCTTACTGCATTTATTTATTTTATACCCTTGCTCCTCTCCTTCCACACAGAAAGACATCCTAATAATATTTATAATGTTATTTAATTATGATTTAATTTGTAAAAAATAGAAAGCTTGATAATTATTTGATTATAGTTCAATATATATCTAATAGCTTAAAAACAGGAGCTGTGGAAAATACATACGTTTCTGAACTGATTGTTGGAGATCAAGAGGAACACACTAAGAAAATGGGAAGAAAACTCACCAGAAACTTATTTATGGGACACTGGATCTCAGTGTTGTCTCTACTAATTGTGAAAGAAGTTGATATAATTGGCTCAAAGAAGCCTCAACCTCTAAATGTAGGTTTCAGACTGAATCTCATCAACTAAAGAGACTCAAAAGTCTTACAAGCTAAATTCCTTGGGGAAGACTGAATTTTTCTGCGGTAAAAAAATTGACTAGATATTGGAATTACATGCTCTGAAAATGGTGAAGTGAAATATATAATCCATTCTGAGATGAATTATTATTAAAATCACATCAACACGGAATCATTAAGATGGGAAAGGACTCAGAGAAGAACCTTGATGTCTCTTCCTTACACACACATCCTGGATATTTATACACATTGGTAAGACCTGTCTGAATATTTATTTTTTTCCAGGCTGACCACTTATGGCTCTCAGACTTTCCTCATATGACAAATGCTCCAATTCCTTAATCATCCGCATGGTCCTTAATTAAATTTCTTGTTAGCATGTCTACACACTACTTGTACTGGAGACCTCAGAACCTGGACCTGGAATTCCAGATGATGCCTTCTTTCTTACTCTTTCCTAGGTAAGTACTCTGGACATCAGTCTGTGAGCTCTGTGGCAGGCAGTGTACATATGTTTTTATGTGTATAAATTTTTATGTATATATGTTATATTTACATTCATTCTGCAGGTACATGCTGGTAATACATCTCCAGTCTCACATGGCTGGACCTGGAGACATAAAGAAACAGCAGCCTCACCTCTCATGGGCTGCTGATCTGGCATGATACATCTTCCTCTAATAACTCTAAACATAGAAATATCCTTGGTCAAAATCCCTGAGTTAAGACATTGATCAATTTTAAAAGACTGTGACAAGTACCTACTAAAAGCTATTAAACCCTAAATATTAGAATATTAACTTCATAATTGTCCTTTCTCTGTGATTTTTACTTTTTAGTAATACTTTAAAAAATCATTTTTATTATACATATTCGTGTGTATCTGCTTACAGAACCTACCTCTATAACTTCTAATCCCACAATAGCTGATATCAGCCATTAATTTCTTTGTACCAATTAAGTAAAACTTCATTTTCTATTCTTTTACCTAACAACTTCCAAAATTCTTAAGATTACAGTAATCTTGAAAACACACAGTATTTTAAACAATGATTTAAAATTATTAATTTAATTGGTACCTATGATAATTTAAGTGACACATCAGATTTTAGATATTCCAAAATCTTATTTTACTGATCTTCAGATTGAACCAAAATTATGTACTAGGCTCACTGGAAAGTTCATATAATTTGAGCTATAAAGACCATCCTTCACACACAGAATATCTATAGGTATAAACTTTCAGAGGAAGAGTATGGCATTATGAGGAAAGATTAAGGCAGTATATTTTCCAAAGAGAAATTGTGACAGTTCCCTAAAAATTATTATTGGAAGTCTTACATTTCACAGTATAATGTCAATGCAAGCACAGATATATAAGAAAACTACACATTTCTCATGAAAGCAAAGGATATTTCCTCTAATATTCAAACATTTCATACCTCTTACACCATTTATCCTGTTCTGTAGAGAAACATTGCAATCAATATATCAGCGAAGTTAGAATTTTTAGCTGATAAATCAGGTCATACTTTGGCCACTTTCCCCCTCTTTTCTCTCCAAGGGACATTAGAATAATGGGTATTCTAACCTTCATCACAGTCCATTCACCCTCTAGCTATAACTAAATTACACAGTAAAATATAACTTTGATCATTCAAAATTTGTGTTAATATACTGTTCACTGCAGGATGAAATAGATACTTTTAAAAAGTAAATTTAAAGGTCATCTGATAAGGAGGAGAAGAAGGGTTCTTCTTTTAGACCAATTTAAACATTGAATCAAATTCAGAAGTGTTTTTATCTTTTGCCAACCCTAAGTACTTAAGGTCTCAAATATATTGACTAGACTTCAAATAATAAAATACATAGAACTATTATAATACGGTATCATTTAAAGATTTATGAGTATTTGGTCCTAATTTTTTTCCTGTTTTAAGACTTTTCAAAATAACATATTCAGATACATATTCCTTTATAGAGTTTAGGAAGAAAATAAAATTCTCATTTATTCCCTCTCTCATAATATCATGACTCCTATGCTATCTAGGACATGAAAAATCACCGTGTTTATAGTAACTTACTTTAGGTCACATAAAACATAATGAATTTTACTGTTGTCTATTCCAACCTATGGTGCTTATTTTTCCAATAAAAACATACTGGTTTTACTGCAGAGAACGAAATTTACACTATAGAGATCAAAACAGATTTTAACTCAATTCCACATTCTTATTCTTGTTTTATTTCAATTTTTAAAGAAGACAACTTTTTTAATACACTCTTATGCTTTTTGTTTCTTTTTTAGCTGTTTTAGTCTTAGAGTCAGACATAAGACTTAATTAATCTTTCAATGAATGCTACTTTGTATTAGTCAGTAGAAGATATTTCTCATCATGCTGATTAGCAAGCAGGTTTTCTTTGGCTCTTTCATTTATATTATTCTCTGGTTTGATTAGCTAAAGCCAGATTTGTGTCATCTACACAATGTGGCTCAAATTTACATATTAGTTTTAAGCAGATTTTGACAGCAGAATACAAGACAGAAAGACTCCAGTAAATACAAACCAAACAATTTTTTTTATGGTTTAACCCTATACAGAAGCTGAACACCACACACCTGCCCAGTCACTTCCTGCCCTGTTGCAACACTGAAGAGAATCAGAAGTGTAAAAGTGAGAAAACTCATGGGCTGAGTTAAAGACATTTTAATAGGAAAAGCAATAGCTTTGAACACAAGCAAAGCAAAACAAAGAATTCTTTCACAGCTCCCCACAGGCAGGCAGGTGTTCAGCCATCTCCAGGAGGGCAGGGCTCCATCATGTGTAATGGTTGTTTGGGATGACAAATGTCCTTCTTTTCCTTTTTCTGCCCACAGATTTATATACTCAGCAGAACACTGTATGGTGTGGAACATCCCTTGGGTCTGTGTGGTCAGCTGTCCTGGCTGCAACCCCTTGCCCTGAACCTCCAGCCTGCCTGTTGCTGGGATAGGGTCTGAAGAAGAAAAGGCCTTGATTCTGTGCAAGCACTGCTCAGAAGTAACGCAATCATCCCTGTGCTACCAACACACTTTTCAGTGCCAATGCTGAACATGGACCCATACAAGCTGCTGTGAAGGAAACTAACTCTATCCCAGACAAAACCAGTACAAATAAGAAAGCAAGCAGGCAAACAAACAAAACCCACCAGCATTTTTAAGTATGTAATTTTTCCTATTTTCTTTCTTCAAATTTGAAAATTCATAAAGCTATTAGTACTTTTTTATAATCAAGAAAGCATAAATTAGCAACGACATAAATACCCTGAAACCCAAAGCATTACTCAAAACTGAAATAGTGTTTTCTCCAGCAGCAAGAATATAGACAAAAACCCAGCATGAGTTCAGTAGAACAATAAGGTGAAAGTGAACACCATGGAGAATTATTTTTAGAAAGACTGTTTAAGCATATGATTATTTGTATTATGTTATGTATGCTGTTTACTGTGATGACATTCGGAACAAATTATTTTGTAGCAAGTCCAAATTACAAGTCATTACATTGTACAAGAATACATTTTGAAATCAAAATATTTTTGTTCCATAAATTTATAGTGGAGATAAAATTATATTAATTTTTTCCAGGGAAGGTTAGATAGACTTGTCTTTATCACAGACTTGTGGAAGAGCCAAAAGCCAGGGCTTCCTAATCCAGATCTTTTTCCTTATGAGAATAACACATGGCTCATGTTCTGTGTTAGGCGTTTAAAATCAAACTAAGACCAAGACAGCAGTCTTGTCTGTGTTTTTCCAATTACTGATTGACTTCACTGGCATTCAAAAATGTATAATTATTTCCTTTATAGTCTGAGATTCCCTCTGTGTCTAATTGCACAGGACTTCTTGGGAACATCTGTCTTAGGACTTTGGTATTGATCTATGTCAGGTAAAGACCTGTCACCTTAAAGACCTTTCAAACTTCCATGACACACAGCTAATTTCAGAATTGGTGTTGGAGGTCCCTAGCTCTAACACTTAACCAGGAAATTTTAATTTCTTAGTCCCAAAGGAGGCTACACAACTTCATTTGTTGACAATATGACAACAACTAAAGCAAATAATATTTTAGAGATAGGTATTTAACTTTCCAGATTGGATCAAGCTTGTAGTATGTAAAAACTGTTTTATATGGCGGTTGTACCTCTGCAGACCTTCAGAGCCACTAAAACTTCTTAGTTGATACCACAGGGTAATCATACAAATTGCAATAACACACATATCTGTGCCAAGTGTTGTTACCTTTGTTGAGGTAACAACAAAGACAGTCACCTATATTAATTCTAAGAGATATTATCTGAGTTCCAAAAACTTATAGACTGGAAATATAATGCTTATGTCCTTCCACTAAGGTGTAGTCAAGTTAACTGTCATTTCTACTTGAAAGAGAGTGACAACTTACAGAATGTTAGAAAGAGAAGGCCTGACAGTTCCATGTGATAATTTATGACCTCTTATTCACATCTTCACTTGGAACACCTACTTATTTTTCTTCACATGTGTTTATTGGTATTTACAAATTCAGAAAAGGGAGCATTACCTTTATTGAAATGTTGTCTGTATAAGCCATCTTTCGAAATGGAAAAAGCCTTGCTGTAGACAGGCGAATACCTTTTGCTCTTATATCCACATAGCAGGGTTTTCTGTATATATTTTAACTTGAATTGCAATTACATTGCAAAGTGAGATAATAAAACAGCACACTGTTGGTATTGAGCTCTCATATTCCACAGAGCTGTTAATTAGGCTTCAGCAGAAAAAGTGATACTAAAGTAAATGGACACATGTAGACTAGCTGCTTGGAAGATGTAAATGATATTTAACACCTGAAACAACAGCTCTGCTGTTTCATCCCTTTTCATCCCTAACAGTAACCAACAGGGGGTATAGCAGTTTGCTACTTAATGAGTTATAAATGATCTAATTGTCTCCTTGAAATTGTCTTTACACTTCTTTAGTGAGGTGGTTGTTTACTAAGCTTGGAATTTTAATGTTGGTCTAATAATTCAGTCAGCTTTAGTTAAATTTAGTTTTAGTTGAATTTATAAAGTTTTAATGGCATTATTTGAACATGGATATGACAAACTAGCTAATTTTTTTCCCAAATTATTTATTCTTCAGTAACAAATATTCTTGGGTTTTTTTTCCCTTCATTGTATTGAACTGAATGTGGAGTATACACATACAATATATGTTTTACAAATTATTTTACTAATAAATCTTCTATTTCTTCAAATTCCTTTGTCTCTATAATGGTTCAATATGAAGAAAATGGCATTTCTTAAAAAATACTTGCATCACTCAGTGAATCAACAGATAAGGAAGTCAGCCATATGCAGAATGCAAAATTTGGATTATTAGATTGCAAATTTGTTGGTTCAATTCATTATTTTGTTTATGTATTAAGACAGATATTAAAAAAAAAAAGCTTAAAAGATAGGTTGTGAGTAATCAAGTAAAAAGCCATTTGAAACAGCCACAAAGGGAGGGTATTAGCAATGACTCCCAATTCCTGTACATGGGGAGATCAGTCAGGAAGGCAAAAGTAGCACAGCAATAAAACTTTATATATTCCAGTTCAAAGACTTGCTATTTACAGATTATATTTCAAAGATTTCCTTTGATTTTTAGGTATTCTGTTTTGTGATATAGAACTAACAAATGAAGTTTGCGATGTTCAGCACATACTCCACTGAACCTAGACAAGACAAAGCCCATTTCTAAACTTATCCTTGAATAGTCAACATGCTATTTTGCTGAATGTAGGGTCATTGCAAGGTAAGTTTATAGATTGCTGTTTGTCTGTAATGAAGGATAAAGATCATAGGCTTGTCTCCCTTTCATTGTCTTTTGTGAAAACCATAAAAAAAAGAATCTTAAAAGTTGAGGTTTTTTCTCAAACTGATTGAAGTTTCAAAATTCAGTATTGAATCTAACTATAAAGATGCGTTAAAAAAAATCATGTTATTGTCAAATTGTCCCTTTAATGTATTCATATCACACATACATGGTATTCAAATAGATAATGATATTGAAAATCTGCTATTTCAAGTTTAAAAATATACATGACAGATTGTTGGAAACAATTGTCTTACATTAGACAGTAGAATTTGATGTGATGAGAAATTAAAAAAATATATGCCTAACAGATATGGAAGTGTATTTAGGAAAGAGAGAAATGAATTTGTGATATCTTAATAGTATAGGTAAAAAATTGTTCTAGAAGGTCTGCTAAACCAAAGCAAATTAGGGGCTTAGTCTTAGTAGTTACATGCTAAGAATACATCCTCACTAGAACTCAAGCCAAAATTCAATATACACTTATAATCTGGATTTTTTTTTTTATTATTTGTAAAACTAGATTGATATTTACTTCTTTCTCATGATCCTTTCTCCCCATGTGATTTTGGAGAGTATGGTCAGTTACTACTGTTTTGTTCCATTTGAGGGCTATTATTTAACCAGGTCCCTATGATGAGAGAAGTCAGCTGATGAAAAATTTATTCACAATCTGTCAATCAGTATGATACTGTGGTAGAATACAAGTAAGGATTAATCTAGTTTAAATTAATTATTGAAAATGGAAATAGAAATATCTATGTTTAGTCATTATTCAATCACTCTGGAAGAATTAATCCTTTGTATGCACTTGCTTGTACTGTAATGGAAAAACTTCCATTGTGAGAAACCTGTATATTCTTTTGATCTCATCTGAAGATGTAAACATATTTTCCTCCCTTCAAATTTTCTCTGTACCTTTATAAAGTCTCATCTTTTAATAGAAGCACAAGAGTAGACAAGTTGAAAAGGACCTTCAGAAGTCACAGTCCAAGTTCCTACACAAAGCAGGTTATTCAGAATCATGGCCTGTCTGGTTCAGAAGATCTTCCAGAATATGATCAAGAAGACTCTTCCTGAGTTCAATCACTCATACAATACAAGATCATTTCCTTATATCAAGTCAGAATTTCCCATTTCAATTTTTTTCCCCACTGTGCTTTTTCAAAATAATTTTTCATCCACTGTCTTCCTTGGAAAATTCTGGACCTGTTTTTGTTTGCTTTGCTTTAATCACCTCCTGTTGGAGCTTTTAGGCATCAGTAAGATCCCCATGATATCCTCCACTTTTCAAGGCTGAACAAAACGGGTCGTCTCATCCTCTCCTTGTATGGCATCTGCCACACTAACTCCTGATTTTGTTTTTTTGTGTCATGGAATCCCAAATGGACACAGCCCCACACATGCAGTCTTCAGGCACCAAAGAGAAGGAAATAATCACTTCCTTTTATCTTCTGGAAGTGGATTAAAGGATTAAAGTAACTGTTCTAGTGCAATAACTTTCTTAAATTGTGCAGCATTTCTCCTTCAGATCCTGAATAAGCACGCCACTTTCTGTCTCCTAGTTCCTGCAGTGTCACTGGATGGGTTGTCTCTTGTCTGTCTTATGAGATAACCTGAGTAGCTAAACATGAGTCACATAAATGAGAACTCCTTAGGGATACTCCAACTCTCCTTTCAAGAAAAGTACACTTTTGGAATACATGCAGAGTCTATATAATTGAAGACTTTAAGGAAATTTGAGTTAAAAAGAATGGGAAAGGACCGTGATTGTTCCCCTTTCTTCCTGAATCTACCTTCCACAAAGTTGTTAGGGGCAACAAAGACATAATCAACTGAAAATTACAGGTTGATACCAAAACAATTCATCATTAAAAACTACTATAGAATGTAAGGAAAGTCCTAATATTACACAGTCATCACACAATGAAATATATCAGTGTAGAGAAAGTACAGGAGGAGACCTCTAGAGAGGTCACATAAAGAGGGTCTGTCAACCCCACTACATATACAAATATCTGGGGACATACACAGTTCTATCAAATGATTTGGCCTAAACAGACAGGGTAGAAATGCTCAGAATCAGGAGTGGCAGAATAAAGATATTCCAAACATTGGTCACTGTATTGCCTCAGCCTTCCTAAATTTCTTTGTATAGAGACTTCTAACCAGTGGTCAGAATAACTGAATAGCAAGAAAAAAGGTCCTGAAGAAATATCATTCAAATATCATTCAATATCATACTATTTCTTATGCTTGCCATGAGCAGAATGTCTAAACCATCCATCCCCAGATGGTACAAATACCATTGATTTTATCTATTTATTTAACTTTTAGATGAGAGAATCCAGTTTTGAAAAATCCCAAGAACAATATTATTAAATGTTGTTCAATGATCAATATTAACCATTTTGTGAAATGCATCATCAACCAGAGGAGCTGTTGTGGTGTAATGCCAGCTGGAAATAAACATCAAATGACCATTTGCTCAGTTGCCATCGTTGCAATGGGGGACAAACTCAGTAGAGTAAAAGTGAGAAAACTCATGGATTGAGATCATGACTGCTTGATAGATAAAGCAAGAAAACACGCACACACAAGCAAAGCAGAACAAGGAATTCATTCACCACTTCCCATGGGCAAGCAGGTGTTCAGCCATCCCCAGGACGGCAGGGCTCCATCATGAGTTCGGGTGACTTGGGAAGACAGACGTCAACATTTTGAGCATCCTCTCCTTCCTTCTTCCACGTGCTTTCTATGCTGAGCATGTTATATAGTATGGGATATTCATTTGGGGTCAGCTGTACTGGCTGTGTCTTCTCCCAGATTTTTGTGCACCATGTGTTAACTGGATGGTGAAGTGCTGTGGGAGTCAGAAGAAGAGTGGAAGCACTGCTTAGCAGTAACTTAAGCATCCTTGTGTTATCAGCATTATTTTCAGTGCAAATTTAACACATGGCGCCATATCAGCTACTATGAAGAAAATTAACTCTATCCAAGCCAAAATCAACAAAACCATTTATGCAATTATCTCTAGACATGAACAATTAAAAACCAGACACATATATCTGCCGTGTGTTGGTTACCTTAACGGCTTGATTTCTCTTTGAGTAAACATCATCTAATTATTCTCTTTACAGCTCTTTGTTTTCAGTATTTTTACCCTTCCAATATTTCAAATTGCTTTTCTCAAAAGCAATTTCCTGTAACTAATATACAATAAGCAGACTTTTTATTCTTTAATATTCTCATTAGCTCTTCCAAACCATAAATTTGGTTTATTTTAGTTTCTAAACATTTACATTTTGTCAAGCTACTCTTCATTATAAAGTGTCACAGTCTTCTCAATGTTTTAAAACCTAATTTTATCAAAAAGCAAGGTGTATCTGAGTTTATTTTCCAACATCATATTTCAGCATTTCAGTGTTGGGTTTTTTTTTTTCTGATTGTTACAGTACCTTCAAGTTCACATGAGTTATTCTATTCTTTTCAACCCCAGTTTATATTGCCAAAAAATTTCCTCCATCCCTCAAATTATTTTTATGAATTGTTATGTCCCAGATGTACAGCTTGCATATTTCCCAAGAATAAATAATAAATATAATTTTTTTTCCAGCTAATAATTCAAATTTCTTTTGTTCTTGCTAGATTATTTCTTTATCCACAATGGTGTTTGCAATACATTGCAATTTCATATTATCTCAAAATTTAATTAATGTGGCATTTGTTCATCCATCCAAAACAGAAATAAATTTTCTAAATAAAACTAGGTCTAACCCAAATCCTGGCTACACCTCCTTGGCCACCTCCTTGGCCTTCAGCAGTTTTCCATCAGTGCGATGGTGCCTGTTTGAATTAGCTTTGTAAATGACATTAGAGTTTTGTCATTAAAAGTATTCGGTACAAGATATAATATATTAACGTTAATTTTGCAGCCAGGTTGTATTTCTCACAATGAAAACTGCAGGCCAAAGTTAGGTATCTTTTTTAGAAAGCTGAAGTCCTGAAATAGCAGAGGTTATTTGACACCTCTGTCTGATGCTAGGAGATACTTTGGCAGGAAACTACTTTGAGACTGGACAGGATACCCATAATGCCAAAAGTGACACTAACAAACTATTTAAAACCAAATCACTCATTAATTTTCCATCTTTAGTCAGTGGAGTGCAATAAGATGGAAAAAAAGGTTCTTGGCTTATAAACTTAGGTATCTAATGTGTTGCTTCCTAGAATAGTCCATTTTTTTCCTCTTTGATTAGTGAAAATTTATAATAGAGCTACTTGGTGTGTTGTAGAAGATGTCCAAAGGATATTTCTCTGGTGATCCAATTGTTCTTCTGACCTGGGCACTGGAGAGAGGTTTCCCTTTAGTTTTCTTTTTTCCTTTCTTTCTCTGCTTTATGTTTGGTACCTTTATATTCATGTATGCTATCAATTACAGATCCTAAAAAGGAAGTTTTTCTTTTCAGATTATTCCATCTTTGTTCAAGAGCTGTACCATCACATATAAAACCAACCACACAAATAAAAAGGGAGATGAAGCTGGCAGGTCTGAGTTGGCTTGATACAAAACTGGGTTATTGCTGATGCATATCTCAAGATCAATCATCAAGAAGGATATCAGGTTTTTCAGTCTTCAGGAATTTCAATTAGATTATCTATTGTTTGGAATGTAACTACTGAAAAAAAAAACAGATGGAGAGCAAAAAATCCTTTTGGATTATTGCATCTGATAGTAAAAAAAAAATAATTCCATTGTTTCTTTTCCTCAGTTTTATATTTACAAAATTGTCTTTTTGTAAAGTATCTGCAGATTCTTTTCTACCACAGCATATAGGTGTTTAAAAATTCATCACAATAAAATGAGGTATCACGGATAAATCTCATAAATCAAAAATCACATAATGATTTTACTTTTTAGATAACAACTTCTCAAAGCTCCTGAAAATGAGCTAAATATGCTATATAGCAATAGTCAAAGCTTTCTACTTGTTTACTGTGCTTAGTTCTATAGTGTTACTTACATTCCTGAATTATTTACGTGGTTTGGAACTGCTGGATAAACAAGCATAAATACATCTCAATATATATCTCCAGAAAAGATACTTAGCAACACACTTTGAGAGGACACTTGAAAAGGAAGACAAGACACTTCAAGTACATGTTTTAAATGTCTATTGCAATATCCTCTTCATAGCCTGAAAGGGAAGTAACATTTATGAAATTATTAGTCTACTTTAAACAAAGAAATTCCTAAGAAAGTATGTGAAGCAATTGATATCATTCCAATTTCCAGGAAAGACTAGAAGAGATAGCTAGGTAATCAACTGGTTATTTGGATTACTTTCAAAATAAATTTTTCTAACTTTTTGCATAGTTTCTTGTTGATAAAATTTATCTTCTAAAAATAATACTAAAAGAGTTAAAATGATATTAAAAGTTATTGCAGGCACAATTATATGCCCATTTTTTTCTATGTGTGGAAAATGAATACATTCTTAAAAAAAAAAATCAGGGAAGATGTGTGAAACCTTTGTATCAGACATCTCTTGTCATGGTGTGCATTTTAGCATGGGATAAAAGCAAAAGACTTGAAGACCACTATCAACAGCTTAGTCGATCAACTGGTGGTGAAAAGATTTCCCTGAGCCTTTCTGAATACATAGAACAGGAGGAATAAACATATGGCTTAGACCAATAAAAATGACAAAAACTAGACAACTAGCAAAAGTATTTCAAAGACACTAATGGTCTTGAGCTGGCTTCAATTGATGTACTCCTTTCTGGTGGTCTGGAATAGGAATATAGTGATGATGAGCATTCTGTAAATACCAGGGAGGAGAATCACATTAGAATTGTCATTGAACTGTGCATTGCACTCACTGTATTTTCCTACATGCCACTTAAATTTGTATTGTGTTTTCAGGAATTTTATATAACTTTTATAAAAATATCATATAACTGGCAAAAATAGTAATCGTAGTAATCGTAGTAATAGTAATATTGAAGACAATAGTCTTCAAATAAATAAAATTAATATCAAATATTTCACCTCTATACATGGAGAGCCTCAGAGAACCCATCAGAAGTTATCATATTTTGATATGTGGTCAGGTACTGAAATTCTTCAGCCTCAATCCTATCCTGCCTCAATGAGGAGCTCTCTAGGGTGTGCAGCTCATCCTTGGTGGCTGACCATCAGTAACTGCAACTATGCTATTGCATACTGATAGGTAGAGCAGGATATGATTCTCAGGAACTGGCTGCTTTGAAAATGCACTGATAACATACACTGATAACATGCAAGACAAACAATAAGCAATGTGATATCAAAGCTAATATCAGTCAAGTTTTATGAAACTGGCCTTCTTTTGCAATCTTCTAAATAATCTAACCATATATATGTCTAATTACCTGGTATTTTCATATATGTATAGATACTCATATACAAGAGAGATTTCCAGAAAACACCTGGACAGAAGACTGAGGTTGGCCTTATACAAAATTTGATTTGAAGGATCAATCTCAACTGTTTCTATCTGGAGTCTTTGAGGGTCATAAGAAGAACACATTTGTCTTCTGGCCCTGTTCCCTCCCTACTGCAACTCTTGTATTTTGTAAATGTCCTCCTGGGGGAAGCAGGTGTTGACTTTAGGAGCACAGCTGGCTGTCTGAATTCAATATCCTCACAAACCTTGGGCAGCAGTGGGAGCAGTAGACCTTTGTATAAGGAGGTGGGGCAGAAGCACTTGCCATCCTAATCTTCATGGTCCCAAGAGAGAGGTGTCATGGAGGGAGGGAGAAAGGCAGGAGAAAAACACATTCACAGAGCCCTGAGTAGGGTCCTCTGACAAGAGGGCTACACTTGCCATGAGTATCCTACTCTTTCTGGTTTGAGGTACTGGTGAACTATGGTCACACCCTGCAGCCCAGCTGCTGTGGGAATGAATGACAGGGACAACTTTTAGACCTAGACAGAGTGTGGAAGGGCTATTTCAGCACCAGAAAAGAGGTGTAGATACTCAGAAGAGTGCATATGGGAAGCAGGTTTTGATGGCCTAAGAGTCAAACTTCCACCCAGCTGCTCCCTCTTCCTTAGGGGAGGGGATGGAAAGCTCACGGGCTAAGGTAAAAACAGAGAGACTACCTAACAATTACTATCATGGGCAAAACAGACTCAAGAAAAATTAATTTGTGCCATTGCTAACTAAAATATATAAGGATAATGAGAAATAATATGAACTATGAAAACAAGACCAACCTTTCCCTATTTCCCAACAGGTGGTGGAAGTGTAATCTCAGCATTATAGTGGTAGATACTCATAATGTATCAGCATGTAGAAGTGTGTAGAGCAGTTTATTCTGTATTTTTATTGTTATTTTGTGTTCCTTAGATAATTTGGATTGGTAAAACATTAACTGGTCTAGTATTCCATGTTTTAGCTTTCAACATATGGTGTGTTCTCTTTTGCCTCTAAAATAATTCTGAGTGTAACACTCAGATGCTCCTCCTAGAGTAATTGAATCATTGCCACAGAGTGTTAGCAAGGTTTGTACCAGCACTGGTGCTTGACACCAGTCAATGGTGGATGGGAACTATCAGTTTATTACCTCACTGTAAGACTTTCATACCTTCTCTCTGTGAGTGCTCACAGGCAGTTCCTTGCAACACTGACTCCTTTTCCTTCTGACTGCTTCCTGTCTCTATCACAGCTGCCTAATCCTTCCTGTCCCTCATAGCACATACTAACCCTCACTAGCTGTCCCTTGCCCAACCACCTAACCCTTACTCCTCACAGCAGCACAGCCAACTGACCCCAACGCCTACCAACCAGCTAATCCACTCTTTTATAACACCCATCCTTATTTCACCATCTTTATTGGACCCAGCTGTGACCTATTAAAGGCAAGGCTGTTCCTACTCTTTGGTAATTAGTAGAGCTGCAACTCCCCAGGGGTGAGATTGCCTTCAGCGCTATCTCTATTCTTTCACAATCCATCCTCCCACAAGTTTGGCAGTAGACATCCTTCTTTAAAGCAAGTTCCTGTGTTAAGGAAGGTAGATGTACAGACTTAACTCAAGCCCACACTGATGTTAACATGTAGTTATCTTGAACTAACATGACAACACAGATGAAGCCTCTCCCTTTCTGTCAGGAGCATTTGTTTATCCGGTATCTGATAAGACAGAAGCAGTACATTGCTGGCCCTCCCTCTGACATTTCACTTGACAGGTTGTTTTATTTAAGAGTTAGCAATAATTACATTTGTTTTCTGAAGTAGTTTTCCCACTTTTTATTTCATCTTCTTCCTCAAAATTATTGCTTCTCACAGTAAGATATCCCTGGTCATGGCAGAAGGATTGGCCTGGGTTATGTTTAAAGATCTCTTTCTACCCAAACCTTTCTGAGACTTTATGATTCTAGGAATCTGTCAGGAAACAGAGCAAAGACAGCTGACCCCAAGTGGCTAAATGAATGATCTATATCATAGGCCAGCATACTTGGTAAAAAGGCTGGACAAAGAAGGAGGAAAGGTTTGGGACAAGTTATGATATGTGTCTTTCCAAGTAACTTTTACACATGATGGAGCCCTGCTGTCCTAGAAGTGGCAGAGTTGTGAATCAATTCTGTTTATTGCATTGCTTGCATATGCTGCTTTTGCTATTAAACCATCTTTACCACAACCCACCTATTTTGTACTTTTACCTTGGGATTACCTGCCAGGTTCCACTGCAGAGTGAGCGAGTAGCTGCGTGAGGCTTAGTTTCCTGCCAAGGCTAATCCACAAGAACTGGAAGCTGTGAAGTATTGCATTGTACCTCTTTTTTTATTAGGTGAGGACATGCCTTTTCAAATTGTAATCATAACTTCTGTTTAATTGTAATATTGACTGGTGTTTGCTCATGAACAGTCCAAAGGCAGACTTATGATATAGTTAGACTAATACAAGCAGTATCTTCTCAGAGGAATTCCAAACTAAACAAAGGCCTGCTATAGGAAAGTAGGAAAAACTGCCTGTATCTTTCTTAAATACTGGGATGACTGCAGACTCAACTAACTTGTCAGATCTTCTGAAGTTTGTATGTTTCTTTTTTTTTTTTTTTTGGGAAGCTGTTAAAATATTGGTTTTGCCAGTTTAATATATTAAAAATAATGAATGAAAGAAACATATTTTCTAGAGTCAGCCCCAAAGTAAGTCCTTCCTAAAGAGCTAGACACATCTTGCCACATTTACTTCATTATTAAATAAGAGTTTCAGTTCTCCTTCCTCATTTTTCCTGTGGTGAACACAATTAAGCAAAAATCTCTTATAAAAATTGTTGTTTCAACTATAAAAAATAAACCAACTATAAAAATTGTTGCTGTAGTGATTAATTAAGGTTTTGTAGATCTTGCTGGCAGTTTATGCTTGACAACAGGAATTAAATGACAGTTAAAAATCTCATAGGCAAGTGCACTATAGTTATACATAGGATACTAATATTTAAAATGTGAGACAAAACATAACATTGAATGTTTCTAATCTTTCATGTTACCTAGTTCATGGACTTCTAAAAGTGCTAAGAAAGATCAAAAAACATGTTTTTATTCATACTCTGTCTCTTTAATAAGAGCCTGGAAATTTTGATACTAATTAAAGACTTTGTCAGACAGGATTTTTGGCTCTGATTCTAATCTGCCCTATTTCCTTTTGTCTCTGTTTTAGGGAAGTCACTTTCATCTCTTGCCGTTGCACCTTCCAATCCTTTGACAATATTTCTGCTTACTGTAGAAAGAAATAGAATCCCAATGGCTGATTTGTCAGAAAACATGCTATTGCCATGAAATTGACATGACTTACAGAATCTAGCTTCAGGGTTATGCTCTCTAGTTATCCTTTATGTTGATCATATTTGAAAATAGAAGTTTAAATATGTTGGCATTATGATTTCTTATAGCATTATTGAGAAATAGAAATATATTGGGTTTGTATCTACTTGCAAGATGGCATTGGTAATTCAGACAAAACCAGTTCACAGGACCAGAACATGTGAATATGTAGTATTAAATTCAGCATACATTGGACTGTGCTTACCAAAAATTTTGGCATATTCCCGGGCACAGGTTTGACCCATTTCAAGTAGCAGTTGCCCTAGTATTTCCTGGATATAGTTTAGCTCTGAAGCTGTACTTGCCCACTATGAAGTGCTCAGAAGCCTAGGGCACTTTGCTAGCATAGAAATGGATCATGGAGTGGCCTTCAGTGCCCAGGAACAGTTTAGTTCCAGCACTTTTAGTTCCCACTTAGAACTCCTAGAATAGATAAAACTTTACGATCTTGCTTGAATGTTTCTTATTTCTAAAGATCTTCAAACTGAGATCGAAGAATTGTACTTAAAAATCAATATATACACAAGATTAAGAAAAATACTTTTAAATCCTGGTAGCCTGCCAGTTAATATTTACCTTTCATATGAATTAAAATGAATGTATTTACTCCTAAGCATAGCATTTTCTTGTGTCAAATATGGAAGAAAGGAAAAGTAATTTCCTTACATGTTTGAATGATCAAGAGTCAATCAATCAACTTCCTTTGCTGTGTTCACAAATTTTTCTGCTCAAGCATATGAATTTTATTGTGTGTGTGTCTAGCTATTATTTCAATTGCATCCTCATTTTTCATCCCTTTTTTCTATTTTCAAGCAGAGAGAGATTTGAAATCCATTACTTTTTTTTCTAGAAGGTAGTCCAGGCTGAATATAAAAAACATTAATATAATCTGCTGCCAAAAGCCTTGAACCTTTAGATCTCATAACTTAGAACCATCTTTTTATGTCTACACACTTTCTACTTCTGTGTGTTCTTTATAAGTACAAAACACTGACATTTTCCTTAATACAGTCACTATACACCAACTTTGTGCAAAGTGTGAAGTGCGTTTTGGTGAGATGATTAAATACAGGTTAAAGAAATCAAACAAATACATTTGAGTGACTTGCTTGAAGTCACCAAAGTAGTCAGCAGGAGAAGACTGGATCTTCTCATCTAACTGAAAGGGTTTGTTCTCTCTGTAATGAGCAAAACCGAATACTAGGTCTCTGCAGATAAACAGAAAGCAAACATCACTTTCAAAACTTCAAAATCTTTTTTTTTTCCCCTCTATAATATGCCTGGAATATCATTCTTCATTTTATATACCACTGAGCTCTTTCAAATTTTGTTATTCGGTGGAGCATAGCTTTCATCACTATCCCTCCTTTCATCACTATCATCAGCTTTTCCTCTGACTTTGAGATAATGTTCTTCAAAAAGAACTTTCAAAATGAATACTTATTTCATGATCTTTTGATGCTAAGGCTTAGCTGTTCTTGGAAACTTACTTATCTAACACTGTGTATTGTCATTTCTTGAAGTATCACATAGACAGGCACCTAGAACTTGTGCCTATAAATTTAGCCCTGCCTGAAATATTGTAAGAAGGTAGACAACTGTCAGTCCATCATCTATTTCTACTGTCTTTTTAAAGAAGAGGTTGAAATAGCGTTAGTTTGAGGTTCAGTTATTCATCATATAATCAGTAATATGCTTCTTGCTTTGGGCTTTTTTCAATAGCCCATCAGTAATAATAACTTGTTGTATAGACTGTGTATGCGCTTATGTGCATGTTTTGCATGTAGCTGTATGTGTTTGGGCTTTGTAATACATAAATAATAAATATTTAAAGGACTGTCAGTGAGATGAAGGTTTTAATGAGTGATCTAAAGGTTTTAATACTGGAGGAAACAAAGAATCCCATAGAAGATTTAAAGAGACAGCAGTTACAGGATAAAGCTGATAATGCCTTGTAAATTATCTGTTAAGTTTTAATAAAAATGTATGTTCAGTGTCATATGTTTTTTTCATTATCAAGAATGGAGGGGATTGTCCCACTTTGCCCTGCACTGGTACAGACTCTTGTCAAGAGTTGTGTGCAGTTTTGGTCAACACAATATAAGAAAAATATCAAGCTATTAGGGAGAGTCCCAAGGAGGGCAACAAAGATAGTGAAGGGCTTGAAGGGAAGCTGTATGAGGAGCAGCTGAGGTCACTTGGTTCAGCCTGGAGAGGAGGAGAATGAGGGGAGACCTCATTGCAGTTACAACCTTGTCATGAGGAGAAGAAGAGGGGCAGACACTGATCTCCCTGGTGACCAGTGACAGGACCCAAGGGAGTGGCCTGAAGTTGTGTCAGGGGACTGATACAACCTAGAGGTTTAGGTTGGGTATTAGGAATGTTCTTCACCCGGATTGTTTGGACACTGGAACAGATTCCCCAGGGAAATGTCACCAAGCCTCATAGAGCTCAAGGGGTGTTTGGACAATAATCTCAGGCACATGGCATGACTCTTGGGGATGGTGCTGTGAAGGGGCAGCAGTTGGACTTGATGATCCTTGGGGGTTCCTCCCAGCTCAACATATTCTGTGATTCTGTGAAATAAGAATCACATACAGCTAGGATCCAATGAACAACTGGACAACTCAGCATAATAATTTTTAAAATCATTGTTGTCTGAATTGCTGAAGGAGTTGCCTATTATTCTCTTTCAATGACTTTTTAAATATTGAGCAGATAACCTTTTACTGTATTGGTAGCAGTTGTTACTTATGGAAGACTTCCATTCCTTTTTTTCTTATTCTGAGATCACATTTTTTCAGTATTTTTTGTCTTACTAGAATTGTGTTTCATGGATGTATCAGTTTAAATCTTGATGCACAATGAGCAGATGGGTCCTGAAAGTATTATTTTATTCCTTCTTTCAACTCTGCAAATGTTTAGGGCCTATAATACAAGTGTCATCAGATAAGGGTGTTAATAAATGTGAAATCTATAAATGCAATAACCACGCCTGCAGAATTTTAATAATCTTACTTGAATTTCCATGTTTAGAATATATTCATGGAAATAACCTAGAAATACAGAAAATATAGGTGTCTAATGTAGGTTTCTACCTAAAAGTTATGTTATCTCTTTAGGGTCAATGGCAGTTTGGTGTGGGATTCAATTGTCTAAACATATGCACCTAATGACATTTAAGATATTGTAAGGAATCCAGGGGACCTAGTTAGGATTGGAAAATATGTCACAAGGTTTATAATAGTCACATACATTTCTAGACATAACGTCTAATTTCATTGTTACTCTTATGTGGAAACTAATGCCATGTGATATTGCCCTGGGGATCTTGCCAGGTCTTCAGCTGCTGCTCAGGAAAGACACAGATCTCCCATTGGTGCTCAAGCTATGTACCAGGGTAATAGATCTACTAGAGGCCCAAAGGAGATCTGTGACCTGTCTGGTAGCTGGACATCAGGAGAAATCCCAAATGGTGCAAGCCATCTACTTGATGGCAGCTTTACTGACTGTTTATCAACCTAAATCAGTATGCCTAGAATCTGGAGATGGATGACAGTCCAGAAAGTGTGGATGCCTCCAATCAGCTTTAGAGAGTCTGGCCTGAAAAACAGTTGATATGAATCACTCTGTTTCAACTGACCAGGGAGTCAGGAGTTAGATTAAGCACCAGTGGAGGTGCTACCTAATACTCTTCATCATTATGCAAGAAGTCTACAGAATTTACTCAGCTGTATAAATGTGAATCATAGCTGTTCACATTTGACTAGGTGAATACAACTCAGAACAGTTTATGTGGCACTATTCATTCCATTCAGATGACAGTCCTGAAACTTCTATTTATTCCTTCAAGCATGTAATTTCCCATGCTGCCTTGTAAGTTTAAACAATCTCTTGAAAGGTCAGATGTCGACTACTTTGATCCATTTCAACATTTATAAAAGGTGATGTTTAACATGGCTTGCTGATAAAACAAGCCCCATCATTTTTATAAGAAATGCTTGCTGTATCAGCCTCTGAAACGCTAGGATTTTTGAACAGAAGTGACTTTAAAAGTTTTAAACATATATATATATATGTATTTTTCCCTAAATTATACACAGCTGTTTCCAGTACTATAGAAACAAATATATTTCCCACAACTAAGTGCACTTCTCAAAACAACTTCAGACACCTCTGTTCTATAAGAAAAAGTCATGACAAAAAAATGCAAAGAATATAGAAGTTGTAGGGACATACCTATTAAAGTAGAAAGAGTAATTTGGCAATCTACATTTCAGAACCAGAGAAATCATCATAAAACAAATTTAGAAAATAACATTCTGTTTTGAACTGTTGATCTTTATTCTTCAAATACAACATGAAACTTGTCAAATGTTAAGTAACAAAATATAACAGATTTTTGCACATTCATAGCTGTATTTTTTAAGTTGCAATTCTTACCTCAGGTAACCATCTCAAATGACATAAAATAAAAAAAAAACAACAATATTTTATCAGAATGCATTTTTTGTTCCCTATATTGTCTTTGTATTGCCAGCTACCTTATCTACATAATATTCAAAATGTTTTTATCCTTCAAGTTTAATTGAATATATTTTTCATTTCTGAAAAATGTTAAAGACATTAAAGAATCAGTAATTGCATGAAGTCCATTTCTGCCTCCTTATTGACACTGTTCCTCTTATGGCAGATTCTCAGTCGTGGCAGGTTTCTTCACCAGAATGATGATGTCTGTGTTGCATGGTAGTTCTGGGTGTAGGTGCCCAGGTGTTGGTAGCAGAGAGCCTTCAGCAGTGCCTCTGTGAGGAATAGCTGAGGCTGCCCTGTGCCAGACACAGAGTGTTCCAGCTGGCTCCAACCAACCCAACTTCAGGGCATGGCTGTGACAAGTCCTGATGGTGGCACTGCCAGAAAAGCATAATTACAAACTGGCAAAATGCTACAAGGAATGAGAAGGAAAAAAGCAAAATCATGAGGAACAAACCTGCAGAAACCAAAGTGAAGGCATGGCAGGAGGTGCTGTAGGTGCTGAACCAAGTTCTTCAGCTTCTGGAGAAGATAACACTGGAGCAGATACCTACACTGCAGGCTGTGTCTGACTCCTTGATGCAGGAGTTGGATACCCTTGTGAGGTAAAGGCAGCCCATGGAAGGAGACATGTTAGTGCAGGGGAAATATCTCAGGAGAAAGAAACATCAGTGAGAAATTGTTATGGACTGAAAACAACCCCTACAGTTGATCTGTTTCTGGGTACATAGTAACGACCATAATGAACACCTAACTTTTAAATTAAGACTATTGTGTTTGCAAAGGACAGTGATACAGAGTTATGGAAATGCACCTACACATCATATGAATTCTACAGAAACTGGAGTAGCTAAGAGAATATGGAGCTTGGAGAAAGTTTTGATAACTGCTTGTATGTGCAACTCTGGTTCTAGTTCTAGAGAATACTTTAAAAAAACCACAGAAAATAAATACTTCAGGCATAAATGATAATGAGACTTTATCATCTAAATAGATGTGATATTCTGGATATTCTCTTGAAGATAAATATTTGTGTTATTAATGTACCTGATAACAGAAGATAAAGATTCAACATATCTTCCTAACTTCATGGCAGAGGTTCAAAATATCATTTTCTTCAAAATGTTTTTACTAAAAGTGTTTTCATTTAAACAAAGGTATGACTAAACATTGGAGGACACCTTTGTATCATTTTTACAGTATTTTGTTGAATCTGCAGATATGAATGGTCTCGTGTTTCTTGTGTGCTACTTCCAGAAGCTGAGTAGCCCTTGCAGCTGAGGTTGGTTGACGCTTTTTGTAAGACTTCTACAATCAGAGTTCACTTTTGCTTATCACATTTTTGTTTGGGGTTTTTAACTAGGAGAAGTGACAATCAGAAAAACGTGAATGTGAGAAAGGTTTTAGAAGGTGCTATTTTCCCATATTAATAAGTACTTGGAACAGTTTGGGTTTGTTTTTTTTCAAAAAATAAATAAAAATAAGTAAACACTGCCATTATGTTTTTTGACAAAAAGCTTTTGGCAAGCATCATGTTAAATTAGGATCAGAAATAAGCCTCAAAATATGTTCAAAAAATCCCCTATTTCTACTAATGTTTTATATCTTGAAAGTTATTCTTCATGTAATGAACATTATAAAATTGCCTCATATTATCAGATAAAAACCCTAGCAACTACTTCTGTGATTTGGTTGTGGGGTTCAGGATATATTCAGGATGAGTAGGATTTCTACTCTAAATTTCTCCAAAATTTTTGACCTCTGAGAGGGCACACAACAAAATGAAAGTTGCTCTGAATTATTAAATTTCTGCCTGCTTTTGAATCAGAGGCATGAGGGGAATAAATGAAGTCTGTAATAAAAATAATTCTGCAATCATTTAAAATAATAATTATAAACAATAGAGAGTTTGCCTTTTGTTAATTTCTGGACAAATTCCTGAGCAATTGGTATCAGAACAATGCAGACCATTCTTTGGGTTTGTGTTTAACTAAAGGACTTTCTCAGAATCAATGATTCTACCATAGGGTCTAGTATGGCTATTACTCATTTTATCAAATTTCAGTGAGTGAGTTGGTATCTATAAAAGCAAAGCAAACCAAACAAAAAATATTGCTACACAAGGAACAGACTCCCTCCCTCCAGTATTTGTTCACCATACTAACAAAGTGTTAACACAAAGCCGCCTATTGCTGCTTACAATTGCCTTACTTATTACAGCTGGTGTTTGTAGTGATTGCAAAGATCCAACCCTGCAAGCAACCATTGTAGGGGAACTAAATGATTTCAAATAATCGTATGTTTATTCTTTGGTAGGAATAGTTTTAAACCACAAGGAAGAAAATAAAATGAAGTTATATTGTTAATCTTGCCAAAGAAACATTGGAAACTGTGACAACACAAATGAAAATCCATTTTAGACTGTTGAAGCAGCATAGCTCTAAGTGCTATCAGTACCCAGTCTCTTTTCTTGTTGAAATTGCAAAGTGAATGAATTCAACTCAGAAAGAAATAGCTGAGGCACCTGAATGTCAGCACTGAATGTTCAATTATTTCCTCGATTCCCCTGTAGATTTTTAATGTGATGCTGAACAAATTATTTCAATATAACTCTTTACAGGTGATCATTAACTGTGCATTTCTCATTCCCTGGTGTTTAAACTGAAAATCAGGGTTCCCACAAGCAAAACCACTAAGCATTTGAAATGCACTTTGAATGAGAAGTGTAATTGGAAAATATTGCAATGTTGGAAGGCTGAGATTCAGAAACAAACAGAAAATGTCAAACAAAAAACTCCATAGTAAATCAGAGGCTAGGTTAGCAAGTATTTTCTTCATCACTCTATTTCCATGTTTTCTCTGTAGAATGAAGGTTTCTCTAGGTGTAATTGTGGTGGATTGACACAGGTGCTCAAAAAGGCTTTCTATCATTTCTCTTCCTTAGATGGATTGAGGGCAGAAAGCATACCAAAAAGCTTGTGGACCAAGATAAGAACAGAGATATTTTTTACTGTCATGGGCAACACAGACTCAACTAGGTAAAAATAATTTTTCACCATCAAATTTAAGTAGAATAATAAGAAATAAGAGTAAATCTAAAAAGCTGCACATTCTCCACTCCCTGTCTTCCTAAGTTCAACTTTTGTGGTAAATTGTCAGATTTTCTATAAAGGGGCTTTAAGTTGGTGAATAATTTGAAGAATTGATGAAGGCTGTTTGAAAAGAGCATCAGTTGGTCCCCTGGCTTGAGCAAGGTCCTAGCAGTTGAAGAGTGTCTGGTGGGAAGTGGAAACTCAAAGAAAAGCACCCACACATTTCTACCAGTATTTTGCTTTATTCCTCTTTCACCCTGAAAAGCAAGCCTTGTTATAAATCTGGTAATTTAAGGAGTTAAAGGTGCACAGAAAGACAAAGGTCAGACAGCTTTTACTACCACCTTAGTGGATGTAGGAGGACCAAAGAGTTTATTCCAACTCTTCAATCAACTATAAATTCTGACTGAAAGTAACTGAGACCCTCACTAAGTCCTATTTGCATATTAACTTTCATTCCCTTCGGAATGCAAATGAAAGACAACACACATTATGTGTAAGACCACAATCCCCGAAACTCCATATAACATGGGATTATTTCACCCCTTTGAGAAGGGACAAAAATCATAGTATAGAAGGGGGGCTGGGGCAAAGAGATAGAGTGGGAAACTTCTGATTGTTCAGGATCAGTCAATAGGCTTTTTCTCTCTTCCTCCCCTCAAGGGTCACTTTTAGGTGAGTTTTGTGCTTCCAGCTGCATTGGAGAAGACTTGGTAATCTATCTATCTATCTATCTATCTATCTATCTATCTATCTATCTATCTATCTATCT
>QUSF01000006.1:26344077-26365121 GCA_003676055.1 Chloebia gouldiae | reverse complement strand
TCTATCTATCTATCTATCTATCTATCTATCTATCTATCTATCTATCTGTCTGTCTGTCTGTCTATCTATTTATCACCTCATTATTAGATGTCTATTACTATACATTCTGTCATGACACATATTAACACTCTGTAGTTAGTGTATTTATCACCAGCAATCCTGAACCTGCCTTTCTGTTGCTTGCATAAGCTCTGCTATTTGTGAATATGGATTGTGTAAGTTTTTATTGAACATGGCCAGGCATGTAGTATAGGGCTGGTAAACTGCTCTGTTCCTGATCTGTGACTGTGCATTTTCTTATTGCTCAACTAGGCTAACAGTACTAAGTTATCTATAATCAGAAATTAAGGCACCCAGCCACTCTGATCTCTGAGGACCAGCTGTAAAGCAGAGGGCTTCATTCTCTCACAAATTTCTATGCTGTTAATGCAACAACTTGACTCCCAAATTCTCTACCTCTTCATATCACAGGAGGATAGGGAATGGGGGTTGTGAGCACTTTGCCAAAGTCTCTCTCTGCCAATCTTTTCTCCTTATGTCCTTTCTCTGCTTCGTCATGGGATCCCACCCACGTGAGATAGTCTTTCATTAAAGACTTTCATTCTCCAAAATGGGTCCTTCCAGCAGGCTGTAGTTCTTCACAAATGGCTCCAGTTTGTGTCTTTGCTTATCCTTCACAGACTGCTCCAACATGGATCACCTCTGGATACACAGCTCCTACCAAACAACCTCCTCTAGCATTGGCTTCATTCATGGGCCACCATTTCTGTCATGAACATTATGAACCTTATTCAGCAGAGGCTCTCCATGGGGTCACATCTTCATTAAGGACACATCCAGAAAGACACCATCTGCTACTCCATGATCTGCAGGTGGATCTCTGCTCCCCTGTAGACCTCCTTGGGCTGCAGGGTCACAGCTGCCTCATGGTCTTCATCACCAGCTGCAGGAGAATCTCAGCTACAGCACTCGGAGCACATCCTCCTTCTTCTTCACTGACCTTGTGTCTTCAGAGTTGTTGCTCCCACATATTCTCACTCTTCTGTCCCAGCTGCTTCTGTGCAGGAGCTTTTCCCCCTTCTTCAAAACCATTAAAAATGTGAATGAGTTTAATTCTGTCTAATAGATGTATTCTAAAGACAAATGCCTTTATATTTGTGAAGAACTTATCTCTAAGAATCACCACATAAAAGCTGATGCCCTTTCTTAAATATATATTTTGAAGTAATCTTTATATATTATAAAAAATATTTGTCACATGTAAAAAAAGTGGAGGAGGAGTGTGGAATTGATTCTATATGAGGTGATGCAATTAAAAACTTTACCATTTATATGTATACATAAACAAAATGAACTATTTATGGCTTGATTTTCCTTTGTTTTCTGTGTATTAGAGGTATATTTAAATACACGCTGTAACTTTTTTAGGAAAGCTCAGCCTTACTCCTTTCAATGATGAAATTTTAGTGCACCAATTCTTATCTGCAAGAAAATACTCTTAGAAGTCCTATTAATTTTTTTTTCATTTCACTTATATGACCAATGTACATCTCCATCTCAAATGGAATGTCAAATCATGTATTTTTTTCGCTTCCTTTTTTCTTCTAATTAAAGCCTCAGTTAAGGAAAGGCAGCAGTCAGTTTGGCATGAGTTGCAGTTCACTAATTTGTGCTTAAACTAAAGCTCCAGTTTTTACTTTCTTTCTCTTGCTGATTGGCGCTTTTCTTCTATGGTGCCTTTCAAACAACAGGATTCTTTATGGATTAAAATTGCGTACAACATGGACAAAAAAGAATTATTCAGTCAGTGAATTACTCACACTCAATGCCACTAAGCAAGTGGCAACACTAAATTATGCTTTTATGTCCAAGGCTGGAAACAGAAAATTGTTATATTGCTCCAGGAGCAGAACTGAAAAGAGAAGAATAACAGATTCAGGGAACCATAGAATATTTTGGGATAGAAGGGATCACTGATCTAGTTCAAACAACCTGCTAAGAGGAGGCACATTTTTGATTAGATCAGGTTGCTCAGAACCCCATTCAGCCTAACTTGGACTGCCCCATCTATCACCACTCCAAGCAAACTGTCACAGTGTTTCAGCACCCTCCCAGTAAAGAATTTAATTCCAAATCTTAATCTAATCTTTTTCAAATTAAAACTACGCTGTCTTGTTTTATCACTAGATACCCTTGCAACAAGTCCCTCTCAGCTCTTGTAGGTCCCTTTTAAGTGCTGGAAGAGCACAATGAGATCTCCCAGAAGCCTTTTCTTTGGGCAAAATATCCTGAACTCTCACAACTTATCTTCACAGGAGAGGAGTTTCAGCCCTCTGATCATCTTCATAACCCTCATTTGGACTCGCTCCAACATGTCCATGTCTTTTTTTGGGACGGAGAGACCAGATCTGAACACATCACTCTAGGTGGTGTCTCACCAGAGCAGAGTAGAGGGGCAGAAAGGATCACCTCCCTTGATCTGCTGGCCACACTGCTCTTGATGTGAATGCACATTGTTGGCTCATGTCCAGCCTCTCATCCACCAGAATCCCTAAATCCTTCTCAGTAGGGCTACTTTTAATCTGTTCATCCTCTAGCTGTTATTAAGACCCTTAATAATTAAGGGGCATAACTTTTCCCTTGGATGTATGAATCTCAAACCACAGCTGCAGTGATTTCCACTCATTTCTACTTCATGGTATGAAATATGTATCTGTAGCATTTAAAAGTCCATTCTGTGTATTGTTTCTTTACACTCAGGAGTCCAACAACATGTTGGAGGGCTGATGTGTCTCTAATTCTTAATTTCACAATGAAAATTCCACACTACATCTAGCTTGTGACTTTAGATTGCCTTATCTGGACAATTAAAAATCATCCAACATGTGACTGGAATGCTGTCTCTTTTTGACTACACATGGCAAGTAAATACAAAAATAATTGCTGTCCATAGTACTTGTTCATTACCAACCAATTTCTAAGGCTTACCACTTTGTTGTGATGGTGGGAAAAAAGCCTGGCTCAGCTACAGAATTCAGTATTTAGTGTTTCCTTGCTAGCTGGTTCAGCCCTGACCAATACATTTCTGTGTACTATTTTTAGGGCATGTAGATCTACCTTTTAGAAGCTCTTCCTGCTTATATGGATACAAAGTAAGAAGGGATGGGAAACTTTTAGTGAGATTTATTTTTTCTTTTTCCCCAGGAGGCCGTTAATAAATGCATTTTGAGACAGAAAAAAACAGCCAAGAAAAATAGAATATGGTAACAGAAAAAAAAAAAATTAAGTCCAAGTACTGACTGAAGTCAATATTGACATTAGAGAAAAGATATTCAATTTAACAGTGTTTGGCTGCAATTACCTCCCTGAATTTGCTTGCTAAAATTATGGAATAACTATACAGATTTAAAATGCTTGCTGAAATGTCAGCATATAAAGAAAATTTGATTCATATATATAATAAGATCTTCACACTATTGTGGCAAACTTTCATATACACCATTTTCTTTCTATGAAGACATAGAAACCTGACACACATACCTTTTATTTTTTTTTAATTCTTCTCCTTTTAAATATACTGGGGAACTGAATGGATACTACGAGATACATTTTAAATAAAAAAATCCCTCCAAAACTGAAATTAGAGTGAGAAATATAGGTTTATCCCTGAAATCAAACCTCCAGAATATAAAAACTGTCATACTAAATTGAGAAACTGATCCATCTAGTCTAGTATCCTGTCACTGACTTTAATAGTAGTAGTTGCAATATGACTTTATATATTAATTTGCAACAGGAAAATTTTCTTATAACTCCAATAGGTGGATTTTTATCATGAGCATGTTTAAAGCAAAATAATGACTTTTATATTTTTTGTTTGTAAATGCTCAGGAGTCTAGATGCACCCTAACAATGCTGTGTGGCAGCTGACAGTGTGGAGGAATTCTTCTCCAATACAACTGAGGAGAGAAATGGCCCATGCCAAAGGGGCTGTACCTACAGGCATGCCACTCCACTCCTCCCAGCACTCAGTTCAAGGTATGGTAAGGTGTGTACACATCCCCAAATCCAGCAACCTTGCAAATGACTGACACTGTCAACCTTCAGGTACAAAGTCAGAGTACAAGGGTGATTTCAGCACTGGAGCAAAGACATACACATTCAGCATTGCTGATGAGGGAGGCTGTATAATTTTTATCTGTATTACTACAAAATATTTTCTATATTCATTACACAATTTGGATGGGTAATGCGTTAACTGAAAAAACATTTGAGTGATATACTTTGCTCATTTTGATGGTAATTAGATTTTGAGAGAATCAGCCGTTTATTTTTGTCACATTCAGACTTTTAATCCCACTAAATGGACCTACTTCTCATGGAGAGAATAGCAACAATTTTATTTTTAATACTTTTTCTTTCACTCCCACATGTTTGTTTAGAAGCCATCTTTATATATTTGCAACAACTTATTCACTGCTTGGCCTTCCTGTTTAATAGATTATTTGTTGTTTTTTTTTTGGTTGGTTTTTTTTTTGCAGTTCCATTAAACTGAAAAGAATGACCTATTTAATACTGGACTACATCAGGGACAGATTAGAAGGAAATCTCAGAGGACATTTCATTATTTCAATCTGTGCCATGTTAAATAATATGAAAGACTGCAAAATTATGCAATTTTTCTTTGCACTTGAATTGTAGCTCTTATCATCTAAGGATTTTTGCCCTGAACAAACTGTACCATCAGAATGAAGGAACGTTTTCAGTTCACTCACCATTGGTTCCTTCAGAATACTGGCAAGGGACCCACTGCAGTAAGGAAACAGCTTTTCTACAGTATCATACCTCACATTTAAAGCATTGACTCAGCAAGAAGCACAGAGGGACACATCTCATCACCTCAGTTTCACTCTGTGTCTATTGAAATTGAGCTATGTTATGCTTAGTCATCACATAAAGCAACTATGGATTGCATTTTCCACATTCCCACAGGATATCTGAAATCTAATGTTCTTTCTTGGGTTGTGGTTCTGTTCCTGGTTGCAGATAAGCTAGGACCACTTAGCCCGTTGCTTTCTGCTACCACAACACTCGCTCTTTGCAAGCTCTTTGTAAACTCTGCTAGTGGCTGTACACAATTTAGGACTTCTTTCTAACCACAGACCTCGTGGCATCCACCACAGACCATCAGTGACAAATCATTCCCAAGCAAATGATCACACCTTCAGCTGTATGCAAGCTAAAGTAAAAGAGTGGAATGGATGCAGGGGTCCAAACAGTGCTAATAAGTTGTCATGTGAGTTATGAGGACACTACCCCACATATCTACATGTAGTAAGGCCAGATAAAAGATAAAAAATCAAAATCTCTTGTGACTTGGTTATTTATCATTTCCTCATGTAGTTAATTCTGCTTCTTTTTCTCACTACATGATACATAAAAAACCAGCTCAGCTTGAATGTTACACTCAATTATTCGGAACACTTCATAAAAATACAGTGCCTGTTCTCCTGGAGTTTCTTGGTGATGAATGTACTTTACTGGCCCTTTGAAACTGCTATAGAAAATTCTGTTTAAGCACAGCCTTTCACATTTATCTTTGTCTGGAAATCTTCCCCTTGCTTCTGGTCAGTGTTGCGGACAATATTACTCAGTTTTCCTGCTCTTCTAGTTTGGGGAAGAAATTATGCTCTTCCCCTGAATAAAGAGAATCATCAAAAAATGTTACCTTGCTACATTTTTGTTTCTGGAATGTGAATAGAGAGAAAAACATGTCAATATATATAAGCAGCAGATTATTAGAAGAATCTAATCAGTTACTTCTCATATAAAAAATGTTCATATATATATATATATATAATTTTCAAAATCACACAGTACACACCTGTGTCATACTAGCTCTGCTTCTGCTTGATAGAGGTTTGCTATGTTTTTTTTGTTTTGTTTTGTTGTTTGTTTTTTTTTTTAATACAGTCTAATTATTACAGGATTTCACAGAATCACAGAACTCTTGAGTCAGGAACCCACCTGGAGCCCACCTTTCCTTGACAGAAATTGAGGCCTAAGACCAGAAGGCTGATCAGTGTCTTCTCCAACAGGTTTTGAATATCTCCAAGGGTAGAAAATACACAGCCTTCTTGGGCAACCTGTGTCACCATCATAGTAAAAATATTTTCTGATGCTAAAAATAATTTATGCTATTTCAGATTATGCCTATTGCATCTTTTCCTTTCACAGGGCAGCACTGAGAAAATAGCAGCAGCCCTATCTTTGGGTAGGTAACAGGTATAATTCAAATTTAGTTTGGACAAACAGCTGCTAAAACATTTGGATAATCCAGTAACTGTTTTCCCACTGAGACCATTAACTGAGTGATAATATGAAAAGTTAGAGTGGAAAATTGTGTTTTCAAAGATTTTAATTGAATTTCGCTTCCTACTCAAAATACAACACTTCAGCTTTTTCTCCAGTGAGCCAAGAGGAGGTAAATAGATAGCAAATAATGCTATAGATAGCATATAAATATAGATAACTGCTTATATTTGCTAAAAGGTCAATCTTACAGTGTTATGATATCTTACAAGATAAAAAATAAAATATATGATCTGTCAGAGACATATAATCACAATGAAATTCATTAGTCTCTGACTTACATCAGTATTTAAACAGAGACCTATCTAAATGAGGGTGGAGAGTTATATAATAAAAATTTCATGCTGAATAGCTCACGGAATTACTACATTGATTTTGTTTCTTGTGTTTCTTGTAACCATTTTTTTCTTTTTTAAATATATCTACTGCTATATTAGCTGTTAGGGCTGTAATTGGTTTTTATTTAATACATTATTTTTTCTTCATGAAAAAAAAAAAAGCAAGGTGATACTAGGTCTGATAGTCTAGATATTTTCTGCCCAAACATAAAAACTGTATTTACACTTAAATCAAACTTGGCGTTGACTTTGTGGTAGTGACACAATGTCAACCATATAATTCCATGTCCTCTTCATCAACAGGGCTATATGGCCTTCTGTTAAAATTCTATAGTACCTGGTATCTATTTCTGAGGTCTTATAAACAAAAAAAAAAAAGTGTGTTTATGAATGTGCTTGTAGTTTGGACAGAAGAGAAGTGCATTGAGAGTCATGATCTGTACAGAAAGTGCTCAGTTAGTCAATTACACAGTATTTACCCCTTATTTTTCAAAGCGATGAACACCAGCATGTTGTAGCCTCCTTCATCCTGACATCAAAGAAATTTTTGATTGTTGTGTTCATTACATGGTTGCCTCCAGCTGGTGAAAATCACTGGGGAGGAATCATACTCTATGCAAGTACAGGTCTTTTGAGAAAACTTGGCTGCCAAACGCTTCAAAGAAATCCAGTCTGGTCCAGAGAAGATACTGGTAATTTTGACAGTTCAGTTTTTCACTTAAGATCCTAGCGCTGAAGAAAGACTTTGGAAGTCATGATCATAGTTTAATTAGTTTGAAAAAAAGTAATGGTCAACAAAAAATTTAAAAATTGGAAAATTAAATAATCCAATTCCAAGCTTTCTTTAGTTGTAGGAAGATATACATACATGTATGTACGATTGCAAACCTGCAATGGAGTCACGATTCAGGTCCATAAAATTATAGCCACAATATATCTATATCAGTAGTGATCCCTCCAATAACCTTAATACACAGGGCAATAAATGAACCACACCCAAGTGTCTAGCATATTTACACAGAGGCAAAAGTCTGAATTAAAAGAAATGTTTAATCATTCTGATAGAAACTTGGGATTTATCTTCCTTTAACACAAACAGCTTATAACTGAAGTGAATGAAAAATATCCAGTTATTAAAAATATGTTTTTTGCTTCTTCTGTTCATGGTCTAATAATTCCAACACTATAATAGAAGAATGAACAGAAAGACAATATTTGTTACTGATATTTTTCACCATTAAATTTATGGTAAAAAGACTTGAACAAGTAACAATGCCTCATTAAATATATCTGACTGGGCAGGGTCTTCCAGTATCTCTAGTTTTAGGATATTGTTTAAAATGCACCACAAGCAGAAACAAAGCATTTACCATAGCACAAATGGATAATTTTCTACTTCTCTCCTCTGCATTTCCTGCTGTTAAACATAGGTGCAAAGCTTTTCTCATAATTGTAGATGTGGTAAAGATGCATATCTGAGCATCCTAGGATATAAGTGGATCATTATTGGGCTTGAAGAGTGACCTTGGTACCCTCATTTTTTTGTGGGCTTAAATCCTGTTGGCTTAAATCCATAAATTGCTCTCTAAGGTGTGCTGTAATTTACCTCTATGAAAAGTGAACAAATAAACAAACAAACTAAAACCCAACAAAACAAACAAACAAACAAAAAACACCCTGGGAAACAAGCCTGGAAAACACAATTTTACCTTAAAATTGTTTAGAAATTAGGATAACTTGAAAAGATGCATGGGCTTACTCATAATACACCCTTGAAAGAATTGGCTTCTTGCTCTGCTAGGCTTTCATTGCTTAAGGACGCTGTCACCTTTTACCTGAGATTATCCTATGGAGATCACAAAGCATCTTAAAGATCTGTGTTTTGGACTAACTTTTGATGCCCAGTAAGATTCATAAGCCTATAGTATAAGCAGCTTAGAAGTAGTTCTTTCTGTACTTTTCCCTTGCTACTGAATTTTTTTTTTTTTTTTACAGATCTTCCATCTTTGACACTCCTTTTTGAACAGGATGAAGTTTACCATAATTACTGAATTACACCTGGGGAACATGGAGGGTATTACATTATTAAAAAATGAGTCCTAAACTTTAGTTAACTGGAGATCTATACTTTCTTATTTAGTGTCCTTTTTATAAGAGCTCGGCTGCAGAATTACATTTTCCTTTAATGCACCTGAATCTTTCCATTGCTTACACTGCTTTAAACTTCCTGGAAAGGAATCATTTTAGATACATGCCTCAGTTCAGCACAATTTCTCCCACTTTACTAGGCCTTTATTGGAATGGTTGATAATATATTTAATTTTTAAATGGATTGAGCTTAAATATTGTTCCAGGCACCATGGGTGTAGGTGAAGGCCCCAGGAGAAGCTAATCAACATCATCAGGAGCCGATAATACAAATAGAGACTTAGCAGCACCTATATTTATTTCAACATGTATGTTTATTTCCAATCAATAGAATAATTTCATCATCTCCCAGCAGAAAATGTCTTGGAGGTCCAAGTTGGCAGTCCCATGGACATGATCCAGCAGTGACCCCAAGAGGCTAAGAAGGCTGGTGGCATACCAGCCTATATCAGCAATAGTGTGGCCAGCAGGACCAGGACATTGGTCCCCTGGACTTGACACTGATGAGGCCACACCTCGAGTTTTGTGTCAAGTTTTGGACCCTCACTACAGGAAAGACACTGAGGTGCTGGACCATATCCAGATAAGGGCAACAAAACTGATTAATCTTTTAGGTTGCAAACAGGATAATGGGAGTATGAGTAATAACACTCCTTCTGAGTGGGAGTTTGGTATCAGTTCCTGGCACAATGAAGTATGCCAGCTGGGTCTAGCATGCAGTTAAATGAAAGGTTACACAGGAATTCAGCAATTGGAAGTTTAGAAATACTGTCCTAGCATCTTTTGCATGTGATAGATAGATAGATAAGTACATACATACATACATATGTACATATGTACATACGTACATAGGATTTGACACCTGATTCATATATACTCTGTTCCACCCTCTGAAAAACTCTATTTGACAGTAACCATAGCAGCAAAACTGATTAGGTACTAAATTTACTTGAAAGACCAAATGATATAATATAATTTTTATTTAGGGTTTCAATAAAGGAAACTTAATACTATATACAAGTATATTCAGTTCTATTCTAAAATGTTTTGGTGGATGAAATGGCTGAAATAGTCACATTTTTAACAGAAGCAAAATATTCCTTTTTTCCTACAGTCTTAAGAAATTACAGTCAGCATTGTGTGACTGAACTTATGAAAGTAACCTTCAGTAGTGGTCCTAATTATTTTTTTTCCAGATTTGTCTTATGGCCTACATCTTTGACATCTTTCCAAGCACTTTCTGCTTCTGCTGAGTTGTTTATCAAAGCAAGTGTTATTTCAAGACAGTTGCAAAGCACTTTTTAGGTTGCTATTGTTACTTGATGTACTGCTATAAACCACTCAGAATGAAGGAATAGCACACCCTGGGAATCTACAGATGAAGAATTTCTGGAATCCTTCTTGGCTTACCTGAAGCAAAGTGTTACCTTTACAATGCTAGGACTTCTAATACTGATCTCCATAAGGAACATATTTAGTGGTCATTGGAGTGCAGAAGACATCATTAGAGTGAATTAAACACATGGAAATTTATACCACACTTTTGTCCTCTGAGGAATTATAAAGCAGATAGGATAATTTTTTTCTCCATATGACTTTTACAGTACTGCAGTACACGTTCCTGGAAGCAGGAACTGAAACACACTACTATTCACATCTTAAGCTAGCCTTGCTAAATTTAGAATACAAATTTGACCTGTTTCTTCCTGGGTTTTTTTGTGAGTTATCATCATATTTAATCAAATAATCATTGTACATCTTTGTTCCAACTTGGTTTCAACTTTACTTCTTCAACTTTGCCACTTCTATTAGGTCTGAGCTCAAAGCTGAGCAGTAAGCATTAATATCTCAGATCCTGGACTATTTCATTCACCTAGCATGACAGGTTCAGAGAGTGTTTAAAATATCAAAGAAAGGCAGTCATCAATATCCAAATATATGTTAGGTAGGTTGAGATGTAAGAAGGGATTTTCAGAGACTCCTCATCTGACATAAACTGCGCTTGTTTAAAGAAGCACAGGGACAATTCCTACTCTCTATTTCAGCTAACCAGACACAAGCCAGCAGAGAGAAAACAAAGACACTCTTTTGTTTTACCTAAAGCAATAAGTTCTTCTTGGTGGCAGGGCATACTGAAATTATATTACTGACATGGGTGAACCTCACTCTCTCTGATTGAATTTCAGCCAAACTTTGGTCTGCAATCCTGCTTGTAAATGAAACCTTGGGTATCTAGGGCAATCTAATTCTTCCTAATTTTGTCTGATTTAGCTAACCTAAGACAGTTTGTCTCAATTTTATTGCCCACACATAGTCATGACATATCATTTGGATGTTAAATTATTCCTCACAGCATTCATTCATATTGCTTCAGAAAAAAAAAATCAGGTTTCTAAACCACAAAGTATTGTCTGCTTGTTTAGGAAGCTTCTAATCCATGATTTCTGGAGTCTGAAAGTCTGTGTTTTCATGGTAAGCACTGACATGCTGTTCTTTATTACTGATGAGGGTCTTCACATCATATCAAAGTTCCCTGGGAACTTCAGGAATTACCGTGTTTGCAAATTTTGCATGCTTACCAGGTGTGATATATCAGCATTACAGAAAAAAAAAGAAAAAGCAGCTCAGAAATGCAGCAATATCAGAAAAATGTTACGTCTGTTCTAGGAAAACCTATCTACTAATAAATTAAACAGAACTCCATAAGAGTTTTTGTAGTAATTTCACAGTTTTCATAGTTATTAATGAAACAAAGATTTGTCACATATATTTTACAAATATCTTAATTACAATGAATACTCTGAACTCATTTTTGATCAACTGAAGCTGAAACTGAACCTAAAGACCAAAACAGTCTAAAATAAGAAATAGTTTATGCTTTTTAGTCTATTATTAGAAAATGGCCTTTGTGAATTTTTTTGAGAAGAGCTTTGAAATGCATGACAACAAAAGAAGAAATAATTTATCATATAAACTACTATAGAATCAGTATACTTCTACATATATAATCCACTTGATGAATACATCCTATTTTAAAAGAAAACATATTTGAAAATACATTCTCATATAATGAATACCCTCAGATGACTCAAGCAAAATCAGAGCTAGTGACAGAAGTGTATCAAAAGCAGAGATTACAGTCATAGAAACAAAATTGTTTAAGAAAATGCACTGACATTTATATGCATAAATAAACAATGTGTGAGTTTAACTGTTGCTGAATTGTGAAGATGAGGAATCATTAGGGTTTATATTCATACAATCATACCAAAAATTTACTCTTGTGAACAATTCTACCTGTTTAATCTTAGAATGTGAAGTTATAAGCTTTGGAGATAGCCATAAAAATATTTCAAAGCATAAATAAAACTGTAGCTGAATTAAGCCATGCTTTGGCACATTTATAGACTGACACCAACATTTCACCTAGCACAGATTAATCCTGCTTCCACAGGTGGCTTGAAGAGGTGCTTGTAGAAACTAAACCCTTCAAAGCTGTATGTGGAGTCATCTCTTGACTGTTCATGTAAAATTATCATTCAGGGCTTTCTCCACATACGGGAATTAAAAGTCTTATTATGTTAGAGTGGTGTAAACCACTCTTTCACTCTCTGCAGAGACAGCAGTCTTCCCACTCTGAAGCACAGAAGTTTCACTACCAGAAACATAAGAAATGTAAGGAACCTGAAAACAACAACAAAAACAAATTACTAAAATGGGTTTTGATCCATGATAAAATAAAGGTATTATTTTTTTCATAGGAAACATGCTCAAACCACACACTTTTAATGCATCTGTCCATCAATATTCCCAGAAAAAATCCTTAATGGGTATTTGAACATGCAATAAAAATAGTTAGAAGAAATATAACAAATATTTTATTTTTTTTAATTCTCAAAAAATGACTGCACAAAAGCTAGTTAAAAACCAACTTATCATAGACTATTGTGGTTTAACTCTGTTAGGCAGTTGAAACAAAAGCAGATACTCTTTCAATGTCTTCCAGTTCAGTTAGGGAAAGAATCAGAAGACCAAAAGTGGGAAAACATGGACTGAGATATAGACAGCTTAATAGGTAAAGCAAAATCTGAACTTTGAAAAAAATTAAAATAAGGAATTCATTTGTTTTTTCCCAACCACAGGCAGGTGTCCAGGCTTCTCCAAAAATAGAGTTCCATCCCATGTTCAATTGTGAAGACAAATGCCATTTTGACCTTCTTCTTCTTACCCCAGATTTTATTGCTGAACATGATTCCATATGGTGTGGAATACCCTTTTTGTCAGTTTTTGTCAACTGCCCTGGCTGTGTTCCCTCTGAGATTCCTGTGCACTCCCAGTCTCCTCACTGGTGGGGTGGTGTGAGCACTGGAAAATGCCCTGACTCTGTCTATGCACTGCTCAGCAACAGGTAATTCATCTCTTTGTCATCAACAATGTTTTCAGCAACTATTGTTTGCAATTGCTACAGATCACTATATTTTTATTAAATATATTCAAGAAATTATACCTATACATACATATATATATATATATATGTATATATATATATAATAATCACATGGTATGTTTAGATTCACCTCTGAAAATGAAGTCCTATAAATATTCTCCAAAATGTGCTAGTAGACTTGGCCAATATCAAATTTTTTGACTGGTCTCTGGAAGAAAAGACGAGGTGATGTATATCTTGGTCTCTATCATGAAGTTCATGTGAACTTGTGACACTAGGATTTCTGGAGAAAATAATACAATCTGCTATGTGAACATTTAATTTTTCATAAGCAGAAAAAAGAGACTTAAATTCATTGTTTTTAAATGACTATAAAATAAAGAGGTATCAAATCTAATTTCTTTCCTTGGAAGAACTTGTAGAATAGCTCTTACTAGGAATTTTTATATGTATGGTACTATTTAATGCTTTAGTTAAAATAGAATATCAGAAAATCTTTGCAATTGAGAATATCTCTGTCCAAATTGTTCTCTGTGGTAAAATTCCTCTAAGACGATATAAATGAATAATATCTTAATATTCTTAAAATCTGTCATTTTTTTAAAAATACAAAATTATTATCTGTGTATAAAAACTGTCAAGCTGGAATTGTTAAATACTACAGTGAAGATGAGAAAGTTCTTTGAACTCAGTTTTTCTATCTTATTTTTCATAAGGAAATGGAAACAAAATCAAGCGTTTATCAGTTTAGATAAGGGACTATGTCAGAATTGACAAAATGTCAGTCTGTTTGTCAGTAGTGAAAAACCAACTTTCCCTTAATTTTAAGTGTTGTTTTTAGTAAATCCATGTGTACTATTAAAGTCAAAATCCATATAATAGAGAGATAAAAAAGTCAAATACTATTTGTCATGTGTGGCAGATTTGCAATTTTTTAGAATATTTTCTCATGGTTTTGAGAGCTATGAATTATTCTAATAGCTTAAGAATAAAAGACAGATATATTAACATGCATAGGTGGTGCAGAAAATAAATGTACAACATATTTTTTCCTTATGTAACTCACCAGTTCCACAAAACAATAAACAAAAAAACCCACTTATATCTACAACAGAGTAAATGTACAGAAAATTTCAACTCCTTATCCTTTTAAACTTTTATTTTCCTGCACTGCCCTGGGGAAATGTCCTGAATACAATCACAAGATACTAATTTTTGCATCAGAATATCTTTTTTCTTCCAATCTTTCCCTTTTGTAGCAAATCTGGAAAGATAGCTTGTTCTGGGTTGTGACACTGGTAACTGTGTGTATGAATTAAATATTTCCTATCTCTGGTTCAACATTAGAACAACATAAAGCAGGCTGAAAGCTGACAATGCAGACATGAGTAGCAGTTCTTTTTCCTCAGAGAATCTTTCAGGAATGATGGAAAACAACTGCTTCCTGCAAATTCCAGCAAAAGGGTTGGATAAATTCCAAAGTTACCTTTGGAAACTTGCAAGTTAGTTTGAATCTTTGTCTTTCATGTTGAGGAAGAACTATGGGTATCACAGATAAAGTGTTTGTTGGTGGATTTGGGGTTTTGTGGGGGATAGGTGTTTTTTGGGGGTTGTGTTTATCTAGGATAGAATGAGTCTCATAACCATATAGTTAGAATCAATGGGTAATTTTTTCATCCTGTCTCATGATTTTGTCATAAGTATAGCTAAAAAGAAATCTTGAATACCTGAATAGCCAAAAAACGGATGTCTGCCACTTTCCACACACATTATATGTGTGGCAATGAGTACAAGACCCTCTTAAGCAAGAGATTACATTGGGGCCTTTAAGGTGAGAAATCAGATGACCTTAGAGTTACAAGGATAGACTTTTGCCTCAGGTAATGTTGTTATCTAAATAAAATTCTAACACTATATCTTCTTTGAATTTTAGTGTATGCTATATGCTATAGAATATAAAACAAAATTGTAAGAATCTCATCTTTTTCATCCCCATATCTTTAACAGAAGTATGTAAATAATTTTGCTGTACTAATAGTGAACAAACTAACAGTCCTTAGAACACAAAATTTTAGTGAAAAGACTTGTTTCACGAATTCTTTATTAAAAAAAAAAAGTATTTTAAAGCAAACTTAGATATTCTGAAAATATATTTTATATGTAAAAACCCCAGAATTTTTTCATGTAATTTATGTATTCACAACAGCCTACATAAGAAATTTTTCTTCCATTTATTAAGATATAATTTTGAACTACGAAACAAATGAGAGTATGAAATGATCTCAAAAGGCAAAATAAAACTATATCAGAAAGAGATGGAAAATAGTTTGCTGAGGTTTTTTTATGATGGCACATAGTTTGCAATGCTTTATGTCCTGAGTAAGGCTCTAGACATCTACCCTTTATTCTCTGGCTCACCAGTGAGTAGCAGCTCTATCTCTCTGGCTTACCCTCAGGACATTAACAACTTTACAACTCACTGGCCAAACCTGGCAATTAGGTATCTGTCTGCAACCCTCTACCATGACAGATATCCCTTGCACGGGGACAGCCCAGAGACAGCTCCTGAAGTGGCATCATCTTCCAGATCCTAATACTCATCCACCCCCATGTTACAGATACCTGATTAGTGTAACAGGATTCCACTTCTGATACCAACATTCGTTCTTGTGGTTTAATACCAAATTGACTGTGCAGGGAGTAAATGGACTTGAACATAAATGAACAGACTCCCTTACAGTTATGTTCAATGTTGGCAAGTGATATATGACCTTCTTTTCCCACAGGGGAAAAAAATTGCATTCTCAGAGAAAGCTCATGTTGGCCAGTGCACAAGTCCTATTTGTGCTGTGTGATACAGGTCTTTCCCTGAGTTACTCCAGATCCTGTCAGTTGAAGGGTTGGACAGTGAATACTATATCTGATCAGCCCATTCAGATTTTTGAAGTGCCTGAACAGGTTGTCACCATTGCAGGTGCCCTCACTCAGCTGTTCTTGAAGATTCTTTGCATCTCTCACAGAGACTGGTGTGTTTCTTTCCTTTAAATTACAATCTGGAGCTGTGCTGATTTATGTTGATCAAGGATAAGGTTTTGCGTTCAATTCGATGTCTAATATTAATTTCTATTTAAGAAAAATTAGGCTCTTCTGAACAAAAAATTATGGATTCTGATTTTACTGTGTATTGGGTTTTCATGACCAGGTTTTGGTAGTGGGGCAAGTTGTAGGAGTTTGCCAGAGTGGCTTCTGTAAAAGAAGATTTCATCATGTTTGACAGCCAGTGCCAAGTGTTTTAAGTCAGACCCTAAGCTTGCCAAGGCCAAGCCCATCAAAGTTGGTAGTAATGCCTCTGTGATAACATATTTAAGATGGAAAAACAAAAAGGATTATGGCACAGAAATGATAGAGGTCAGGGAAAAGAAGAGTGAGAATATGTGAGAGGACACTGATAGCAAGACCAGAGAGAAAGGAAGGGAAAGAGAGGCTCCAGGTGCTGAGATTCCCCTGCAGCCTGTGAAGAAGATCATGATGATGTAGCTGTCCCCATGCGGCCCATGAAAGACCATGAGGGATGACTGAAAGTAGGCTGTGACCCTGTGGGAAGCCTACATTTTAGCAGGTGCCTGTCAAGACCCAGAGACTGTGGAAAGAGAAGCCCACGCTAGAGCATGTATCCTTGTAGGACTTGTGACCCTATGGGGGACCAATGCTGGAGCAGTTCATGAAGTACTGCAGTCTGTGGAAAGGACTCACACTGAAGAAGTTCATGAGGTCTGGACCCCACACCAGAACAGGGACATCTCCCCTTGAGAAGGAAGCAGCAAAAGAAACATGATCTGACTGTAATGCCCATTCCCCATCTCTTGTGCCTCTCAAGAGGGTGGCCAGTAGAGACTGTGAAGGAGGGAGAGGCTGGAGGATGAAATTTTTGAGATCTGTCTTACTTCTCATTACTCTACTCTGATTTGTTTGATTATTAATTAAATTAATTTCCAAAAGTTGAGTTTGTTTTACCCATGACAGCAATGAGTGAGTGATCTCTCCTCTCCTTATCTGAACTGTCAGTTTCATTACATTTTTTCTCCCCTGTTCAGCTGCACAGGGGAGTATTGTGCAGGTTTGATGGGCATGTGGCACCCAGCCAGGGTCAACCCACCACACTTATTGATCTAAAACTAGAATAATATGAATTACTTCAGTCTTTATGTAACTGAACAAAATCTACCCATATGCACTGAGCAAAATAACAAGACACATAAAATCATCCTCGGGAAATGATTAATGTAATTTCTTTTTGTTTGTTTAAATAAAAGCTACCAACAGGATTGTATGTTCTGCAGTGTGGGTTTATTCAGCTTTTAGCAAGCCAGCTGTGTGGAGTCAAGAGCTCCTTCAGCGAGCCCGTATGGAAGAAAAAAGCAGCAACCTCTCAGTGAACATGAGTGCCCTTTGGCTAAAGTGTATGTAAATTCTATTATCTGATATCTTTCCTTTTTTAAAATTTTAATTGAACAGGGACAAAAAACAAATGTGAATTTATACATCTGGAATCTGGGAATTTTTTCTAAACCTCTAAGTCTCTATATTTAGCTAATGATAGAAGAAGCATGCACTGTCCTTTTTGATGATAATGCCACAGGAAAAAAAAAACAAGCTGAGAACCAATATAAATGCACTGTTGGAGTCTTATTCAATGTTATGTGTTATTTTCTTAACTCTGAGAGTTGGAGGGTATGGAAACAAAAGCTTTCAGCAGAACACCCCATATGGTGAATTCATAATGTGTGATCAGAACAAAACAATTACTATGACTAGTCCATGAGTGTACATTTCAGTGATTTTAATTAGAGATAAGAATATTTTCATACCCTCAGATGCATGTCATGATTTTTGCCTTGCTTCACCAAAATCTCCCCTTCTGTTGGAACTCAAAATGTCCCTCAAACATTTTTGGAGGTTCCAGGCCCTGGTCAGAAGCATTTGAGACCCTGACAGTGAGCTGGAAACATCTGTGATTTGGAGTTTGAGCCATGGAATGATTTACCAACTTTGCAGGAACAACAAGTCACAAAAGTTTAGGTATTATAGTAGAAGTAGTTACAAAGTAGAGGGAAGAATTTTTTAGTATTGTACAAGGGGGTTTTAACACCTATACAGGGGGGTTTTTACTTTGTACATGGGGGTCAGAGATTTTAACATGGAGGAATGTAGGCTGGTCCTGTTCCTCCTCCTTCTTCTTCCTTGCCTCCATGTTCTTGATGATGTTGGCACTCATGGATTGGTTTAGAATAGAGGAGCACCATTTAATATAGGTAGTAGGTATTGAGGAAAAACTGTAAACATTTATCACATAATGTACCATATAAAAGATAGCAGCAGTCCAGTAGGGGAGAGAGAAGAAGAAGACGGCAGACAGAGAGGGTGTCAGGGATGTGTGTGCCTCTGCCTGAACTGCTGACCAAACCACAGTAGCCAGAGAAGACAATCTTTTAGATGGCTTGCAATAAACTGCCTCGAGACTGAACAACAAGAGACTGCTGAGTTTTCTTTGGAAGCACGGGTTGGAGGAGAGACTTTACCACCACACGGAACCCCTGGACCAGGCCGGGGTTCCGACACCCTTCTATTTCTATCTAAGGGCAGCTCAGAATCACTGAATCACAGTTATGAAGAAGAGTGGACTAGTAAGAAGAGCAAAAAACTGCTTGCTTTGCATGTTCTTTCATTAACTCTACCAGAGCTATTGCCCTTTTGATTAGAAACTCATGAACTGACACAATTACAGTTACAGGCTTCTATTAATATATGAGATAATTCCTGCAAAAGTCAGAAATAATTCCTTCAAGGTCTTTATCTGTGATTTTCTGATGCCCTTGAACTTATTATCTGCAGAGATGATGCAAAACAACCTAAGGATCTTGGCCATTAATTGAGAAGATTAGATGCCTGTTGGAGCCCAAATTCCTGTTTTTAAGGAAACAAGGTAGTATACATGGTAGTTTGCATTCAGTACTAACCATGCTGTGGAGGTTGAAAATGGATAAGGCTGGATTAAGAAGTGGCAAAAACACTTGCATTCTGGAAATGAGGTTTAGACAGAAAACAGAATCTGCATTATAGGTAATGCTGTTGAAGGAGAGTTGTTCAGGCCAGCCCATCATAAATAGTAATGAGATATAGCCTGCTGAGACAGACAATTGCTACTTATTGCCAGTGATATATAGAGAGATTATGTATCAAGTGAAATCCCGCAAGCTGTATGTGTTGCTATAAAGGCTCCAAGTCTGTACAGTATGCAAAGTCAGGGCTTCCTGACACTGCAAAATTCATTAAGCAGCCTGTGCAGAACTGTAGCTACAGAGATGCTCAGATCATCATTACCAGGAAGCCACCTTGTAGGGAATAAAAAACCAAAAAGACCCCAGACTCCAACAACCAAAAAAACCCCAATTTGTAGTAGGATATAAACACTGTTTTCCTTGGCGTGTTGCTGTACTGATCAGATGTTAAGTAATGTATGGTCTGTGACTTGTAATAAAGTCATAGTTATAAATGTGCAGCAATTTTTCAATGAGCTCTTGATCATTTGTCTCAGATAATGCATTTTTAAAGGTACTTATTGTGGGTAGAAAGGATTGTAAATGAACACTTCACAATATAAATCTTGACTTACTATACAACCGCAATAAGAATTCAAGATGTCTGTACAAGATGGATACTAATAGCATGTTCCTAGTGCATATACTTAGCCCTGAAATAAAACTACATGAATTCACATGTCTATGGATTGTTAAAACATTGTCTTCTACTTTTATGTTTCTTATATTGTTCCATTTTTTTTATTTTTCTCCTCTGATGACTCTTGCTATCACAAATTCCATATGCATATGATCTCATAATCTTTTTCTGTTTCTGAGAAAAATACAGTCCCCATCCCACACAAGAAATGAGTTTGTAAAGAAAGCAAACAAAATCAGGCAATACCTTTGTTCCTACGATTTTTTATACACGGGTCCCCATACCATTTGTTTTGGAATAAGTGTGTTTTGAAGATCTGTAGAAAAACAGGGAAAAAATTGTTTGTGGGGAAACCCATGAGTTTTTCCAGCTTAACTTCCTACTTGATATGTGTGTAACTTCAGAGCTAGATGCAATTGCTCTGGGTCTTGCCCAGCAGTATTTTGAGCATCATTAGGAATGAAGATTCCACAGAAATTTAATTCCACAACCCTTTTGAGAGATGATATCCCATTTGGGCCAACAGACTTAAACTTCTGTAGGACCCATGTGTTGGAATAGTTTCTTAACTATTCTTAACTATAATCTACATGGTGTTGCAACCTGCACCTGAAGGCGGGGGTAACTGAAGTTTTTGTTAATAGATCACTTGGAGAAAAATAGAGTGAAACAACACTAACAGACCCATGGTTTTATATATTTATATATGGCAGGTTTATTTCAGAACAAATTGATTGAAATGGAAAGCAGGGATGTAACTGTTTTAGTTATCTATAGAAATATAGCAATACAAAAGTGTAAAAATATTGCTTAAGAAAATACATGGGGGAAAGAAAGAAAAAGAAAGAAAGAAAGAAGGAAAGAAGGAAAGAAGGAAGGAAAGAAGGAAGGAAAGAAGGAAAGAAGGAAAGAAGGAAAGAAGGAAAGAAGGAAAGAAGGAAAGAAGGAAAGAAAGAAAGAAAGAAAGAAAGAAAGAAAGAAAGAAAGAAAGAAAGAAAGAG
>QUSF01000006.1:26263998-26343677 GCA_003676055.1 Chloebia gouldiae | reverse complement strand
TTTTGATGCCCATTGATTGAAGTAATAAGTGCAATCTTTATCCACTGGGGGTGGGGGAAGCCCATGAAACACAAAGTTCAATAGTTTGACCTACATTCCGGTTTGGCTGGGAATGCCCAAACACATCCCCTGAGCAGATAAACTTTTATGCTGTCTTTTACAATACTGTGGATTGTGCAAAGTCCTATGGTGGAAGGCCCCAGAAATGTACCTGGGGGTGTTTCAGGGGTGGTTGATGGTTTATAGCCATTTTAAAGACATGACTGCTGTTTGGTCCTGCTTCTCTCACTTCAGTTGAGCCAGCAGTGCCTATCAAAGTGGAAAGGGAATGACAGAAGCATCACACTACCTCTGCAGGATCTTCATCTTAGTGATCTTTTTCCTTATCTGACCAGAAAACAGCTTGTTTAAGACATTAGTAGCAGGTTATCAGGTACATAATAAATCCGGGGCTCAATCATTTTGTATATAAAAAGTGAGTTTGTCATGATCATCCTCTGGTAGTGGGTGCTGACCCTCTTTTTTTCATGTGGATCAGAAATTTTCACCACCACACAGCCAAACCTCTTCTCCTCCCCCTCAGTTTGGGGATGCAAACCTGGTCTCAGCAAAGTAGCTGCTGCTTTGCAAACAGCCAATTGTTTGAGTCGTTAGCCTTTGGCATTTCAGCCTCTCATATACGGTACATAGTTATGATTTTTGATCTGACATAACTATATCTCACAGTTAAAATTTTTCACTCATCTTGATTAAGTAAATTAGTTTTGATTTTAATTGCTTCATACTAGAAACAGCTTTTGAACACTGCAGAGATTTAACCATTGCAATTTTGAAATTTTCTTCATTTGCCTCTATTCATGCCTATTTACTCTTTGCTCAGCAATAACCTTAAAAACAGGATAAAAGAGGATAAAGATAGGAGTATTTTTTTGCATTTCATGACAAATTGTATATAGTATACTCTAATTATTCTTTCAGCATGCCACCTACAAGAGGGTCCAGATACTCTGGAAAAGGTACGAGGCCCTCCTGTTCCTCAGTGCCTCGAACGACCTCCCTTTTCTCACTTCTGCTAGAGCATACACGATCTGGAATGTTCTGTTCATACTGCAGGAGGAATGCTGCCACTTACAGAATCAATAGTCTTGGAAATTATTTTGGGTGCACTCTCTAGTTACTTTCTTCAGAAACTGGTCAACAGTAGCAACAAAGAGGCGCTTGGACTCACCATAACAATCATACAAATTACAGATGTGGTACAACCTATCACTTGTGGGCTAGCTTTGTAAAATACTGTGTGTCAATTTAGCTCTACATGTGTTACAAAAAACACGTTATCTTAGTTTAAGAAATTGCTGATCACATCTTCCTCATCCCCAGAAAGAAAGCTGAGGTCCAATGCATTTTCCTGGGTCCTGGTACTCTTCTTAGATAATGTTAGGCCAGGACTGCAAAGCTTGTTAATTTCTTCTCTGCATTCTCCTTCCACAGCAGTCATTCTTCGTGTAACCTGTGAGGGGATATGCAAAACTTGTTACTTTTTTTAAATCATAGATGTCTGGTTGTCCACTAAAGGTTGAAGTGATCTCTTACTTCACACTCCTTTCACTTGCGATAACTTTCATGACATCCTAAATCTAGTTTAAGTTATTGTTAAACTGTGTTAGAGATGAACAGTGCATTTGTGGGTGAGAGATCAACTATTCATCATTTCCTCCCTTTTAATTTTAACTGGCCAGATGGCTTTACAAGACCCTCAACACTACTTGAGTTACAATACCTCCCACTGCTTCTGTAAAGTGTTTGTAATTCAACATGTGTTGCAAAATATCTTTGGGTCTCTTCCTGTACAATCAATGCCCTAGATACTAAGGAACCAGGCTCAAAAGTGACTCGAGAAATCTAAAAAAATTGTTACGTGGGCATTCAACCTAAATACAGATTCAGAATTAACCAAATTTCACACAGCCCTAACTTTATATTTTTAAATAATTGTTTGATATTTGTTTTTCCATTTCCTCTGCAAATTATCAGCTAACATTTCTTTGTGTTTTTTCTCTTCATTTTTGAATCTACTCTAGCTGATGCAGTGGCACTTTTCAAAAATCTGCCAAACTTCAAAAAATGTGGATGCTATTAAAAAAAAACCTGTCTAGAAGATATTCTTTGTGCAAACATATACCATAAAAGAAACACTAGGTGCATTCTTACCTGCTTGTCTTCATTCTGGAACTAATGGTGTCTTTTTTATTACAGCTTCCATTCTGTACAATAAACCAGAGGAATGTCAGCTCTTTGTTCTTTGGTTGGGATTTTTGTTGTTTTTGTTGACTTTTGGGTTTCGATTCTTTAAAATCTAGTCATAAATTAAACTCCATACATCATTCTTTCCGAGTCTCTGTTATTTAGAATAGGACATTTCTCTTTCCTGCACTATTTTCATTTGAAGTTGATGCTACAATGCTTAATGCATGACCATGAAGATTATCCAAACAATGGAGAGTAATTTTTTTAAAAATTAAATCTGAAACTACATATTATGGTCTTAAATGCTTCTTTTACTTCATTATTTTATTTAGTACTTTGCATTAAGCATTTCATCCCTCAAAATAAAATTTATTAATAATTGAAATTCTAAAAATATATCTCTTTAATTTCTTGCTATAATTTCCTATATTTATGTAACATATAAATTGAAGTATTATAGTTGTAAAAAGCTGTAAAAAGCTGTTCAACTTCTTAATTTTGGAGCAGGATTTGCTACCAGATAAAATTTCAGCAGTGGAGCAATTGCATCCTTTAACATTTTCAGGAAGATGAAATATATTTGCAGAAAGAAATTAGTGACAGCACAAGTAGAATCAGGCAACCAGAAAAGACTGAAGAGTGTCAAGATTCCACGAGCAGAAGACACCAAAGGTAGTAAGACAGAGGTAAATTGAAGATTAACAGAAAATGAGAATGGGAACATTTATCAAATCTCTAACATGCTCCATATAGCAGTTAAGAAATTAATATAAGGAAAATAAAGATGGAGGAAATGGCAAAATACCTGCAAACAAGTGAACATAGGCTATGCTGTTCTTCCATTGCAGCAGTGGACCACAGAAATGCATAGAATACAGTCATACTTGTTATTGTAAAAGACAATAGAAACCCTTCTATTATATAGCAGCTATATTTGGTGATGATTAGATGGGTTCAGAGGATTCAGAATTATATAACTCTGCTTCTCAGCACCTACTGGATGAGAACACAAGGTACTTTGAAGGAAAAGAGAGAAACTCCCAAAAATACATCCTATCCTAGCAAATTTCCTTCTGCTATTTCCGTTGGTACCATAGTCTTGCTCTAGTATTGTCTCTGGTTCTCACAGTAGTGAATGTAATTAATAATGAGGAATAACAGGGACAATACTGTAATTTTAAGAAACTACAAATACAGAGAACAGCTTTCCTTCAATCTCATTTTGTGAATAATACAAATATCTGGTATAAATTTTTGTTTTCCAATATATGCTGTAGTACTGTATTTGCTCCATCAGAGCAAATTTGGTTTAATTCCTTTCTGTTTAGGATTATACACAACATAAAGCATTAAAAAAGGTTTTCATGCTTTTTTTTAAGCATAAAAAAATCTAGATTGTACTTTATAATTCTGGGCATCTAACAGGTAGATATGTGCATACTAAACAGATTATTTAAATATAGACATTTCTTCATACTTATTAAAACTTGTCTTTACTATTGCTACTTCATAGGAATAATTTGACAATTACAGTTTGAAATTACTGGGAGTTTAAAAGAATGAACAGTATATGAAGGCATAAATACCTTGTAAAGAATCCACCATGAAAGAACTTAAAAAATTATTAAGTAGGTGCTGTGTATTTCCTGACAGAAAAGAACTGAATAAAAAAACCGGACACCTGAAAACAACACTATTTTCTCTCATGAACTTTTATTCTTGGTTTGTAAATGCTGGATTAAAAATATAAAATGTAAATATATCTTACATAAAATAGGATACAGGTCTCTCAAGATGGACTTTATCCTGAGAATCAGGTACTAGAATTAATTGTGTCTACAATATAGCTGTGTGAACTCTGCACTTTTGTTTTTGGATTACAAATTGAACTTTTATTTAATCTTACTTTTAAATGGGTTTGGTCATGACCTTCAAAATGTCAATTGATGTTTGCACTGCAGTTTTAACAAAGGCCATTTGAGGACTAAGTTGAAGACATTTATCATTACACTAGGTGGTGATGGAAGTGAATTGCACTGAGTACAAACACACAGAGCCTGCTTAAAAATGGGAAAATATGAAGGTAAAAGAAAAAGAATTCTCTGACCAGGGATATATGTTGATGTAGGAGTTTTCTGTATATGATCATGCAGTCATGATTCTTCACATCATGGTCTTACATACAGATTCTGAGTTAGTAGGCTTTATCAGACATATATTTACACTACATTGTTGCCTCACAGCTACACAGATTATTTTTAAGGACCATAATTTAAGCTAAAACATATGCAGAAATATATTATGAGCTTGAAGTGATATTCTTTGGATCCGCATTACATTTCATGATGATTTTCACAGAAAAACTGCACTAATTTATCAGATATGGAGTATTCTGGTACAGATAAAGAAAATGCTGAAACACTTTTTCAGCTGAGATCCTCATATGTGCTTGATAATTTTGTACAGGTCTAAGGCTGCATTAGTTAGCATAAATTAGCATAAGAACTTAAGTTAGATTTAGAAGTAATGCTATAAGGAAAATACATGAAAAGGAAATAATTATGAGAACACTTAAGAGGTGCTGAATGTTCCACAGCTGACATTTAGATGTATTTAAACACAGAATTTTCAAATTGGACAAGATAGCACTAGGTTGAATTCAGATTATCACAATGAAGAGCATTTTCTTGAAATATTTATATTCAGATAGCTTCACATTAGTGATTTTATGATAACAATGTGTCTGACATCGAACAGTGAGTTTTGGTATTTGGATCTCAGAACACAAGGCTGATCAAGTCTAGGTTTTACAAATAATGTTTATATGTAATTTCACCAAGTTTTTTTTTTTCAGTGAACATGCATATTAAACAAACTTGTAATAGTTTTGTTTTTGGTGTTGTTGTTGTTTTTTGATTGTTGTACAGCTCACAAACTGATTTATTTTCACATTCCTGTTCCTTGAAATAAGTTTAGCTGTTATTTTTCAAACTTCTGGCTGTCTTCCCACGTCTCCATAATCAAATGCCTTTTAATTTCCTTCCATCAGTTTCATCTCTTCTAGCACTCAATTTTCTGTTGTCAGATTTGTTGTTTTTATTATTCTCTGAGATTTATCAGGGAATTTAATATCTCCAGTAGTGCATCTGATGCATCTGTTTTTTTCTAATAAAATCATCAGAATTTATATATTCTAATTGTTTTCTACATGGCTGATGACTTGAACCTTTGGTAGAATAACACTGTGTTTAGCACAACTGATCAGACACCAAAAGATAACATGGCCCACAAATTCAGTAACAGAAGGACTTGAGTGGGAAGATGTAAGTAGAAATATTGTGAGTATTGTGTCTGAAATGAGCTGTAGACAAGATGTCTAATCAAGAAAGAAACTGGCTAAACTGTGAAAAAAGAGAAAACAGAGAACTAACCCAAATTCAGAGTTCTTAATACAAAAATGGTCTTTACACCCATGCTTGCCTAAAACCTTTTACAGGTGTCATCTAACTACAGTCTTGTTGCTGTTCTGGAAAATCTAACTTATTCATGTCAGTTCTCATTAATATCTCCCTCAAATATCCTTTAAGTCAGAGCTGACAACAGAAAAAAATGGGACTCAGTTTTTTTGTCTTGGCAGTGAGAATAAAAGGCTAAAAATCCAAATTGCACCTGAACCTCTTTTAAGTTTGGAGCTGCTGCATTTTTTAAAATATTTTTACTCAGCAATTTAGAGAAAGTAGTGAATAACAAAAGGACACAGTAAAGTTTTCATGACAATTTTGCATGGGAAGAGCCAGAGCAAGAAGATCTGAGGCTGCCTTCTGGAACCTGGTAAACTTGGTGAATTTTGAATTTGTACCATGCAACCCCGAGAGAGAGTGTAATAAATGGATAATTTGTGTTGGGAGTGGGAATCTCTAAGAACATAAAAACGCCCTGCATTCTTCATACTTTTAGGTATGTCTGTATGTGAGGTATAAATAGCCTTCAACCAGATTTTTATTAACTTATGCAAGAGATATTGTAAAGGAACAGAGCATCTTCAGGGGTGGCAGAAGAAGGTGTCTGTAACAGTAATTTTGATAACTATTCAAATTGACTGCTATTTTTGTGGCACTGAAAATTACCAAATAAATCTATTTGATGTTGAAAGGCATGCATGCCATGCTGTCAACAGTAGAGTAGGGAAGCATAGGTGGGAAATTTAGGGGTGAAATTTGGGTTGCTATGGTTCAGATCAGCAGGGAGTCCAAGTCTTTTGTCAACAAGACAGTCTCTTGTTTAATACTGCTGGCTGTATATGCAAAACCTAAAGAAACTGTATGGGATGGATGCATTTCCCATTAACTCGAAGAAATCAATCTGCATAGAAATATGCGGGATTATTTCCAGTAAAAACAGAGGGAAAACCAACAGGCATAGATGAGTACTTGGACTTGATGTAGACAAAATCTTTTTACATGAAAAAAGGAAGAATATATACAGAAAAACAGCTCTATTACTGCAGGTACAGAGCCCTGACTGTGTCCCTGGGGCCTTTGGGCCAGCAACACCAAACCCCTCAGTACAAGCTATGGGTGCTGTCCCTGAGCATACAGGGGGATAACAGTCAGACTTATTAGACAAATTGAATAAGGAGTTGAAAAAAAAAAAGATTTTATGGTGATTTTTCATAATAGAGACAGATCCACAGAAAGATGTCTCAGGATGACTGGTATAATGATTTTTCTTTTTCAATATGTTCATTATGACTTGCAATTTATACTTAAAATACAAGAGGAAAAAAAAAAAACAAAAAACAGAACATGGGGTAAAAACATTTTAAATGGTATGTAAGATGATGGAAAGAAAAAACTGGTTTTTTCCCACATGAAAGTTTCAGGTGGTCATGGCAAGAATATAAAACAAAAAACAAACAAGAATAAAAGCTCTATGTAGCTAGTGAAGCTGAAACACATTCAGGATTTAATATCAAGAGAGTATGTAAAAATTAGTCCACACTTACTGGAAAATCTAGAAGAGTATCCTAAACACTTAATTTCCTGTAATAAGAGTCCTTATATCTCGCTCATTAGTAAACAAATTACATCAGCGTTTCTAGGATGGGAATGATTGTGAATATTTAAACTCAATAACAATTGAACCTGACTTTAGTTTGGTCAATTAATGATAGTGATAAGACATAACTTTTATGGGAGCCGTTAACTGCTACAGCCACAGTAGAGCTTAATGTAATACTAGACTAAGTATGTTACCCCACTAACTCTCTTTTTATACTCTGATTTGAAATATGAGGTGCAATATATCTTTGAGAATATGGAAAGAAAGAAATCTTTGCTATTTCTACCACGAATTAGAAGTCTTCCTAAGTTTCATCAACTGTATCAGTTAATTACTAATAACTAATAAGGATCAGACTATATTTTCATATCTTGATGCTTAAACTAGTCCTGTGCAGCTCACAATGAGAATTTGAAAAAACAAAACTGTCTTTGGTTGCACATCTGGTTGCATCTGTTGGTCTCACTGTCCGACTATATGCAAAAAATATGAAAAAGTTGCTCACATTTTGACCTATTTTATCAAGGAATTGAAGATTGTATGAATCCACAGTAGAAAATTTGTTATTAAAAGCGAAAATATTTAGAAACTGAATTTAATCATATGTGGAAATAAAAATGAACACTGTGTGGATCACCGACCCTGATGACAGTTTGTATTATCCATCTCCTGGTTCAAAAATGTGTTTGCAACCTCTAAGTAAATGTTAATTATTTCAATAACATGGCACATGGCACACACAATCTCTAGCGGTAAGAAATAAGTTAAGTGGAGATATGAAGGCACAGAGAGAGTTTACATTTGAAGAAACTGTACCTGTCTTATATAAAACACATTATCTGTAATACTCCAGGATGTGTTCTCTTTTCTGTCCAGCTTGTATAGCATGCTGTGAATACGCACACACACATATACACAGAGAAAGATGTTTCAGGAAAAATCCAGAAATGTTTTTCAAACCCATTCCCTGCCATTATGTGGTTACTCAGGTTAATATAACCTGTCAGAAAGAAGAGTTGTTGCCATTAGGCTGTCATAGCCATGGAACTGTCAAACTAGTATGTGGCTGGTGCCCTGCTGCGTGGTATTTTAGTCTATGTGTTTGACGTTTCTCAAAAAGCATTCTTACTGAGAACTTTAATTGCTCTGTAGGTGTTTATCTAAAGTAGAGAACCCATCTGTTACAAGAATTTAAAAGTTTTGTTGAAGGGAGACTATATATTTAATTTATTAATGTATACTTATTAATATTAATCTATCAATATTAATTTGTCTTTCAAATAAGTTTTATTCTACACAATTTGCGGGCAGGTAATTCCCACTTTATTTATCAGTTAGGCAGTAGCTATAGGTAGACTTAGGAAGTTTGCTAGGCTTTTTCCAGTTTGGTAAAATTTAGGTTGGGGTTTTTTTGTGTGTGTATGTGATTTTTGGTGTTTGTGCTTTTGGTTTTTTTTATTTTATTTATTTTTCTTTTCTGAATCTCTCAATGTAACTTAAGTCTATTTTACAAGTTATTCACAGGAGATTTGGAAAACAATCTATTCCCCTCACATTCACAGCAGCCTTTCATCTGCTTGAATACTATTATCATGACTATTTCTCTGTTATAGAAAAAGCAGATTGAATGCTCAAATATTCCTTGGTATTGTTTTGGTATACTATTATGCTATTTTAGTATGCTATTATCTCACAGTCTCTGAAAAAAAAAAGATAATATTCCTATCCAGTAATTCAATATACCAGATCCTGGAAATTTCAGGAAATTCTGTGACCTCCTTTTATTCCCATAATTACTTGTTTCCATCTTCTATACATCCCACTTTAATTTCAGTTCTTCCTGTGTCTGCCAATATTTATAGCCAAAATTAGTAAAACAGAAATTAAGTTAATAAATAAAGAGGAGGGAAGAATGGTACTTGGCAGTTCAATATTCAGTCTGGCAGAGTTCTTCATTGCTTCTTTGCTGTTTATTTTGGCTTATAAATTCTGCACTTCAAGCAAAATCGACACATTACAGTGACAGGACACTGTAGTGCAGCAGTCATGGAGCTGTCTCAAGTTTGTGTGACAGAAACAGTGTAGTTACTCATAGATTAGTAGACCTTGTTTTTTGTGCATAACATAGGCTATACTTAGCTGAAAACAGTTGCATCAGTTCCTGTGAGACCCCTCTGTGTGTAGGGAAACACTGAGCAGCAGGAAAGGTGACAAAGATCAATGCATTACATTTAAAGCTTCAAGAGGAACAGTATTCTTATTCTCCCAATTTGTGTCTAGCACTGAAAAAAAAATCCTAAAAAAAAAGATTGTGAAAATGATTAAAATGTTTTTCAAATGTATTTTTAAGACAGTTGTGCCAAATTCAATTACTTTTTATATTATTTATATATATTTATATTATATAATATATATAATATATTTATTTATATATTTATATTGTATATATTATTTATATATTTCATAGAAAATATGAAGACATAGAAGTCATTCTGCAGTTATGTTTCAGCATATGTAATTACATATATCTTAAAAACAGCATGAAAAGTGTCTATAGGTAAAAACATGTATAAGATAAACCAGTAAATGGATACAAGAACTTGTGTTTTTATTGTATGCTCAAAGATATGTAAATGACCTGATATGTTCAGTCTGTGTTTTTCTGTGGATCTCAAAGACCATCCTATTTCCAAGTGAAGGAGACACCATGAGTGATGGAAATGGAGCACTGAGAGGAAATTAACACCCTTTGCCTCCTTTTCTATCAAATCATTATTTCAACCTGCCAACTTCTGTTTTCTTTTAACTCTCGGGATATATGCAATACATGTAATTCAATTGCAATAGTAATGCAATTGTAATAGCAATTCAAGAGTAGCAATAAATTTCTTTGCTCACAGGAAACTGTAGTCAATTCATGCTACACTCATACATATGTCCAAACTGGCAACTTTGTAGCCAGATATGAATTTATTTAGTGGTTAAAAAATAAGAAAATTTTTAATACATGCTTAATTTACAATAGACCCACTAATCCTGTGTCCAGGTTGCAGACAGCAACTTAGAGGCTGCCCCCTTCTTTTTCACAACCATTCCTTCATTTATTAATGTTAAGACACTGCCACCTTTGATGATGTATTGGGTTCATGTGCCAAGTCCTGTGTGATGGGAGTTCCAGGGATAACCTTTGGGAGAAGGAGGCAGGGACTGGTGCCAGCTTGCTTTGCAAAGGAGCCACAAGTGTGAGAAGGAGGGAGATGCAGACAAGGTCCTGTTATGGACTGACCACAACCACCCATTCTCTGCTGCTTGGGGAGATGGAAGACTCAGGAAACAAGGAATGAAGAAAGGAGGGTGTTTTTATTTTTTACTTAGTTATCACTATCCGACTCTGCTTTTAACTGGCAATAAATTAAGCTAATTTTCCCCAAGCTTTATCTGTTTTGCCAGTGATGGTAAGTCTGAACTATGAATTACTGTGTCCCAAAAGCTTTTGCCCCTTATTCCTCACCACCACCCCCTTGAAGAAGGGAACTAGAAAAGCAGCTGGGCTGGGGTCTGTCAGCCAGTCAAGTTCAACTCACCACACTGTACTAGTTAATAATTTAAAAAAAAATAAATCATTTAAATAAATTTAATATTTATTCTTTTATAAATTGCATTATTATTTTCAATTATTTTACTATGCAGTTGTGGAATTATAATTATGTTAAATTAAATATTGCAGCATTGTTCTGGGAAAATCCTACTGCATTTTCTTATCCCTTTCCATATTTACACTCTCCTCTAACTTCTGGTTATTACTTATTTATAAAACTTTCATGATTTTCTGTCTGTATATGCTGAAGGCCTCTATGTTGGGGGAAAGAGGTGTCATTTATATTTTATAGCCTATTTCCATTTGCTTCACAGGAAGTATAGATTTTTTGCTTGTATGTTTTCACTATTTATTTTTACACTAAAGTTAGCAATTCAAGATATTGATTACCTTGGAAATGTCTTAAATATTTACCAATTGTTGTGGTACATTTCTGCTCATATCTTTTTTTGTCTAAACTATCACAGTTTTCAAATTCACAAGGTTCACTTTTGTAGAGCTAGCCTTTCCCTTTCACCAAAATACTGAGATCTACAAGAGTGCTCTCTCATATTGGATAAAGGTCTTTCAGAGGAAAATAATTTTTTCTCTGCAACTTCTAAATTCTGAATATATTTTATATTTGAAGTGTGAGCATCATAGTATATCACAGATTTGAACACTGCAGGTTTTATTTTTCAGATGCAAATCAATAAGCTACTGCTTCATTTACTGGTTAACCTCCTCCTAATGTGTTTTGGGGACTTACAGTGGTACATTCTGGTAATGAAGTCCAAACAATAAAACCTTCCTTGAAAAAATGCACTCTCACTCCCCTTGTCTCAGTTCAGTTTTAATTGCAAATGCTATAAATAACATTCCTGATTTTAGTATTTGAGTCACGAAATTGTTCCTAACACAGAGATGTATTTAGACACTAAAATGGTATTTCCATTTATTTTTGTTTAATCCTTGATTTTGTACAGGCACTCAAATAATTGTTGAAACACAAGTTCAAGATCATAAAAGTCTCTCTCTTGTTATTAATAAGAAAAACCTATTTTAAATAAAAATAATTTTTCTAATACTATCCATAATAAAATTAAAAAATGAATTAGAGAATGGAAGGAATTTTTTCATATGCTCAATCTAAAGCTTTCCTTTTAGCCATTCTTTTCACAATTCTAGGGATTGCTTGACAGCTGACCTCAAGACTCAGCTGCATCTTTCCTCAGTGATCAAAGAGGTGATGGACATTTCCATGATTGTTACATTTTATTGAGGGCAAACTGAGATGTTCTTTACCTTAAGAATATTCCACGGCCATAACCAAGAACAGTAACAGAACCCTTCATACCAACTCTGATCACAGGGTTTGACCTCTGCAATCTATATCTGTGTCTTCTGAATTCCCTGATCTGTTTTGTATGCTTCTGACTGGGCTTATATTAATGTGCTAGTTGAATATATGTGAACAACCATTTCAAGATAATCGAGAAAGGCTATCAAAACTATACAATACCATATTTTAAAGAATGATGTTGTTATGTGAGACATTAATGTTTTACTAACACAGATATTAGTTAAGTCTGATTAAATGGTAAAATTCAGGGAAATACCAAGCAAATCCTCCAAAGATTATTGCAATATATATTTGTCATGTTTTTTGACATCTTTGACAAGAATTATTTAATGCAGATTTTCATGTCTGAAAATTAGATTTCTTAGTTTAAACCAAGCTTTCATGGTAGAGTGAAGAGTAGTGGTATACGCTTTAGAGGAAGGTGAGCCAGATTTCCTTAGATAACCATTGCACATATTTACATGTGGTCAGATGAATCCCATACAGCATGGCTAAACAGAGTTCAGTCAAGTTGACCAGAGAATTCAAGCTATACAGACTGAATGCATATTTTCTGTAACAGCTCTTATTTCAAATTGTATTGCATCAATATTTATGTATCCTAAGTGAATAGGGACAGAATTAATCTCATTTAACTTTGTGGAGGATATTCCAACACAACCTAAGATGGATATGTAGCATTCAGCATTATTAAGCATCTAAAATTTATGAAGTGGTCACAGACTCTATAGACACCTACCTTAGATTAGGTGTCCAACTCTTACTGGGCTAAATTTAGGAATAAATTTCCCATGGTTATTAATCATTATTCATCTTTAAAAGAGAACATTATTAAAATACTCTCATCTTCCTTGAAACTGCTGTTCATTTGGGGAACCAAAAAATAGAATTTCAATTCATATTGATGAAATATTTGTCAAATAAAAAAACTATAAGTCTGACAAATCCTGAAAAATGAAGAAAATTATGACATTCTCTTTCATGTTCTTTCATATTAGACATTCCTCAGTGACTTCTCTAGAAGTCTGTTTGTAGCAAAATTTGGAAATAATAGGATGTTAACAAAAATCTTATTATTGTTGTTCTTGTTGCTATTTTTACTGTCAAATGTTAGGACACATTACTACATTTAATGTGAAATATTCAGTTTAATGTATTGTGATTGACAAGCATTAACTGCAACATTGCTACAGTCAGTAAAAAAATTAGTCATTCCAATAGAGATTTTGATGTTAATTTTCTATGACTTTACTTACTTTAAAATTAAATTTTATGCATTTAAATTTTCGTATATTATTTATTGAGACAGCTGTCAAGATTAACACATTTAGAATATCACCTTGAAGGTGCTGTTGGTTTTTTTTTGCTTTTATCTGATTTTATCTTGTAATTTTAAGTTGTATTTTGGTGTCTGAGCAAAAAAAAAGAAAGACCAAGATAAACCCATAAGTAGGGTTTTCAAAAGTAAATAAAAACATTTGGTAGTGCTTTAATTTTGGATCTTATTTGGCATACATTGTAGAGCTTTTTTTTTTTTTTTTTTTTGTAGTGGGTGGCTTTAAATTCTGTAAATCAGCAAATCAATAAAGTCTCTCAATGTGTGGCACTGCAAGCTAAGGTAAGCAAAATACCAAGATGTTTGAATGTGTGAGGAACCTTCTTCGTCCTCAAGGTCTACAAACAATTCTTACGGGTGTGTATAAGCAATGAATTCAAAATTCAAACATCAGAGACCTAAAATGGTATATCTTCCCAAACTGCCACAAATTAAATCTTTCTAAACAAATACTAATCTTAAAATCACTTTTACTCTAATATTTTTATCCTCAAAATCAGGTAGCAGTGTTTTCTAGAAGAAAATTTTTAGATTGTATAAACAGTGTCCTAGGCTAAAAATTTTCTTCAGAATTGCTAGTCAAAAACCTTCCTAGTTAGTTACTTCACATATGTAATAGTAAAGAAAGCTAAGGAAAATAAAAACAGCTTGAATACAATTATTTTAAACAACAAATTAAGTTGGTGGAGCACAGGAAAAAATTAATGAAGAAAAATATAAGAAATGGAAAGTATTTTTGAAGAATTTAAAACTTTTGCACTTAGTGTAGATACACATCTATACATATGTATTTTCATAATAATTCTGAGTGATACATAGATGTTTTATATATATTTTACACATGAAAGTAATTGTTTCAGGAAAAGAAGTGTTTGAAAATATGTCAATCTATATTGTCTGTGCTTTCTTTATGTTTGATGATTTTATGTTTCTATGAGGTCACATAGATATTGAAAAATAGAATTTAATTACTTCTGAACAAATGAAATGAAATTAACATCAACATTTTACTAGAATAAGAAATACTTTACCAATTTTTGATATGAAAAGCAAAAATCTGACAAATTATATAGCATTTTAATAATTTGCTTTTAAAAATAGTACTTTTCTAGTCTTTGACATAATTGAAACAAATTTTCCTAGGAAATATATGTATATTTATATATTTTTTTATATATTTATAAATGTGTTCAAATCATTATATATGTATATGAACTACGAATATATATTCACTATGTATTTTATATGTAGAGAGTTTTTTGGAGGGTTGGGGAGTTGTTGGGTTTTTTTATTTGTGATTTATAATCTGGTTACATAACAAGAAATATATTGCAAAGGATTTGAATAACAGCAATAAAAATAACAATAATAATGAAGGGCAAGACACTGAAATCCTTCCTTCTACCATCCTGATTTTGTTAATGAATGAAACAAATAAAAGCAGGTGTGCATGTTTCCACTATACTGGGTGCCAATCCATATTCTGAGATAAATAAAGATGGTGGCTTTGCTAAATATGCAAAACTGGGTTTCTAAACTTTAACAGTAGTTAATTTTACAAATGACGTGATAAATCAGCTGATGTGTACTGTCAGATTTAACTCTATACTGATTTACACTTTTTGGTTTTGAAAAGAGATCTTTCCTTATCTCCTCTAACAATAAAATAAGATGACAATTCTGGAATGTGTTTCCTGTCAATGTCATGTGGCTTTGTGATTTCCAGGCTGATCTCTGTCATGGTCACATAGGTGATTCCACTTTCAGCCATGGCTGTTGAAACAAGTGTAGTGCTAGTTCAACATCAAGCTTTAGGACTGGAATTTTACAGCTTTCCATTTGAATTGCTGTTGGCTTTAGGACCAATAATTTGTGTATCACAGGTCCTAGAACTATGCACATGGATTTCAAGACATTTTAAAGCTGATCCACTTTCAAATGCTAGCATTCTACTGTATGCAGAAATAAAGCGCACCTCATACATGTTAGGTATTGTTCTGAATTTCCCCAATGCAAATGATTTCAAGTGGAATCTAGGCATAAAATGGTATGATGTTTAAGGTAGAAGTGGTCCCTCATGCTTTATACAACCTCACTGTTATCATCACAGAAACAGATGGACCACAATGTGGTCCATATAAATGTACAGAAATAAAGATCAGAATTAATTTGTTTTGGCTTTACACATTGTCGTTGGCAAAATACCTACCTGCTATTTTTGGTAAGTTGTTCTTGTTTAGAAAAGGGATTTGTGGTTTATTTTTATTTTGTTTTTGAGGGTTTTTTTTTGTTTTTTTTTGTTTGATTGGTTTTAGTTTTGATTTCTTCCAGTGCAAGTTCTTAACATTCAGTACAAGAAGACTACACATAGAATAAATATCCTTTTCTCATACATATGCTCTGGATTTTTATTGGAACTGGGTAAATATTGAATATCTCAAATCATCAGTGAGAAAAAAATTCAATTTGAAAAATAAAACTTCAGGAGAAGAAGAAAAAAGTAATGTCTGGCTTAAAAATAAGCAAAAATCACTGTCTATACTTGACCATCAAAGATCTCAGATCTGAGATTCCTTCTCTCTTAGTTGAAGGAAAAGGGAAAACATTCACTTTCATAATTTAAAATGCTTTGGGATATGCAGACCAAAGACTCATTGATAGGAAGCAAGAAAGCAGAGACTTTAACTTGCCTCATGTATATTATAAATAAATCAAATAAACATTGCATTAGTTCAGAGCTCTCAAAATCTATGCTTGGTCTGTGCAACTGTCTAACAAATCCTAACATGCTACAAGAAGCCTCATGCTCTGAAATATAAAAATAAACAAAAAGTAGGGAAATTGCTTATTTGTTTTCTTCTTTCTTTAAGCCTTAGGGAACATGTTAGTTCATCATGTCCTATCTACCATCTACCTCACTAAAAGGATTTTGAAATTTATATAGAGATGTATCCAAGAGAATTTAAAGTTATGCATAGTATAATGCTATAAAAGAATATTTCCCATCTATCTGTGGTTCCCATTCCTTTCAAATTCTTATTCATATGGTTCTTATACACCTTCCCAAGTAAAGTTCCTCTGTAGATTAAATAGATTAAACAGTTAAAAAAACCCAAAACAACCAAGCAAAAGACTTGGCAAATAAACTGGAAGAAGATATTCTCTAATGTGTTAATCAACAGGAAAATTCCATGAGGTAATATCTGTAACTATTTTAATAAAAAATAATATTAAATGTAACTACTCTAATTGAGGCAATGGGTTCTTTTCCGGAGAATTCCAGGATTACGAGAAACAGTAGTTTTCAGGACTTCACCTCCCATAAACCCCAAACCCTATAATTTTTACTGAAAAATGGAGAAATCCTTAATATTTTTCACATTAAAAGCAAAAACATACCACAATTGAATTCTTGTTCTCATAAAACTCTTTTAAGTTAAAGAACTCAGTTGTAGATTATACAACTAATCTTTTTTATTATTATTTTAAATTACTCTAATTAGATTTTTATTAACAATAATGTAAATTAAAATCTGAATGAGTGCCTACCTGCATTTTTACATTAATCACATAATGAAAAGTACAAAATTTATTAATGTTCACCCTGAGAGCAACATTTAGTTAATTAATATACTGAAAGCATTATTTCTGTATAAGTAAATTCATTCAATCAAAGATTACTTAATTTCTTCAAAGATGATTGTTACAGAAATCATCTTTTACTTTGTCAATAGAAATTTTAAATATTAATAGATTCTGACTTGACTGCTTATCTTGGGAACCAGAAGTTATTAAGAGGATTTTTAAAGGATAAGACTATCCCTGGAACAATCCTTTCTCAGTGGGAAAACTAACACAATACCACATTTGCATTCTCAGAGTAAGGTAAAATGGAAAGTCAGTAATTTTTTTTAGGCCAACTCTCATATTTGGGGAAAAAAGTAAAAATAAAAGTCTTACAAGAGTTTTTTTTGTTGTTTTTTTTTTTATTTGTACCATACATTCGGCTGTATAATAACTGCTGACCTTACATTTTATGACTATATGTATTCTAGGATCTCCAGGAAGAAACTGGGCCAATTTAAATGTGATGTTCAGTGTGTGCAAATCTTCAAGTACAGCCACTGCTGTCCATCGACTACATAGAGAACCTATTCACCTTCTTCAGAGGATTGCTTCAACATATGCTGAAGATATAGAGGTAATTTTGATGGCTAAGCTGGTTAAAATAATTCCAATATTATAGCTTTAAGTTTTATGCATGTAAAAGGACAATTTTAACAGCAATTTTAGTCTGGTGCAGTGATTTTAAAGCTTGGGAAAAGATAAAATCTAATCAGTAGGGCTGTATGATTAAAATAATGTGACACCTGGGACCATGATTGATGAAGAATTAGATTTGGACTATGTGTGGAGCTGACAAAAGGAATGTGAACTACATGTGAGCTACATAGAGGGTTTTTACAGAGCCTTTTGGTGAGCAGAATTCAGTTGAAAAATAAATGTGTTTGAAGACTATTTTGGCCAGCTGTTATAAAATACATGCTTCTTGTGCCTCTTGCAGACCTTGAAAAAAGAACATATAAACATGCATAAGCCTGTGTGGTTTTTTCGGTAGCTGACATGACAGCAGAAAAATAAACATATGTCATTTCATGGAAAATATAAACCAGTTAGAGATTCAGATTAGGAGTAACTTTCATTTTACCTCAGAAGGAATCAAGAGATTACATTCATAACAGGCTTCTTTTTTTCTCCAGAAGAACAGAATGCTCATTGAAGAGTACAGCAGGATTATAGCCTTCATGCATTTGCAGATACTACTTTTGCTTTTTCTCAGGTAAGAAAGGATGGAAGAGAGTAGGAAGGTTTTGCTGAGGGTCAAGAAAGTCATAATACCATTTGTGGAACAGAGCATTTAATTGGTTCTACTTGCACAGTGTCAACCCTGAACTTATTGAATTACAGTGTTCCCAGAACCTAGGAAGTCACACAACATTCATTTGAAAAGAACTTCAAGGGTTTCATAACTTTTTATCCAAAAAATATTGAAGAAATACAGAAATAAAATTTATTTTTATTTTCAAGGAGCACAGCCAAACAGCTCTTAAAGTTAATTAAAATATTTAATGCACTGAAAGAAAAAAGTACCACTTACATACTGATACAAGAAAAGCAGACAAGGAGGCACATAATTTTTGAGTGCTGTCACATGTGGCATAACACTTTAAATTCTCATTAATGCTGACGTTTAAAAGATTGCTTTTTCTGTAAATCTTCCTCACAAAATGCTAAGAAATACATGAGTACTGAAAGGCTGTTTTATACATTTGATAAAAATACCTGGAATACTGACTTTGGAAGGTAAATGAGATAAGACAAGAAAAAGCTGGCAGTGTGGAGCCTTTTTCCCCTACACAGTATTTTAAGTCAACACAAAAATCCCACAGCTTCTAAATGGTTGCGATGATTTTGACTGGGGGAAAATTAATTTTCTTCACGGTGGCTGGTATGGGGCTGTGTTTTGGATTTGTGCTGAACACAGGGTTGATAATACAGAGATGTTTTTTGTTATTGTTCATCAGGGCTTGCACAGAGCCGAGGCCTTTTCTGCTTTTTGTACAGCCACTCTGGCGAGGGGGCTGGGGATACCTGGGAGGCTGGGAGGAGACACAGCCTGGACAGGTGACCCCAGCTGACCAAAGGGACATTCCAGACCATACGGCATCATGCTCAGTATATAAAGTGGGGGAAGAAGAAGGAAGAGAGGGACTTCTGGTGTGATATCATTTGTCTTCCCAAATCACCATCATGTGTGATGGGGCCCTGCTCTCCTGTGGATGGCTGAACACCTGCCTGCTCATGGGAAGCAGTGAATTAAATCCTTTTTTTGCTTTTCTTGGTTTCTTTCCCTATTAGACTGCCTTTTTCTCAGCCAACAGTTTTCTAGCTTGTACCCTCTCAATCATCTCCCCTAATCTGCGAGTGGGGGAGTGAGAGAGCAGCTGCTGGGGGCCTGGCTGCTGGCTGGGGTTAAACCATGACAATAGCACGTTTTTATAACTTTGTGTCTTTCATGAATGAATTAGCTAGAGAAAACTTTTCCTAGTAAAACAGTGTACACTCTATTTAAAGCTTTTTATCCTAAAATACAGAATAGATTTATTTAGCTGGGGCATTAAAATACAAATATCTTTGCGATAAATTGAATGCCACAAGATAAAGGACATAGGATTTCTTAAGAAATTGAATGTGTACAGTTCATTACCTTTAATTTATTACTAGAATCATTTTTATGAATGCAGAAACAAAATTGCTGATAATGGGGTAGACTTATATCCCACTCTTTCCTAGAGGAGTTATGTATAGTATGCTTTGTCTTTGTTTTCTTTCTGGTGGTATATGAAAATCTATACATGAATGAAAGCATTTTCATCAGAAAATTTCTACAAATTTTTGTCTTGTTTGATCATGATTTCTTTTTATATTATTTCTAGCTGCAAATTTATACTTGTCAGGACTTCTCTGTCAATTAGGTTGATGTAATGTTCAATATTTGGTCAGATAAGGCAGTGTGTGTTTACATAATAAGACAAGTTGATAAGTTTAATGAAATGATGTGTGACATTACTCAGCAAAGTTTCCAGTTAGAGAAAAGGTCTTCCATGTAATATTGTGAGATTTAAAGCTTTCTTCTGTTATCACTAAAGGAATTAATACTTTGGTTGTCTTTGTTGCAATGTTACATATAAAATCACTGAAAAATATAGATCTAAATATGAGAATTTGAATATAAAAGTTTCTAGATCATAATACTACAGTAGACATGGATTTCATTCTGTTGGCAGTATACCATATAGAGCAATATGAATGTTATTTTAAGAGCCATCTCTTAACAAGGATCACAATCTGTTGAATCATTATGAACGGATTTCTTTTTTTAACATATATAGAAACCAGCAGTAAATAAATTGTTTTTCTAGTTCTGAATTTAATTTCCTGTTGGATATAAACCTCATGATTTCTGATTGCATCTCTTAATTTTTTATAATACACATTAGTGCAGAAATAATTAGTTTCACTCAGAAGCATCAAAATGTGTTTTCTCTCAAGCACTGGGAGTTTTCACTTGTCCTTCAAACACTTCATAACTACCTTTAATTTTTTTCACAGGAGTTTCTTCTTTCTAGGAGGAAACACAACTAACATTTTGAAGACAAGGACATTCTTACTGACTATCAATACATCCTTGATACTATTTTTTTTTTTTATGGTAGAAAGGTTAATATCCTATTCCCATTTCACTTATGATTACTTATTGTTACTGATAAAATATTTATTCCGGTTATTTATTTTTCATGTTTCAGTTTTTGGGATATTGTAGATTCTTTTTAATTTATCTCTTCAATGGAATTTATCCCTCTTAATCTTTTAAATTAAATCTACAAAGTCAGAGAAGACTATGACAAAGACAGTGGAACTCAATAAGTATATCTTTCCCAGATGGTTCTTAAACCAAACCCTAAGATAAATTTGATCTGTTCTTTGAGATCTTTCCAACTTTTAAATTAATTCTATTTTCTTTTTAGGAATACTGATCACAGCATTTTGTTAGTAGTCTCACCAATAATATCTTCAAAACTTATGCCATCAATGTACTCTTATTTAAAACTTAGCTTGAAATATTTTAGTTTTGGGATTTTTTTTGCTACGCACAAAAAATAATTTATGTTTTTGATGGTATCATCATAGAAGATAATTATGTGTGTTCCACATCTCTAGGGGTGCAACATAAACTTAATACTCCAGGAAATATTTATAGCCAAAGGAAGGAAGAAGCCACATGAACAAGTAAGAGACACCCTAAAGAAGGTTTATGGAGGATATCTAAATGGATCAAATAATAAAAGAAAACCAAAAAAGCTGCTGACATAAAAGACTCATATTATGCTTTCCTCTAGAAAACTCACATTTAGGACTTTTCAATTTAGTCTTTTTCTTGTTTCATCTTAAAACAGAATATTTCTGGTAGTTAAGTTGTTTGTTTTACATTGACTAAATATTAAGGTGAGTTTCTCTGGATTTCTACTGTGACTGAAATAAATTATCCTGCATAATACAAAACACAAGCCTCTGCTGTCTTTCAGAGAATAAACCACGTGTACATGTTAAATTCTGCTTGTATCTTTGGGGCTTATTATAAATAAAACAATAACCACTGCATATTGAGAAGCACTGTCAATTCTTTGACATTAGGCTCAATGAATTCAGGAGAAAAACTACAGGACTCTTGGAGCACTAGAGCAATAAGAGTGTACAGATTTATAGAGGAAAGATTAAAAAAAATGAATTCTGACTTGCCTTGATAAAGCAAATTGATTGCTTTGGTACTCTATGAAGGAGTAGTATTTTTTGTTGTCATTCTGACAACTTCGAGCCTTCCTTACTGTGTTTTTTTTTCCTTGATACATGTTTTTCATGTTTTGTTTATCTGTAATTACTTCTTAAGTTGCTTCTGTCCTCTGTCCTATTTCCAGATTATATTTTGGAAAATTTTGTGGCTGAGTTAGGATGTAAAAACTATTAAAATACAGTTTCAGATTGTCACTGTGGACGACCAGAACACACCTATCAAAATTTTTGGAAAAAAATTATATTCAGAATAAGATGGAAAGTAACAATATCTCTTTATGAATCTTTCTCTTTGAAATGCAAGTAAATAATCATTATTTAAAAAATTTATTATTAACAATTAGGTATATTTTTTTCATCTTGGTATTTCCTAGAAAGCAGTGTGCTAACACTTTTACATCCAGACAAAAAATGGCCTTTAAAAATTAAGGATTTAAAGGCAATTATTAAGAAGAGGGGGGAACCTACCCATGATAAAAAAAAATGACATCTTATAAGACACTGAGAAATTCCTGATATTACTTTCTGACTCTTGTGTAGCATATTATTTTAATATGATAATCTAGCTTGGGAGTTTTCCAATTTATAGATGCCAGTTTCTTAATTACCTCTAAGTAGTCTGTTAATGAAAAAAAAAAGTAAGTTCTTTTAGTCTCATTAAAAAGGTATTTTGTCAACTTTCTATTCTCCTTCAATTATTCTTCAGTACATTTGAGCTTTCAAAGGGAACTAATCACTGTAGTTACTACAGAGGGGAATTGTATCAGTCTGTGAGGATTCCTAGGAACTGTAAATAAGAAAACCTAAGTCGAGGTACAACAGCCACATAATTTTAGTAGACTTTTCAAAAACCTTGTGACAAGGTGCCCCACAAGAAAGTACTACAAAAAAAGAAAAATTATATATATGCTAGTTTCATGTAGTTAAATACTTCTAATAGTGATTTAGAAATTAAGTTAATGGTGAGGAAAATATTCCAGAAAACAGATTTTTTGATTGATCTGTTCTAGACAGATTGAAAAGAGAAGTCAAAATCAATAAAAAAGAGAAGGTGTATTACCCTACAAAAATTTAATTTTCCCTTAACAAGCAAATGCTTCCAATACTTGAATTCCCACATTTGTATTCATAGTCCTCTGCCTAAGGATTTGGATTTGAACTACTGCAGTTATGGTGGTAAAGGTACTTCCTGATATTTGGAAAGTAGAAAACTGAGAAGAAATATTAGCTAGAACATATGAAAGTAAATTTTAGTATCATCAGTCAAACAGCAAAAACTGACCTCTCAGATCAAGCTGGAACTGCCTTCAGATTAAAGCTCTAATCTCATCAGCAGCTATTTTTGCTAATGTAACGTGATTTTTCAAAATTACAGTTTAGAATAAGTTTGTATAAATTCACTTCAATGTAGAGTATTTCCTTCAGTTCAATTCACCAAAATGTAACCCTAAAATTTTCATAAAATTCTATCTTTCTCCTCATCAAAAAACATGTAGAAATTAAGTCAACTAACCTGTATTGCCAAAATCAAAGAAATTTATGTCTATATAGACTCAGAATAGAGTAGGAAAGATCAGCTGTGCCTTGCGTCCCCCTGCAGTGGAAAGGGATAGCAAGGTAAAGAACTCTGTCTCAGGAAATCTCAAGTGAACTCCTACTGAAATCCTACCCTACCTTGCTGTATCATTTAACACATGATTTTCCAAGTCTACATTGGGTTACAATGTTTACATATTTAATTCTAAGAGACATTTCAAGGAACTCCTTTACCCTTATGTTAAAAATTTATGCATTTTCCATTATTATTGTAACAAAGCAACGTTAACAAGTGATTTGCCAAAATTCCTGGCAACAAAACATGTCTAATGTGCAGTTGCTGTACTATATAGCAAATATAACATTCCTCAATTAACTACAAGTCTATATTAGTAAGATGATGTATTTCTCATTCATTGCTTATACCAAATCTTCCTCTACACCTCAGTGAGAAATGGAAGAAATCTGTTTGAAATAGCAGCATTCCAAGTGGGTTTTATAATACGATGGGGGGACAGTTAACTTATGAATATCAAAGCCCCGATTTTATTTAGGTTTTGATTACAGGAAGGAAGAGGAATATTCTGAAAGGCATAGATTTAAATGAGAAACAAGGCTTCCTTCTTCCAGGAAAAAGACAAAGTAGGTTTCTTCTCATGCGCTCTGAAATGTTCACCACTCCGAGAAGTAAGGTATTTTTAGGAGAATCCCAAAGCATAAGTCCCTAATGAGACAGAGTGAAAATTTAGCAAGGTAGAAATTTATTTAGATTTTAGTGAAATGTACTACTCTGAGCTTGCTAACATAAGTGAAATATGTTGTTTAGTCAAGTAACTACAGCACTAGCAAAGTTGTCTCAGCTAAAGAAGAGATAAAATGATTCCTCGGACCTTGAAACAGACAGGGCAGAGTGACCCAGGAGTTCTTTCTGTACTTTCTGACAAAAACTGAGTAGAGGTGTAACTAGCTGTAAGTGTAACTGCAAAATCAGCAGAATGAATATGCATGAACCTATTGTGAAATTCTATGCATATGGAAATTAGTCAGGGTAATAAAAAAGGATCGGGAGTTCTCAGGGATGAGCAAGTCCATTGAAGGGCAATGAGTCCCACATGTGTCCACAGCCTTGTGAATAAACATACTGTTCCCTACAAATCTTTATTGGAATTGTAGAGTTTTGATTTTTCTCCACGTTTCACTTATATCCAGTTTTAGAAGTGTCTTAAACATAGCTTGAAAGCACCAAAAAAAGGGCATTACTTCATGGAGAGTAAAGGTCGTTGTTTTCCTGGAACCAAATGACAGGTTCATACAAGGTCAATACCCCAAGAAATTCACTTACGGCAAAATACTTCTTAATACTCTAAGCCATTATAAAGGAGCTCATTATTCTTCCATGTGAGTAAAATGAATGAATTAGAAAAATTACTGAATTTTTATGCAACGTACATGAAGAGATGAGGCTTCAAACATTTCAGACATGTCAGCAAAAATGCTTCTAGAGACAGAAAATTTCAAGCAGGTGAGACAGAACGCTTCCAGTTCTAGATGTTCATCAGCACAGAGGAAAAAAAGATCACCATAAAGATGACAAGCTGGGTAAAAAATTCCTGTAAATTGAACGTAGAGTCAGGGTGTCTTCTTTTTTATTGTTCTAACTGTGCTGACCAATGGATTTTACTTAATTATTCTGAAAAAATTGTACATTAACAATTTCTATGTGTCCTAGTTTCTCTGAACTAAATTAGGAAAAGGAAAATTTGTTTGTATCAGCACACTTCTGACTTTAATTTAACATTCTGGTGCAAATCACATTTCTACTAAAATGAGCTGGGAATGATTTCCTTTGTTATTGATTTTAGATTCTGTGGCTTAATGCTCTATGCTTATCCTGCCTGATTAAACAAATCAGCATTTTTTAAGATCAGCAAATATGTTACATGCATAGGACTTAGTATCACTTTTGAGCTACTGTATACAGTATTTTGTTTCTTGAATGTGTCGTTTTCCTTGGAGTGGTGTTTAAAGGTAATGATATATTAATGTTAAACTGTATTACAGGCTTTTTTCTCCTGAGGTAGTTAATTCTTAAAAAAAAATCTGCTTTCCATTCACATGCCTATGACCTATTTTGAGGGAAAAAAAAAGTTTTTTTTATGTGCACACTTTAAAAAAAAAAACAAATAACAAAACCCTACAACACATCACTCCCTCAAAACTCCTAGAATGTCAATGACCATGCAGTAAGGAAGCAAAGTGAGAATGCCAGAATACAGTGATGAAGATAACTTCTGCAGGACAAGTTTAATTTAGAAGTTGCCATTTTAAAGGTGCTACAACCACTAACATACCCTGGAGGTTTCCTCAGCTATTGCAAGCATGTCTTGATGATATGCTGAATTCATTTCAGCATTTCATAAATACTGTGTTTGTTAAACCCTCTTAAAGGCAGCAGGAGCATTTCTTTAATGCCTGTAGTATGGATGACTTCCTACATTAGCTCCAAAAGCACAAGGGCAGGAAGTTTTCATTAAGCACATGACAATGAGCAATGACATTCAAACAACTTCCAACAGCTCTGGCACTGGATCCTTCTCTGAGTATCAGAAATTGGGTGATACTGAGAGGCAGGTCAATGAGCACAAGTACAGGGGAATCTCACCTATTTTACTTTTAGAGGTCTCTGGCATGTAGAGAGTTAAAACTGTAATTTTTGTTCAAATTCAGATTCTTTACTAGAAAACTGCTCAGACTTAGCTTATTGCCTTCTAAGTATCTAAACAAAAGCTGCCAATTTTATGTTGCAATATTACCAAGCATTTTAAAGACCCTCAAATGTTTCTTCTCAATAGTTATCACATTTTCATGAGCACCTAGTTTCATTCACCAGCTATAAAATGTTTTCTTATTTCTTACTACTGTATCTGTCAATTGAATTTAAGTATCACAATATTGTGATATGAAAGAACATGAGAAATAAAAAAAGGGAATCTGAAGCACTGCTCCTATTTTTGCAGAAATCATAGTACAGACAAAAAAACAGAATATGAGTCATTAACATAGTGATAGAAACATTACTTTTTAAACTTCTGTATATCAGACTTAAATTTAACTCAATTTTTCAAGGTTCAGGGTAAAACCTGTTTCAAAGGGTCTGTGCCTGTAATCCCTATTCTCATCTTCTGTTATCAAGGCATACAAGAAATGTGCATGACCTGGAATGTCTATTTTTGGCTCACAAATACATTCAAGACAGTACTTTTAGAGGTTTTCCAGTGTTTCAGTAACTGGAGATCCAGACTTCCCATTTCTGCTTGAATTGTTTTAAGATTAAATCCTTGCTCTTTAAAATACAAGTAAATTTGTGACAGAAAATTATCTAAAGAATTAAGAACTGCTTTAGGAGAGGTGGAGGAAGTAAGCATATTTTGAGAATTTACTTCAAAGTAACAGAGGAAATTTGATTTATTAATGCATTCTATACTATGTCAAATATTAATACTCAGTCCTTTTTTATCAATGCATTCTGCACTGTAAAAATAATCCATATAAACTAGCTTCTAGAAAGAATTGTAAGAAATGCTCCCTCTTGACCCTTCCAGAAGAAATTACAAGCATTTATAGAATACTTATCTAAATGTCAAACTAAATAGTATTTCTCCCTATTTTTATTTCATAGACTATTTTTATTTTTTCCAATATGAGTTTCATTTATATTTTCTGTTCATTTGGTTCCTACAGATCTGCACAAAATACAGTCTCCATATATCCAATGCACTTTGCCATAAGACATATAAATACTCTAAATTAATTTTAAACTGATATCTCAGATAATAATCTGAACATTGATGCCAATAAATTTGTAATAGTAACTTTCACAGCAATAAAAAGTATCAATTTTTGTTTTTATAGAACTGTAAATAGGGAAATCATTATTAGTATTTAAAATACACAGGTGGAAGATACATTTTTTAATTCAGATACATATTTTATAGCTTTGGTGACAGATTTTTTCATACTGAATTTCTCAGAGTAATGTAACCTGCTTTTTAATTTTGACTTCTAAGCTGTGTTTCTAGATGTGTCCTTCATGTAAAAGGCCCTGTTTAACTATGAAACACCTTTATGAACCTACTTATGTATATAAAGTGACATTTATACTACTAAAATAAATATGACAGAGACTATTATGTGGCTGGCATGAAAAACTTCCATATTATTAAGCATTATATTCTCTAAACCAAGGGACTACTTGCAAACAAAGCAACTCCCAATTCAAATCCAGGAACTGTTTGGTTAAATACTGGCTGGAATGATCCAGAACCATGCCTGCAGATAATTCAGATATCTTAATATTTTAGAGGAGTGAGATCCATTGCATGAGAACATTTTCAGGGAGTGTCTGATTTGCTGGCATAGACATAACCTAGCTGAAACAGCACATCTAGAAACAGAGGGTACTTAAATTCTCAGTATAAGGAATATAAAGTAAGCAGGCTGTTCCAAAGATATTGGAGAGGCAAAATCTGCCTCCCTGAATTATTGAAATCAGATGGACTTGCTCTGTCTATTCATCTGACAAGTCATGGACTCTATATTATAAATAAGGAAAAAGAAGTAATGAACACATAGGTACATATGCGTAAGGTGTCGAAAACAAAATAGGAAACCACAAAATATTGCTCATCAAAATAAAAAACTTTGTTAGTACAAATACATTATTCCAGTAATTAGATTATAAAGTCAAAGGCATGGAAAGCCAAGTGAAATTCCCTCTTTGTAAAATGCCTCTTGAAGTTAATCCACAGAACTACCAGCATGACTCTGGTTCACCAACATGTTCTGTTAACACTGTGGTCTTTTAGCCACACCAAAACTTTGCATAAGAACATGGTTAAAATCATTAAATTCTCAAAAATTAATGCACTGCTTTGGAGAACAGTAGTTTGTATATTATCTTTAATTTATAGCTCCAAGAGCAATAATGAAGTAGCTTGAAACAAAATACCTACTTTGTAGAAACGTGGGTTTGCACCTCTCTGTCATATAGTCTCCGTCATGGACTAAACTCTGTCATGAGTTTAGTCTCATCTCCTCAAAATTTCAACTTTGTTTGAGATGTCACAAATTTTGTTCTGCTTGACTCCAGAACTGGAAAGAGTGACTTAATACTGAAAAGTAGTATAACAAAGCATAGTATAACAAAGCATTCAGTTTACAACCAGATGCTTTTACCCTCATGCTTCAGTCATCACAACCCTGTATGCCTGTTTTCCAGTGACAGTTCTTGTTATGTTTGCTGCTTCTTTTTTTTTTCCTATTTAACACTGATTTCCAAAAATTGTGTTTCTTTTAAACAGTTGGACTACATAGTATGCATTGAACACCAGTTGCCTTTTGAAGATAACTTAAAGATTTTCATTTCCAAGTTTGTTTAGTGAGCTTTACTAAAACTGTAGAAACAGCTGAAACAGTATTTCTTTCATATAATACAGACATTATACATGTTCTGGTTTTGTGACCTGCCATCTGATTTTTGTTTTTCTTTTGAACATTGATTATGTTTTTAGTTTTCATCTACTATGCTTATTATGAGGAACTTTCAGCTTATGTTTTCTGTAGTGCAAGTCAGCCATTAGTATTTATCTGTTTTAAAACAGAATGAATCACTAGATGGAAAAGTCTCTCATTAACTTGAAAAAGAGCTTTGATATGACTCCATGACTACACATTTTGGAGTCCAAGTGTCTCTGAATCTTCGATTTGAGTTATCAGATTATTTTTTTTGTGAAAAAAAACTATAAATCTGAACTTCTATTTTCATATTGCACTTGTATGAAACACAACATAGCTTCTGATTTCAGATTAAGTAGACTTTAATTGCATTTTATAATTGCTTATTTCTTTGTTTATTCTGAGAGAAGCTTGGACCATGGGAAGGAAAAAAAAAAAGATCTTCTTGGACTCTCCATTTTTTGATTCACATTTTTTACCTTACACAGTTTATAATGTTTTGTGTGAGCACAAGTCTTACAAGAATTTTCTACTATTGGGCTATGCTCCATGACAGCAAGGCACAGATTCCAAGCTATTTCCCCCCAGTCTGCCTCTAGTATACATACTCTGTGGCACAGCCTGTAACACTGTCAGATTAGTTATGCACACTTAACTTACAAGGATATTAAATTCCTTTTAACTGCACCCCAGGCAGAATTTTAACCTCGTCCAGTACATCTGTATCCTTTATTCTTTAGTTCCCTTTAAGAATTTCTGTAGCTCTTTCAAATGAAAGGAAGAAAAGGAAATGGAAGAAGACAGAGAGATAGAAGCAAGTCTTCTTTCCTATAGAATTCCTGTCTGTTGGAGATGCAAGGTTCCTAGAATAGATCAGACTCTTATTTAACTTTTCAGCTCCTATACAATGTATGTGATTTAATTATGGATACTTTCTTAATGCCTAGTTAGTGTAGAAGAGCTTAGAAAATAAATGGCATCATTCAATAGACTCTTTAGCTAGAGTCAGTTAAATCTTGAATATATCTAAAGGCAAGAAAATCTGCAAAATTGTTGATTTAATGTGAAACAACTAAAGAATTAAAGAGTACAAAGCCTGTGAAAACAATTATATAAATGTGAATTTATTGTATTGAATTTTTTTTTTATTTGATCCATTGTAAGCATAACTTCAAATACACTGAGAAAGTAATAACTGTAAAAAATAAAGAAAAAGCCCTGACATGGCTGTGGTGTAAGATATACTATCTCTCATAACCTAGAGTTTTGATACACATTGACACACATAAATGTCACAAAACTTAGAGTAACAATATTTGTGTTCAATAAGACTATAATTTCTCTTCTTAATCAATACATTTTCAGAAGGATTAACTAATTTTATTTTCTTTTTCATACTCTACAAATTCTGACAAACAAGCCAGATTTTTTGCTATCACAAAATATAGGAATTTAAACTTATGTTTGGCTTCATTTTTTCATCCACTAAATAACTTCACTGTTTCCACTGAGCAAAGGGGGTGTCAGTCAGAAAAGTGACTCATTTAATGAAATGTGAGCTCACACACAAAGTGGAGTGTCTAAAATGCTGGTGTGTACTCCAACCAGTTTAGTACCTTGCACTTAAAGTGGCAACATTTTATTGAAGTACTGTAACAGCAACTTTGTTAACTACCCACAACTGTCACAAATATTTTCAATCAACATTTTATTTCATGAAGCAAAGCTGTGTAAAACTTTCATTACAGAAAGCAAGCCCATGCAAAACAAGATTGTGTCGTGTTTCATTTGTGAATGCAAAACTCATCTCAGTCTTCTGGCAATATCTGAAGCACAGGAAAGATTCTGGTAGTGTATAACTGTCCCTTCTTGTGAATTTATTTATTTTCTTCCAAGTTCTTGAAGATAAAACCACAGTGCCCATAAAGATTGCTGTTATTTTCTAGCTTATCATATGCTCTTGGCAAATATATTTTACTTTATTATATGATTTTCTTTCCAAAGCTTTCTGTCATAAGGAAGGAATGCATCTAAATAAAGGTGAAAGGGGCACACACAACTGCCAAAAATATCTAGTCATCTAGGAGAAATGTGTCCAGTCTATTCCATTTTTGAAAGATTGCTTTCTGAGTGCATTATATGTAGTTATTAACTATTTTTTTTCTCAGTTGTTCTTTTGGAGACAAAAATGAAAAAAGGAAAGGCTGCAAATTTCTTGCCAATCAAAGAAATCCTTATATAAATCCCACTAGCATTTGGAAGTGACTTTTTCTGATTTATTTCTTTAGAGAGGGACCAGTGACAATCTCTGGAGATCCTCTTAGAAAAACACAATAAGGAAAAATTGGGAAAGATGCCCAAAGAAATAATGCATTGCCATCCATTTCCACAAGGGTAGGAATCTTTTCTAGGTAAATAATTTATGACACATACTCTCTTTTATGGGGTGGAATAAGTAATGATGATTAAGAAAAGCTTGTCAGTTTTGGGGTTTTGGGTTTGTTCTTTTTTTTATTTTATTTCTGACTTGTCCTGAGTTCTATGACTTTCCACAGAGTCTGGTATTTACACTTTTTACACACTGGGCTAGTTCATGGGGCAAAGTCACCAGGGGAATGGGAATGGGAATGGGAATGCCTGTCTGGATGTGAGGGGAAGAGGAACAGGGCCCCTTCTTCCAACCACACAGCCAAGCTTTTACACAGATCTGAAGTGGGCAATGCAACATCCTCCCAACTTAGCTAAAGTTGTAAAGATTAGAGCTGGGTGGGGATTTTTTTTTTTTTTGTAGGTATGACATTTTTTCTGTTTGTCTCATTTTTGAGGTGGTTTTTTTTTGTAATATTATTTCCTATGGGAGCACCTAATACACAGTAAAGGCAATAAAACATATAAGAGGAGAAGGATCCTTCTTTCTGCAGTAAAGTCAGTCATTTTGTTATTCACCTGCAAATACTTGACTGCAGTTCAGGTTCACTTCTCTGTTTGATCCCCAGATCTGTACAGATCTAAGCTCCAACCCATAAAGTAATGTACATATGACCTTCTGAGTACATACATGGGAGTCTACTCCTGTGGAGAGGATGGGTGTGATAAACTGGGAGAGCATGAAAGAGAAAGAAAAATATCCTAGCCTATAAATAGAAAAGTGGGACACTGAGCAGAAGTACAGCAGCCAGCAGCCTACAAGAATAGCAGGTAGATAAGATGACTTTTCCTTAAGGTAGTAATTAGGAGTGGAAGAGTCAGCTGTGAGAGAGAGCAACTCAGAGCAATAAGATTTTTTAGAGCACTGTCCATCAAGTCTTTCAGTACCTTATCCCTGCTCTTTATAAAATTATTTATGAATGCTTTCTTACATACATACACACAAAAGAAAATATAACAGAGGATTTAATTCTAAAATAATTTGTGCATAAATAATGCCATACAATGTCAATAATTTCAATATTTTCCCACAAGCTATCAGGTAAGTTAGCAGGCCAAAAAACCAATTGTTGAGGAAGCTGTTGTGATAGTATTCTATTGTGTCCTGTCAAATTACCTTGTTATTCACCACAAAAGTCTTATTTATGTATTCCAGGTCTTAACACAAATAAAACATGACAGCTCTGCTGAGTTGTACAGTGGTTTTTAGTGAAAAAGTGGTATTTGGAAAAAATTAAAGTCAGTCAAAAAATCTTGGGTTGTTTGATTATTTTTAAACTGATTTGGTTCCAAAACTCATAAAATAAAAGAATAATAATTATATTTTTATTAAATTAACTATATATATATGTAGATGTAGGCAGATAGATTGATGTAGATGGTAATATAGATGATATAGGTGTAGATACATATATAGATATAGATAGATATATAGATAAAATAACTGTACCTTCTTCATAAGCTGGAAGATTGAAATGCAAATACAAATGTCTCTAAAAAAATACTTTTTCATAAAATTATAAATAGTCAGACATGCTGACATAAGTTTTGTATGAAAAATAATAAAACCTCCACAATATTTAAGGATGATGAATATTACTGTCTAGTAAAATAATTCATGTTTGATTAACACATCTATTAGTGATGTTAGTTTACCACTGAAAATTATTTCCAGCAGACAATATTATATATTAATTATTTCAAAGATTGCATTTCTTTTTATTGATCAAAGTATTGAATTGTTAACAGTGGAAGAACAGAATTCTTAAATCTTACTTTTTCTCTTTTCTTTTCAAAATATCAGATTTTTCCATGATTACTTGTGACTGAAGCCCATGTTCTTTTCTGTATTTTGTAACCTGTGCATAGCTAACCAGCAGTGGGTCATGCATAAAAGCTGCAGTCTTCCATTTGTGAGAAGTTTTTTTTTTTTCTTACTAATCAAGCCTTCCTCTCTATTTCTCCAAAGCAGAAGTGTCTAAATGAAATAGACAGTCTTCCTGAAACAGATTCCTTGTGTTTCTGCAAAACCAATTCTTGTTTCTGTTGTGATTTGCTTTCCTTCAAGAATTTCACTAGGATTTGCTGATTAAATAAAAATATTAAAACCATATCAATACCATATTAAAATATTCACTATTGTAAAGTCTAAACAATAGAAATATTTGTTCCTCTTTCCATTGGTCTCTTGTTCAGGTATTTTTAAATGTGTTTTAAAATTTAATCTGAAAATTAAAAATGCACAAATTTTTTTAATCTTATTTATTTTTAGAATAATATGCCAAGGAATCTGCAAGGCTTGAGTATCTATTAGTGGGAGTTGACAGACCTGAAATAGATCACAGAGAATTTTATACTAAGTTGACCAATTAAAACAGGAAGCTTTTCTTGGGGATTCATTTCTCTGTGCTTTATTATTTTTCTGCCCTTCTTTGTTCATAGCTGATTGATGTTTCTGTGAGAAAAATATAATGGGGCAGATCTTTTGAAGGCACTTTTATTACACAGGCAATGATTATACAGTCATAAAAAAATAACAAAATTTCTTCCCCATGTCAAATGACACTTTCTGCAAGTGCCAGTCAGAAGAACCTGTCATGACTTCAAGATCTGTTTCTTCAGTTGTCAGGGAGACGGCACAACACATCATAATGTGACAGTCCCCTTGGGGTGGCCAAGATGTGTTAAAGGATTTTACTCTGTAGGATAGCAAAACAGGCTGTTTTAAATGCTATTAAGGCCATAACTCTGACACAAGACCCAATTTTCCCTGCCTCGACCAGAATTCTTGAGCAGAGCAATCCAATCCAATCTATTGAAAAGGCCAGTTCAAGCAAAGAAAAGAATTCAAAAGACATTTTGGGTTTTGACATTCAGTCCTGAAGACAGTTGAGTCAAATGGCTTTTTAATTACCAAGTATCACTCAGTGCACCGTAAATTCTATATAGAAATAAAACCAGAATTATTTTGGCAATTAAGAAGGTCATGAGGAAAGATTTGTCTTACAGTGTCATCTCAGAATCCCAAATAGCATGATGTCAGTAAAATTCAGGTGTATATATCACATCAAGTCCATAACACTTCCTGCATATAGCTTGGAAACCTCATTATAACTTTAACTTCTTCAGGTTATAAAGGTCATGTTGTAAGTGGTATTCTCTACAGCTTCTTGAAGCCAGCAAAATGTCTTGTGGAGAAAAACTGTATTAAAACTGCTGATCTATCTTTTCTGTAACACCATCAAGGATTTCAACACAGAGATACACAGAATAAATTGAATAAAAAGGGAAAAATAGTCTGAAGTATAACAATACTGAATAAATGATATTAAAATACAGTACTAAAAGAATCATTTAATAAAAACACTGGGATGAAGTATCCAAATAAATTAGTGGGTTTAATTGAAATATATATTTTGATGATATTGCAAGATTCTCACCTGAAATAGGTTCTTAAATTTAAATAATATTCTTTACTTTCTGCTGAACTGGTTGGTAATTTATAGCACTTTTTCTGCAGATTACTCTGGAGATACAATCATCATGAATTATTATTTCTTTATGATACATTGCTTTTTTTTTATTATTTATAGTTCTTTTAGATGCTATATCTCATCATGGTTTAATGGACTTCCAGTCTAAGAAATAACAGGTTTGAGTGTTAATAAAAAAATTGCTTTTCCCATTTCGGTCTATTTTTCAATGTTACCTATGACTATACAGAAGTTTTCTCATTCTTTGAACCCAGGGAGCCCAGAGTCATGTCCTAGCCTGGGTGGGCTACAGGCACCACACTTCTGGTTGTGACTGTGGGGTACTGGTATAACCACCATAAGCGAACACAATTTTATTTTGCTAGACCCCAGGAGCTTTTTCTCTCCGGACCCAGAGGAACATTGGATGACTGTAACACCAAAGAAAAGGGTTAGGAATTGAAAGGATTTTGTCTATTAGTGAGTTTTCCTCCTGTTATTTGGGTCTGTTGGTTGAAGTCTGTTAAGAGTGAGGCCTCCCTTCATATATTCTTGCATTATTGTAATTGAGTTGGCAACAACTACTTGTATCTTCATTACACTTCTGAGATTCTAAGAGGGCAAAGTAAGCGCTTTTTTCCCCAAAAAAACCCTTTTGCCTAACATTTGGATCTACATATATGTATTGAAGTCAGTATAAGAACAAACTTCAAATTCAACAGGCAGTGTGGAATGAGGTCAGGAACAGAAGGCACCTGCACTTTTGCATTTAAATTACCTGTAATACAAGGACAAGACTGAACATAAATGCTCAGTGGCATTTAAAAAGCCTTAACATACATATATTGTTGAAATTCATCTGACCTTACAGAAAGCATGATTACTTCCAACATCTTGTGTCATATATTCCACATATATGTATATATATGTATGTATGTATACATTTCCCACTGTTTGGGCAACTGAATGAAAAAAAAGGTTTACATTGGCTGTAACAGGAGCTTAGATATGCAGTTTACATGTAGATATCTACATGTAGATGGCACATAGACTACATATTTTCATTAACTTCTAAAATTTAACATGACAGTAATATTTGCCATATTTTAGAATTGTATCAACTGTGAATGATGCAAATACACACATTAAACCTTCATAGTTTTCACTTACTCTTTTACTTTCTTCACTCAGATTTATTTTGGGTGAATTTTTACCTGAACATATCTTTGAAGAGAATGGGACCCAAGTTATCTCCTAGATATTTAAATGTGAAAGGTTGTGATTAGCTCTAAACCTTGTCAGAAAGCAGGAGTCTGAAAAATATGTGGTTGCTCTAGGCTTTTGATGGATCTCTAAAAGCAGCAGATAAGGTGTAAGTAGTTTACAAGATCTAATGTCCCCGAAGGTCTAGTTTTTCAAAGAGAGTGAAAGAAAGGGCATCAGCTGATGTGACAAGTTTTAAAACATATATTGATTAAGTAACTTTTTGGGAAGTTAAATCATCAAATTTGTAGACCTGGGCCTCACATATTTGCTGTGGCTAACTTAGAAATGTAATGGTAAATAGCACAAGTAGATTTGCATAAACTTGAACATTTTGCTCTGAAAATCCTGAAAGACTGTCATGGAACATAACACAAATCCCTAAAATTGTATATTTTATCTATCATGTTTAAGTTTTGACTAAGATGAAGTTTTTTAGATAAAATGTTTGTAATGTGGCTACCTATGTGTAGAAGTGAGAATTACAACCAAAAAGTGGTAGTACTGTATGCACTAAACATTGGGCCTGAAAAGTTATTACAGAATTACAGAATATACCTAGTTGAAAGGAACCCATGAGGATCATCAAGTATAACCCTTGACCCTTCAGAGAACGATCCCCAAGAGTCACATCATATGCCCAAGGGCATCACTCAAACACTTCTTGACTTCTGTCAGCTTAGTGTTGTGATCACTTCACTGTTCCTGTGTCCAACAACCCTCTGCGTAACGAATCTTTTTCATATTCAGTCTAAACCTCTCCTGATACAATTTCAGGCCATTCCCTAGAGTCCTGTCACTGGCCACCACAGAGAAGTGTCTCTCCCTCCTTTTCCCCTCATGGGGAAGTTGTAGCTACAATGTAGTCTACTCTTAAGTCTCCTCTTTTCAAGGCTGAAGAAGCCAAGTGACCTCATCTGCTCTTCATAAGGCTTCCCTCCCAGACCCTTTGTTGCCCTCCTTTGGACACTCTGCAATGACTTGATATCTAATGTTGTGGTGCCCAAACCTTCACACAGCACTGGAGGTGAGGCTGCCCCAGGGCAGAGCAGAGCAGGACAATCCCCTCCCTTGCCCAGCTGGAGATGCTGTGCATCAGCACCCCTGGACAGCTGACCCTCCTGGCTCTCACGGCACTGCTCACTCATGTTCAACTTACCATCAACCAGAACCCTGAGGCCCCTTGTTGTAGCAATGCTTTCCAGCCTCTCATTCCTTGGTCAGTACACACAGCCAAGGTTGCCCCAGCCCAGGTGCAGAATTCAGCACTTGCCCTTGTTGAACTTCCTATGTTTGATGATTTCCCAGTTCTCTAATCTGTCAGGGTCTCTCTGCTGAGCCGCCCTGCCTTGGAGGGAGTCAAAAGCTCCTCCCAGTTTTGAATTGTCTGCAAACTTGCCCAGTACCCCCTTCCAGCCCTGCATTTATGAAGATGTTGAAGAGCACAGGGTGAAGGATGGAGCCCTATGAAACCCCACCAGTGACAGGTCACCAGTCTGATGTCACCCCATTCACTGTAACCATTTGTGCCCAAACCATGAGCCAGTTGCTCACTCATCTCATAATGTATTTATCCACTGAATGCTGGACATTTTGTCCAGAAGGATCCTATGAGAGAGTATCAAATGCTTTACTGAAATCCAATTGCTGTCTGGAAGCCTTGTATATACATTTCTACACATATTATAATTTAAATATGTTTATGTGTGTTTATGCTGTCTTACAGTTGTTTGTGATTATGAATGAAGAATAAGAAGCAGAAATTCCATTCTTCTGTGTTACTTTAATGACTTTATGCTTCCATTAAATCTTTTAAAGTCATAGACTAAAGGCAAAAAAAATGATATATAATGAAAAAGTGGAATAAATGGGTAAAAGTTAAAGAAATATTTTCTTCAGAGAAGTGTAGTGAAACTTAGTGATTGAAATACTGTATCTTGATTGATTGATTGATTGATTGATTCTGTATCTCAGAAGATTTATTGTTTTTGAATGGAAACATTGTCCTGAGAAAATTCTTTAGACTTGGAATAGTCACTGCATATTCTTGTTCTGTATGTTTACAGAACATACATTTATTATTTTGCAATAAAAAGGAAATATTATTTTCTGGCAAGACTGTTGACCTAAAATAAATTAACAAAATTAACTACAGTTAATGCACATAACCATTTTGGATCAAAATCAAAGATTTATATTACATTGCCTTTTATTATGCAGAAAAAAAACTATTTATTTAAAACTGCTAATTTCAATTAATAGAAGTGTCAACATAATTTGTAAAATATGAACTTAAAATGAGTAACAAGCACTAAAAAGGGATGGGCTGAACAGCACAGATTCCTAATATTCCAGAATAAATTTCACATGACATACCTCTTGAATCAGAGTTAAACATGTTTGTCTTACACAAATGTCTCTTAAAAAATAAATAATAGTCCTTAAAGTTTTTCAGTCTAATGTAAGTTACATTAAATTAAATTAAATTAAATTAAATTAAGAATTTGAAAGAATGCTATTTAACATTTAATTTTGTGCAATTTCTTTAGTATTTTCCTTTTTTATGGAAACCTATCAGAAGTAAAGATCTCTTACTCTCTTTGTATCTTTTATCTTTCTTACTCTATACTACAAGTGTTTTTCCTCTTTCTCAGTAGGTATTTCACAGTGCTAATTAATATCTCTCAAGATGGTAGCCTCAATATGCTGCATGAATGCAAGTTTGCTGCTTTGAAGTTAGCCAGCATTTTGCCTCTGAAATATGTTCTTGTTTCTATGAATGGCCTACACAAGGGCAGCTCCCATTGTGAAATTTAGATGAATCATAGTTGGGACTTGGCCTCATTAACCTTCTGAGCTGTCATGCCCAGTTCCAGCAGGCTTTGAACCCCAAAATTCCCCCATGTGTTGTCATGCTGCTCTTTTGAAGTCAGAGAAGCACCATTCTTACAGTCATCACTATGGTGATACAATCATATTATTTTAGATCCTGTGAAATAGAAAAGCAAAGATGTTTTTGGAGCCACAGAGGACTCAAGGAGACTCAAGGCCAAGTGCTGTAGGTGTAGCCTGGCTGCTCAAGAAGGGGTTAAACTTGAGAAGTGTGACCACAAGCCCAGTCAGTCTGTACAGGCTGGCCTCTAGGTCAATGATCATCTCCAAGTGGAAAATAAAGTTAGAAAATACTCAGAAAAACAATGGTGGTTTAATTCCCCTTTTCTCCCCCTCCACAAAGGTAGAATATTTTTCTGCGACTTTTTCTTAAATCAGTCAAATTGTGATGGGTGCACTCAACACCATGTTGAAGCCAGTTTTGCTAATACCTCTGATACTGGTCATTTAAGCCAACCAAATCATTCATTTGTGACACAAGTGAGAGTATATGGGAAACAATGAGCAATGTCAAGGACTCTGTACAGAACTCCAGAGGACAATTAGTAAAGGTTAATGATTTAGGAGACTCAGAATCAAAGAAGAGAGGTTCAAACCAAGTTACCTGCTAAGAATATAATTATGTCTGAGCTAGAAATCCAATATTTCTCACCACATCAGTAAAAATAAGGCTGACAGACACTGACCTTCTATGTTCTCTAAGAAAGATTGATTATTTTTAAGGTGAAAAAAAAACAGACATTCCTTATGTTCCTTCTGGTTATAAGATATCAGAGGTGCAGAAAACAACTTCAGTTCTCCCACATCTCTGCAAGTAGAGGCAGAAAGAGTTTGAAGTACATTTTTGGCGTTCCTTGATTTAAAGTTTTGAGTAACATAGGAGGTTACTGAAAGTTTCTGATGACTTTTAAAGAACAGGTGAAATTTAACCTGACCTACAGTAGAAGAGAACTCCCAGGAAAAAGGAACTGAGAAAAGACAAAAACCACAGGTGAAGCCGAGAGAGCAGACACGAAAGATGGATTCACAAAAGCTAATTTTATCTTATACAACATGACTTCATAGAACTGTCTCTATAGGACTTGCTGAGAGTCAGATGTAATAAAAAAATCTAAATTTATTCTCTTGTTCTGAATTACCTAGTGGACTTTCTGATCATTTGCAAATGACTATAGAGTGATATGAGGGTAGTTTGTGCTTTTGGGCTGAAGTTTACAATTTGAATGAAATCAAGTTTGCTAATCAGAAGAGAAAGAAAAAAAATAGTACTTAAAAGTCAGTAATTAAACCTGAACTAAAAAGGTTTTCTTATTCCTAAAAACAAAACAAAACACAAAACCACCCAGAAAATGAATTTCTAGAATTTTAAAGACACCAAGATTGATAAGAATTCCTGAGCATAATATTTGTTCAGAATACGTTCTTTCCTCTCCCTTAAAAATATAAAAATGAGCTAAGAAATATTAATAAATGAAATAATTATTTTAAAATTTTGAAAATATTAATTCTATATTGCTTGTGACATTTATGCCTTCTGTCACTGTGGTATTCTTATCAGCATTTCTCTGAAACTTCATAATCCTTATACTAACACTATGAATTTTCTTCTAAGTGGAACATACTATTTCACAAACAGGTGCAGAATGCATACAAAAATTGAGTTTATGGAGTAAATCTATACCTTTTCCTGATATAAATTTCATTACAGGTCAGATAAAGTTCTCAGAGCTTCCTGAGTTATCCAGTAATGAGACATGCATCAGGTCAGGGGCACTTCTTCTTTTAACTAAACTCAATACTTCAAAACTGATTGATACCTGTCAAACAAGTGCAGGCAGCAGAGGAGCAGGTTTACTTAACCCACAAATCTGTCTCTGTGCAATCACAAGGAATGTCATGTATTTGAATTTTTATATGTGTATTTGTACATACATATATATTTATTGCTCTGCTTTGATATATTTCATTAAGTTTCCTCCTTAGTATTTGTAGGTGCTGGTAATTTTAAAATGCAGTATAGAAGGAGCACGTAGAGACTCCCTGTTTTTCATTCTCCCTTGATCTACCTCACATAAATGAACAAACAACTCTTCCTTCTGAACACTACCTCTTAGCACCTGGGAATGTTAGGAAACTGTTACCTTCCTTCTGCTTCTATTTGTAGAGAGCTTAAAAAATAGATCTCCAGATTTCAGTGTTGACATATTTGGCAGAGGAAATTATTGTTACAAAATGGAAAAGCAAGTAAAAATCAAGCAAATAATGAAAATTTGCATAATAGTTTTGATTGAAAATTCTCTAGAAACTATACTGAATGTTTAAATGAACTAATTACTGTGCTGGTCTTTTTAACCTACTAAAGTAGTAGTAATTTTTGCAATTACTATACACTGCTGAAGAAGGCCTTAAAGTAGCAAGGCTGTTGTTAGGAAAAATTTTAAAAATAGAAAGAGTAAGAAATAAATACTAATTCTCTTACAGAATTGTAGACTTGGAAAATTCTGGATGTTTATTTTCATCCCAGACTTTTAAAATAAGTTTTCTATTTTATTAAAATTGAGTTTTAAAACAGTACTCTAAAGAAAATTTGAAATGTTATGTACCAATTTAAGAGTAAAAACCTGTAGTCTGTAAACTTACAAAAATATCAGTGTGAACATTCCACCTTAACTAGAATCAATTAAAACAGGTGAATCTATTCAAGACAAATTATGATCCTGCTATGATATGTGGCTAATTTTGACCCTTCCTTGTTTATGGTAGTGTAATTCAAATTCTCTCCTTCTGGAACTCTTTGTAATTTTCACTTGGATATCTTTGTTCATCTGAGGAGTAGATTCTCTGCCATTAGCCTTTGGTGTTTTTTTTGTTTCCTGGATTTAGGTATCTCAGTGCTTGTCATTCTGGCTATTCTAATTCCCTGAGGACTTAAATTCCCTTTCATTTTATTCATATGCACTGATTTCAAGAAGATGCACATATCCAGAGTACAGATACTGAGGTGCACTACTTCTTTTGCAGTAGTGCACCTCAGCTTTCCCTTCATAGCCCTAACTGTAATATAGAAACACAGAAACATGGAAAACTTCTGTCATGAAGAAAAAGACCCATTGCAGCAAGTGAGAGACTACAACTAATGATGGAGACAAGTCCACTGAAGTTTATTACAAATTGAGAATCTACAAAGACCAGACATAAATTCCAGAGCAAGAAATACTGGCCAAAAGGTGAAGAATGAGATATGAAACCCCAAGTGAGGAGACAAGCACAAAGAATGAATCAGAATATTCACAAGATTTTTTTTAATTTGTCTGTTTAATAAAGGATTAGTTTTCTGTCTTCATGATGTATTGGTGTTATTCAGCCAATCTGTAACTTACAAAAAAACTGGATTGCAGTCTAGTGCTGACAAGCCAATATACCAGATATGGCATTGAACTTCAACTACCATTCCAAGCAGTAAAATGAACAGTTGGACTGTGTATATTTGACTAATGTCCTGGGTCATTAGTGATGTAGAAATAATGGATAACAAATGGTTTTATCATATTTTTCATTGTTTTCAGTTTAGAGACTGAAAAAATTTCTGCAGCAAGATATCACAATATCAGTCCAACATAAAACCGACATGAGGGGCAGCTCAGGGAGAGCAAAGGGAAGAGAAAATTCGATGCATCCTAAGCCTTTACTCTTGCAGTCTGAATTAAAGGCTTTTTAACAGCTGTTGTCTTGCAAGTATGGGGCCATTCAGTGATACCCTCGGCTATACAAAGTCATATAAGACTTTGCCAGCACCATTCCTTTCAAAATTACTTTTTCAAAACTGACAATCTTTTTCCATTAGTGATTCGGGGAAGTCTAGAAAAAAATTATATTTCCTGACTTATTTTCTGCTTTGAATAGACCTAATTTTGACCACTTGGAAGTAGAATCTTCTGACGTAAATGGTCAGCTACGAAGTGGTCAGTTACAACTTTCAAGGACTTTGATAACATGTGTTTTTCCTACATATCATATTTAAAACAATGGCACTTTTCTGACAGAAATTAATTTACTTCTCAGTCTTCTGTCTCAGTGTGTCACGGAAAGTAAAAAGGATGTGCTGACTATTAAGGATTATCAATATACACTATATCACAGAATGGAAGATATGAGGGGCAACTGGAGACAGATTAAAGAGAATCAGACAAAAATCAAAACTACATATTCACAGCATCCTGCTGTGATAATAATGAAAGAAGATTAGTTTCATCCAAACACCCTGAAAATTACAAGCCATAAAACAGATAAAAAGCTAATATATATTGAGAAGTCATTTATATTTTATTACTTTTAGCATTTTTTAAAGATTCGAAACTTGTAATTGTTGTAGCAGAAGGGAATTAGATGAGGAAGTAGGGATTTAAATTAAGAAACAACAATATCTTTATAAATAATGGTCAAAAAATAATGAAAAAGGGACAGGAATACAAATGGAGGGAAGAAGATATTTGTGAATCAGCATCTTTAGAATGAACTGCATTTATAGAAAAGACATTGTTTTCTTCATAACATAATACTGAGATTTTTAAAGATGTTAACATGATTGCAAATATATTTGTGACAGGGGCAATTATTCCATCTGGGAAACCTATAAAAAAATCTGAGTAGGAATAATAAGACTGCCTGATACATTTGCATTTTTTGACACAGAGAGGAAAAATCTTATTTTAAGAATGTGAGAATCCTTTTTTATTCATCTCCATCTTCAAAGATGCTTCTTGTTCCTGAAAAACTGCCATGAAGTTGGCTAAGCAGAGTCTTCAGTTTCCATTATGCACACAACCTTGAAGATGTTAGAAGAGATTTTATCACCTGCAAAGATGGGCATCAATTATGTATGTGTGAGACAGATTTTCTAGGAAGTTAGAATGATAGAATGTGATGGAAAATACTGTGAATATTTTCTCATCCTCTCTCCACTGAGAGTTTTCTAAAAAATGCAATTTGAACATTGGTTTTGATCACAGATTTAGCTGTGGCACTGGTAAAAACAAATGTAATTTATGTGCTTCAGGGAAAAAAAGTTATATTAAACTTCTGAATAGATTGCTTATATTCTAAACAAAATGAATCCATATTATTATTTCACTTAGATTTCACAATAGTATAATAGAGGTGATGGAATTACTTGCATGTAGCAGGAAAAACCTACAGAGAAAAGCAGGCCCCATTTAAAAAACCTTTTCCTCCTCAGAAAGTTGCTATTTATCAAAGAGAAAATCAACATACTCTACTAATGTGATAAGATTTAAGTCACAAATTTGAATGCAAATTAGTTTGCTGAGAGTATCTAAACAATAAGAGGTCTGAACTAGGTTTTTCAAAAGCAAGATGAAACAAAGTTTTAATTAACAGATTAGAGTACTTTGTTTCTATGTTAGGCCTCTCTCATTGTTTTAAGAAAAAATTATTCAGCTCTACAATACAAGACTTCCTTCAGAATTATACTAACATAACACATTTAAGACTAATGAAGATTTAGTGGGTGAACTATTCCTTGAAACATGCAGTGTTGGTCAGCCAGAAGTGTTCCTGAATTTGGATTGTACTCAAGTGAGAGGAAAGAAAGAAGTAGCTGGCAGAAGTGATGGATTAAAAGGAAAAAGAAAGTAGCATTTTAATTTTCATGTAAAACAATTATCTTTAGAGAATTGGGCAAATTAATAAAATATTTTATTTCAAAATGAGAAAAACACTTGAATTAACCCCCCAAAAGGGCTTTTTTAGTTGAATCATCAGATTCCTATTGTTACAGTTATTCTAATTCTGTTACTGTTTTAACTGTTCCCCCATGATCTAGTATCAGAAGAATACTCCAGAAGGTATGGAGTTCCATCATGAAAATTTACATCATCAAATAAATGCCTATTTCAGAAATTCATTCTCAATGAGGATGAAAAAAAAAATTGATATATTGAACTTTATAATAAAAGACTGTAGAAGAAAAGGTTAGACACGTAACCAGCTATTTATTATAGAGACCTAAAGGTAAATATCATATTAATTAATGAATTTGGAAGACAGAACACTAGTTTTAGAAGGAAAAAATTAAGAGACAAAAACCAAAATATGTTCTTTGAACATCATCTGAACAGTAGTTGCAGTGAAAACACCTTTAAAAATACTTCTGTAGTAATGACTCATTTTAACATGACAAGAATAAAATCTTTCACCTTATTAGCCAATATGTGGTCCGAGAAAAAAAGTGAAGACATTTACAAGTAACTGAAGCTGGTGAAGGAAATTATTCAACAGGGCAGATATCATCTTTTGGCAGACAGCTTAGTAAAACACAGTTGAAGTTTCTAACAGCTCATGTTCCTTAGTTCATTCCCTTTCTTCTCTCTTTGATCACTGCTTTGGCAGCATCTATTATATTACTGAAAAGCCCATTTTCATTAAATGGCTGTGTTGATTTGGAATGACAATGTTTCTTAGTCACTTTAGTAAATGAGCATTTCTCCTCAGCAATCTTCTGAGAAGTGTCAAGAAAAGACAGTACTTTCAAAAAACTCTGAAATTACATGGCTGGAGTTGTGAGATAACTGCATTACTACAACGGATGCCTTTTCTCTATTGCCAAAATAAACCCTTAGTAATAACAACAGCAGTGACAGCAGACACCTGTTTTAATGCTAGAAAGTACTGGGAGGGGGGATGGGGAAGGAGTGGAATACTAGGAATGTTTTGTGTCACTTTAATTACCATCAAAATTGAGAAGAGGAGATTAAATCTTTTTGTACTATGTAATTATGTCAGAGGAGAGGTGAAGTTCTGTGTTTGGTGTGTGTATTACTTGTTCTATTCTCAAATAAACATTGACTATTTGATTGCAAGACATCAGCGATAACAAAGAAATAATAAAAAGGAATTCTCTAGAGACATTATGCTCAGAATTATGCTTCACAGATTTTTCTATGAAGAGGAGTGATGGTGGATGATGGAGAAAGTTCCTGATGGTGTTTATTTAACTAAATTACTACAATTTGGGTAATAACTTCTCTTTAGACAAGTAATTTTCTTATATCATCCACTGTGCTGAATGAGATAAAAATAATTTCTAGTCCCTAAATTGTAAGCAGCAAGTCAGACATAAGACACTTCATTGTCTGCAGAAAATCACAGTAAGATGGTCCATTATGGGATTATTTGTTCATTGAGTCCATGTGAGTTACTGTCATTCTTGTTGTGGTATTCTGGGGAACAGATGGGAATAGGTAATTTAAAGTCAGGAGTGGTAACCTGCTCCTATTCAGGAATTTCACAAAAGTCTTCTCCTTAAGTAGGAATTAGAAGTGAATAATTTCTCAGCTACTTGGTTTGGAATGGGACATAAAGAAAACAAATATTTCATTTTTTTACCAGTCCTTCCCAAAAGCAACAATTGTTGCCAGCCCAATTTGAAAAGGATAGATAAAATAATTCTAAACATTCTGAGAAAGCCTTAGTTAGGAAGACTTTGGATACACTAATATAAGTCTTACACCTTTCCAGTTTAGTATTTGTACACTGGGATGTTTTTGCCAAAATATTTATAAGAAGAGAAAGAATATAAAATAAAAATATTGTGATTTGTAGACAAATACAGATGGCAGAAGATATGGGATGAGCCCCTGAGCTAACAAACCTTTATTTAGTCAAGCAAATTTATTGTGGAAAATAAACAAGTTAGAACTTTCAGTCTGCTTGGTTATCTCCCTCACTTTCCCACAATATTAAGTTTATAGGCTCATAGAATAATTTAGGTTGAAAAAGACTTTAGAGATCATAAATTAGTTCACTAGATGTTGGCTTCCCTTCTCTGCAGGAATATTTTTGCTGCTCTGGGAAGGTTAGGCATAAAGTTCTGTTGCCTCCTGCTATGCAGCTGCTGGTGGTTACCAGTCCTGTGCATCTCTAGCTAAGGTCAGGCATTCACCTCTTTGCTTCTCTCCTATCTCCAGGACCTTTGCCGATTTTGAGAGCTTCCCTACAGCTAGGATCTTCCCCTTATTCTTTCTGGACTTATTTCTTCTTTTCTCACCCTCGTCTTTGTTTCGGAATTCCTTATTTTTTGCAGCACTTTCTTTCTGGAACATCAAGTCCCTGGTTTTCACAATCAAAATCGACAGTGTACATAAAAAAAATGTTCTCAGTTTTGTAATTTTGTAGGGGTTTTGTCTCCTGTCTCTATTGAATGGAGGATTCACTTCTGTTTAATGTTTCCAAAATTTGCAGCAAGTTCATATCAGGGAAGTATCAGCAATTAGCAAGTATCAGGCTTCTCTTTGAAAGTTCAAGAACTCACTTTTGCACATTTGCTCACAAACACACAGACATCCAGTTAGATTCCATGAGTTTACATTCAAAATTAAATACTTTCCTCCCTTTCTTTGTTTCTTTTTTTTTTTTTCCCCACAGACAGCAGATGGGAAAGTGTCTTTCCTCAATAAGCAGCTTGCCTATTAAAAAATAGACTTGTGGAGAGAAGGGAAAAATCCTTTCCATTTGCTTTTGAAATGCGAGATGATGATCCACATGTTGTCAAGCTGATCCTTTGATCATTTTGTTTTCTGGCTTTGCAAAGTCTGCTAGCTGTAGATAAAAGTTCCTGCTAAAATAGAGGGATTAGGGAATTTGACCAAAATTTCATCTTCACCTGTAATACGTATTAATCTATTGATTAATTCCTTACATCAAGAAACATGGATTTTTCATCTGTCTTCCTCAAGTCCAGAAGAAGCAACCTAAAGGTTGCTTCCTGTATAGACTCTGAAAATGTATATCATTTCCAATTCTGACCATTACATAATTTATCTCTAGAGATTGCTGGTCTGAGAATAAACTTGGGTTCAGCTTGGGCTACAAGTTGCAATGAATTTCTGGAAAACATACAGAAACATATTTCTGCGTGGGAGTCTTTTGAAAGCTCATTACTACATTATTATTTTATCAAGTTGCCTAAATTCATACAGATGCTCAGGCTTCAATCTAAACAGACAAAATAAAAAGCATTCCTCTTACTACATTTTTTAATAAATGGTTTCACTACTAAATTGATTCACAACTGCATCAGCTCAGAGACCTAACCAAAGACTCATGGAACATCTTTCTTTGCAGCTGCACTAGTTGAATGGCAGAAAGCATTGCAGACAGTTCTGTATCTGTTACAAAGAATACAATACTCGAATGCATTGCATTCATTAGATCTTATATCTAATTCCGACAAGTGTATCAAACCTCTTAAATATATCAGAAGAAATAGCTTTAGAATGCTTAATATTCTGTCTATAGACAGATGGATTTCACTTTATCATCTACACATTTTTGAAGCTTAAATTGGTTATTTTTATGGTAATGATGGAGGATTTTATATCATAGTAAACTAATTAATGGCCTAATCAGGTTCCACATAAAATAAAATCTTCAAAAAAGTATAAATCATTGATTAGTTTAAATATTTGGGTTCATGATCCATACTTCTGTTATTTCTATTAATTTTTGTTTTTCTGGGAGTGTTTTTTGTTTTTTTCTTTTTTTAAATACTTTTAGTTTTACCACACGTTTTACTATGAAAGTTGTTAAAGACTTTGAGAGGAGGATGTTACTGCAGCTATTTTAATGAAAGATTTAATTCATGTTCCTACACATAGTCTGATAAGAATTTCCTAACTGAGGTGTGTGATGTAACTGTTTCATTTCTTTGGTGTTTATTTCATGCGATTTTTATTTGTGTTCTGTTCAGAGCATATGGCAGAATACCAAAAAAGACAACCAACTGTTTACCTTGGATAATACTTTCTGAATTAAATGAAACTACAGAGAAGGTAAAAGGGATTGCTATTTGTCTGTAGCCAAATTATCATAAATAGTTTGGAGAAATCCAGAAAGTTAGATGAGATGAAGGTAATGTGGAATTACACAAAGAAAGACAGAGAGAAAAAAAAAGCTAGGAAACAAAAACAAACAAACAAACAAACAAACAAGGGTAAAAGGGTAAAAGAAATCTTCATGGGGATTGACTGTTGCGGGACAGTAAGACCCTGAGAGCTTCTGAACTTAGATCTAAGCAAAAAGCCCAACCTCACCCAGGAAGGACAAGGAAAGAAAAATGGGATATTTACCAATTCCTTTTATTTCAAGCTTTTCAATAAATAGAGTTCCATTCTGTTTCAAACATTGCTTTATCTCAATGTGTTTGGTAATAATATATCCAGGTAAAGTTCTTAAGGATGACATGCAAAAGGAAAAATGTTACAAGAATCCAATGAAAGAAAGGCATATTTTACTGCTACTAGATATACCATTGCTCAGTTGCTGATTTGTTTTTTTTTATTATTTTGGTCAAATTTCTCTGATAGTTGTGGTCTTGCTCCATATTAGCAGATTTCTGATGAAAAAAAAGTTCTACATTTTACTTCACATATCTACCACATTTACTACATGTAAGTATCCTCTGCTGGTTAAGTATAAAAACACAAGTAATCTTTCTTTGTAGCATTAACTACTTTGAACAAGCAGTTCCAGAGCCAGAATGATCAGCAGCAGAGCACTCTAACACAGTGGACTGGGGACCTCTGACCTGGAGCAACCTTAGGGCCAGCCAAGAAAGCCACTGGGAGCCCACAGCTTGTTCAACAGCAGCTGACAGACCTGAGGGCCAGAAGCAGTGGTGGCCAGGATCTCAGCTGCAGGGTGTGTCCCACTTTCATGCCAGTACTGGACACGCAGCAGTGAGCATACCTGTGGGACAAGTGTCCTGGTACAGGAAATGCTCTGCTTAGTAACAGATGTCAAGGAGGAAGTGACTAAGGGGAGGAGCATCAGGGCGCCTGAAAGGTAGATTACTGGAATCACACTCTGCCTTCCCTGGGACAGGCCAGGCACGTGGACAGGACACATGGTATGGAAAAGACATTCCCTGTCTTTTCTCTACCTGGCTGAATGTGTTGACTCAAGCAGTCAAGGGCAATGGTGATAAGTTCCTGCATGGCACAGCAGACACATCACTGAACAGCACCATGACGTCACAGGTACAGAGTTTTGCAAGTGAAACTGGACAATAACAAGCATAAAAGTTCATCTAGGTTGGGAGTGTTGCTGAGGTTAAGTTATCCTACAACCTGCATCAAAACTGCTTCCATAAAGGAGATAACTTGCAGACACAGCTGATGAATGAGTCAAGGACCTGCTATTTGTGAAAAGACAAGAACTGGTTGGTTATGAGATGGATAAAGGCCATGTTGGGCATAGAATTAATGAAAACATAGATTTCAAATTATGGGGACATAAGGAACTGTGTTCAACTTTGGGCATCTCATTACAAGGAAAATTTTGAGGTGCTGGAATATGTCTAAAAAAGCTGTTGAAGGGTCTGGAGCACAAGTCTTATGAGGACCGGCTGAGGAGTTGTTTGTCCAGAGAAAAGGAAGCTCAGGGGAAACCTTATTCCATTATACAACAACTGGGAAGGAGGTGCAGAATCTCAGGGTTCAGAACCATAGAATATTCTGACTTAGAAGGGTCCCACAAGAATCATCGAGTCCAACTCTTAAGTGAATGGCCCATACACATATTGAATCCACAACCTTGTCATTATTAGCATCAAGCTCTGACCAGTATGGTGATATGGGGGTTGGTCTCTTCTCCCAGATAGCAAGTTACATTATGAGATTAAATAAGAGGCTTCAAATTGTGCCAGGAAAGATTTAGGTTGGATATGAGGAAAAATTTCTACCCAAAAAGGGTTGCCAAAATTTGGAACAGGCTTTCTGGGTAAGTGGCTGAGTCCCCATTCCTGCAGATATTTAAAAGACCTGCATTTGTGGTGCTTAACAACATTATTTAATGGTGGAATTGGCAGTGCTGACTTAATGACTCGGCTTGATAATCCTCAAGGTCTTTTCCAACCTTAGCAGTTCTATGGTTCTTTGAATAATAAAAACTTATCTACATGATGGAAAAATATTAATTGCATTTTTAAAAGAGAGCTAATGGTGTTTCATTTCCTATCTTGATTTCAGTATTTTTGCTTTCATTGCAAATTGCTTTGCATTTCTCAAAATACTGAGATGGTGTCAAATACTCCTATTAATATGGGCAAAAGGAAGCATATTTAACAGAGATGATGGGAAAACATTTAATGAGGACACTTTGAATAATTCCTAGCTGTCTATAAATAGTTGACAAAACTGATTATAAATTTAGGCATCGTGTCTGGTGTATGAAGTGAGAAAAAAACAATCTGAATAGCTTTAAAGCTTGTCTTTGAAGTGCTAAGGGTGATATCCATTAGGTCACTTAGGTTTTGGGTGGGGGTGTTGTTGGTTGGAGGTTTTTTATTTTATTTTTACTCCATTATTCTTTAATGGACTTATTGATAAGGTGGTTTTTAGGGAATTCTGAAATTCCTGTATTCACTATAATTTGATAATATGGTGTCTGTTTTCCTTATTATTCAATTACATGATGGTAATTTAAATACTCCAAATAAAGTATGGTAATGAGCTCTTCAGGGAATTAAACTTAAGTCAGCTTGGTAACTAAAGCTAGTAAAGCACACAGCAGCTCGCATATCTGCTGACATGTTATTTTGACATCATATGATGCCTTTATGCTCCCTAGTTCTGATGGAGCTGTTGGTATTGCTGATTTAGCCTAAAGAGCTGAAGGTCAGGATTTTTCAATCCACCCAGAGCTGTTACCTATGTGCTGGGGTAAACTAGACATCCTCAAAGGGTTGGTGAATATGGTAGAGGACCTGTACAATACTCCTCTTGGTGTAACCAGTAATCTACCAGCATCACCTTTAGCAGAGTATGTCTTTCTGTGCTTTCTTCACAGTTACATTTTAGTTTTGTTTTTGCTACTCTGTGATTCTTAGGATATGTGAATCCTTTCTTTTTTTCAATTCATGGACACCAAATTTCAAGAAAACACTGACATTTCACAAGCTGGAGCTACCTTTTAGCGCAGTAAAATATCTTCCTTTTTCCAGAATTCAACTTTATCACCCTGTTTTCCATGAATAATGTTCTAAAGTTCTGTCACATTGCCAATGCCCCTCAGTTTTGTAGCATTTCCAACTTTTGTCAAGTTGTGCAAGCACAGTCTGCATGACTGGTCTTTCTGGTATGCCTATTTCTCTTGCTATGTTTTTTTTTTTTCCCTATATTATCTCTTTTGGCTGATCCTTACATATATTGTGCCTGTGTGTGCTTAGCCTTGCTTTGATTTCTGAAGCTCATATACACAGGTTATATTTATGTGTATCTGACCTCAGGATTTGCCATATATATTTCATAGCATAATTTGCTACCAGTGTTAGCTTTAAATGTCTGCCAAGCAAATAAAAATAAACGTGAAGAACAGATGATAAAATGTCACAGTTTGTGCAATCACTTGTTTTCAGGCACATTTCACATAAAATAGTAATTGTGGAAGCTTCAAAGACTGTCTCAAAAACATTAGGTATAACCATGTTTCTGCCTTCTGGGCAAAACTGTTCTTCTAAGAAGTTCAGTTCCAGCACTGATTTAATAGTCTTTATTTTTTCACAAATTTTGAAACACCATTTGATGTTTCTCCCTCTCTCAGCCCCTAAACTATTAGGCTAGCCCAGAGATACGAGGTCTTGAGGGGAGGAACATCAGGAGATGGGCAAAGGTTCCAAAAGAGGCTCTCACCCTGATGTAGTTGTCCAGCTCTTTGTTCCATGAGGTCCGGGGGGAAGAGCGGGGGGGAAAGAGCACGAACAGGAAGGGTCATCGCCTTTTCTAGGCTCTGGACAAGGAGGGCTTCTTGGGCTCACCACCAACCCTGTGGGGGCATGAAGGAGGAGACCAGGCTTATCTTGATCAGAGTCCCAGGGGTCCCGGGGAATGGGGGAAAACATGGTCTGAGCGGAATGTAACAACCATTGTCACTGATAGTGTAAAAAACTATTGGGATCACCCAATAGCTGGTGACCCAGTCCTTCCAGAACTTTTAGTTCTGCCAAGAAATCTGTGTCTTTTTCCCAGGTAGTTGTAACCATCTTCAGCATAATCTCTTCTTGAACTACTTATATTCGACTCCTCACAGCTGAGACATGCAGTCAGGAACAGAACTCAAATGGATTATTAGTTGCTGAAGTACATTTTATAACATTATTAATTATTAATTTTTTCTAGAAGTGCCAATTCCTTAAAGTTAATCTGAATGCTAAGCTTGGATTAAAAAATTACATTAGAGGTATTTGGAGCAACAAGCTATGTTCAAAGACCTTTTGAAAACCCTTGAGGCTGAAGTATACCAGGCACAGTTGACATTCTGTCTTTAGAGACAGGAAATTGGTAAGAATGTCAACTGTGCTGCATATCTCCAGCATCTACACAATTCAGGAAAATTGTGATAGATGACATTTCAGGAAAATTGAGTATTTTTAAGTTTTTAAATTATTTTGGATATTCATATTTTTTGGGAGTGGGAGAAGACAATGAAAACATGTTTGCATTTAATTTAGACAGGATTCAAACTTTCGATTAATGCATTTTTACATTAAAATCTTGACTTTTATTAAATTCCTATAATATCAGTAAATCCATTTCATGAGTTTCTCATTTCAAGTATAAATAATAGCTTAATCTTGAAAAAAGATTTAAAATAGGAATATTTGCAAATCTATGACAGGTAGACTTTAGGTTTTTTTCTGCAAGAAATACTGTAGGTATGTTTTATCATATTATTTCAACAGTGTATGCTAGACAGTTTTCTTACGCAAAAAATATTAAATAAATAAATAAATTTTATTTTTCATCTCATATGAAATAGAGAAGAAAAATCATATACATATATATTTCTCTGTTGTCCATTTGAGGCAAAGAAGACTATTTCAGCAATTTAATTTAATTTGTGTCACTGTGACAGCAAAGTCACATAGCCTTAAATTAATGCATAAGACAGAGAAAGCTTCTATTTCAGTTTGTACAAAAGTTCTGCAACAAAGACACAATGGGCAGCTAGAGACCCTGGGCATTACCACAGTTTTTATCTTTATTTCATCAAACTGACAACACAGTCACAGTCCTTTTAGTTACAACTTACACTGCATTTGTTGTGAAAGTTCTTGAGTGTTTTGGCAAACTGAGAATGCTCAGCATGAATTTCATCTAAGTAAAAAATCACAGTGTGACTTGGAATTAGGTACTGAGCCCTTTTGAAAAGAAGAAAGGGTACTAATATTCTCAGTTTTTCAAAGAATACAACCAAAATACATTTTCATTTTTCTGCTTTCTACACAAAAGCAAACTATAAAATAAAGGAAATAAGAAGTAAAACAGGTCTCTAGAGATTATCAGTCTCTAGAGAGATTGATATCAATCTCATCAATCTCATCTCACTTATTTGAATAATGTGTAAAGGCACAGCTAGAGAAGCTGTGAAATCAAGGCAAATTAGTGCTTCTTGTGGTAAAACGTCATTGTACTGCACAGTATCAGAGAATTGTTCAGGTAAGAAAGAACCTCTGGAATTCTTCTTCAGTGTTCCTATTAAGAGTAGGATCAATTACAGTAGGCTACTTAGGGCTGTGTCTAAGTTGAATTATCGATGTCTCCAAGAAGGGAGTATCCAAACCCTCTCTGGGAAATAGTTCAGTGTTTGACCATTTTACAGTAAAAAATGCTTTTCCTTGTGCTTACAAGGATTTCTTGTATATAAATTTGTGTCTTGTCCATTGAGAGAATATCACTGAGAGAGGGTTTTCTTCTTCACCCCCCCAGCAGGGTATACCCACCAGGTATTTAGACATATTGGTAAGATTTCCCCAAGCCTTCTCTTCTCTAAGCTGAACAGTTCCTGCTCTTTCAGCTTCTCCTCACATGCCTGACACTTGAAGTCTTTAATGATCTTCACAATCCTTTGCAAGACTTACTTAACTATGTCCATGTCTCCTTCCTCCTGAGGAGCTCAGACCTGGACACAGCACTCCAAAGGTGGCCTCTCCAGTGCTGAGTTAAGGGGAATAATTAACTCCCACAATTTCCTGACGATCTTCTTAATGGAGCCTGGGAAGTTGCTGGCCTCTTTTTCTGCAATAAATAATTATGGGGTAATTTTCAATTTTCTGATCACCAAGCTCTTCTTTTCTCCAGCTGCTTACCAGTACTCATGTACTCATACATGGACTTACTTCTTTCCAGGTATTTTGAATTTCCTTTTGCTGAAATATTTGATGTTATTATTGGCCCTTTTCTCCTTCCTATCCTAGCAGTTCTTGCCTAAATTTTTTGATGTTTTGTTATTTTTTTCTTTCTTATTTCATAATTTCTTTAGATGCATCTAATGTAAAAACTACATAGGGCTGTTCTCAAGAAATTTAGAAAGTACACACTATGCTTTAATTAAACAAACTTAAATACTCTTTCCAAAAATTTTCTTTTTATGAGAAATGCTAATAGACCTACAATAAACTATCTGGTCTTTCAATGTGCATTGGTTCCTCCAGACAAAAAATGAATGCTTTCAGTAGTGTTAGGCATAACAGGGTAAAAAAATTCAGTGATCAAGTTTTTAAGATCCTTTGACTGAGAAATGCCTCTGCCAGAGGCACCTAATTCTCTGCTGGAATTAAGGTGCAAACAAGGCCACATGATAAAGTATATAGTATGGATATTATTTAATGAAAAGATGTGAAGTATAGAGATAGAGATAGAAATAGAAAAGGTTGTGGGGGAGACAGATGGATTAAGCAGAAAATATTCACCATCCATTGTTCTAGTGGTGTCCATTGGTTCTTCACCTTAGGCTTCTCAGTGGTGGAGGGTCCCAAGGTTGTTCAAAACTTTTCACTATTTATACACTTTAGTTAACAGAGGAATTAATACTTATTGCCTACACAGTTCTCTTACTCTATTGGTTAAATTAGTCCCCCAACTCTAATTCTAATCATTTTGCATGCTCACTCTTCCTTTTCTTTTGGGTTTTGGGGGTTTCCTCAGTCAGTGGTTAGTGATTGTAGTCTCCCCCAGATTTTTACTTTTACCCATTATGAGCTGATTTCAGCACAGCTACTGAATTGGCTTTTCTTGTGGCCCAAAAATTCTTATTCCTTTTGTCCCTTATAGTGATACAGTCTTCTACTCCAGGTTCATTAACCACAACTTTAGTCTGAGGTAACACTTGGACAATTGTATCACCTCCATTTCATCTCAATCCTTCTCCAGGTGGCTTAATTTACAGTCCAAATTCCAAGTATCCATGAGGGCATATTTGGGGACGGGGGGACAGATACCATCTGTCCCATAGTTGATCTTTGTTTGACCAGTGATGTGCATGTGAGCAGTTTCTTCTTTACAAATTTTGCCACAGTGGGAATGTTTGTTTGGCTGCAATACCCAGGTTGTGCTAGCCAGATCTCACCGCTGCCAGACCTGGAATCAGCACCATCCTGTCACTCCCTTCTGTGCTTGTCTCATGGCAACGTCCTTCTCTGGTTTTAATAGTGTTTGAGACACACAACTGTTCTCCTTAAGTCCTTACACAAGCTTTTTTTTTTTTCCTTCTGTCAAATTTATTTTCATCAGAAATTTCCTAATTGGCTTCTGTGTGCTAATATATTTGAGAGATACATGTCATGCATATAAAGTTATGTGTTTACATATGCATACAGAGACATACATATATTCACAAATATATTTAAGATTAAATGCATTTAAATAGATTTAATGTAGTCAATATGACAAATATGTTTAATACATTTAATATTTAACAGCAAAATGGGTAAGGTATCTCTAGCTATATTCAAAAATTAATAATATTGAGAATTTTCCATAATGTTTACTATTTAATTGTTTATGGAAAATTTCCTTACCTATATCTGATTTACCCCCTTTATTTTATATTAAAAGTGGTTTTAATTTAAACTTGATTCATTCTCAGTGTAGGTTACTGATGGTTGCAATAAATGAATCTTCATCAATGAAGCTGAGAAGCTACAAATCTATCTCCACTCTGGCATACAGTAAATAGCTACAATTACTGTATATTAATATCCATATTATGTGTTCGCTTTTTTCTTTTTGGAACAGCACTTAGCTAATTTTAAGTGGTCAGCCAATACAAAAAAGTTTGTTAATAGAATGCTGAACTCTTTTCTGTTATGCAAATTTTTAAAATAAAATATCTGCATTGTGAATGAGTTCTTGTTTTTCAAGTATGACAGTGAAAATAAGCATCCTAATTCAAATTTTATGACACCTTTATTTTTGAACTATGTTGTCATAGTCATCATATTAAGAATATATTTTACAGATTTTATCTGTATATTTTTAGACTTCAAAACTAAGTAAATAAACTGTAAAAATAATACATTATAGGTTTTCTTTTCTGTTAGTATATAAAACCTCTAACAGAAAACAGTTCCACTCTAGCATTCACTTTTTCCTGGAACACTTTAGAAATAGCAGAAAATTATTCTTTTCTGTCTGTCATTGTTCATTTCATTGTTCCTGTCAGACATTTCCTACTAAAATTAACCAGAGCGGGCTCCATTTTCTATATATTCAATTGCTTTATACCATGCCTGTTCCCTCAAATTGCTCAAGGACTCAGCACACAATACAGAAGTAAACCAGTTGAAAGTTATGCTACTGTTAGAATGACATCTTCTATTAACACTGTCTTGCTTACTTCTGTAATTTTGCTGCGCTGGCATCAGAGCAGGAGCAATTCTTTCCTCAGTGTGGCCATGCTGAAGGCCACTATGAAGTCTCTGTAGTACTTAACTTCAATGTATAAAGTCAATGTCAGCAAAACAATTATTGAAGGTATGTTCCTGAAAACTTATATCATTGTGGAAATGTAAATTAACAAAAGTCTAATGAGAATTACTGACATACCTAAATTCCTTTGTTATACTTGACTCTGGAGTTACCAGTTATTTTGAGCCTGACAAAATATGACTGTTTTCCTTCGTTAATTGAAACCTTAGATGCTCTTTTAGCTTCATAGAATTGTTGGATTTAATTTGGCCCTTCTACCTAGTTACTTGCAACCAGGACGGCTTATGTTGAAATGCCTGTCATTTTCTAATAGTCCTTTTTGAAAACAGAGTAGTTGATTCTATTAAACATATTTCCACTCTGTCATTTACCTCTAACAGAAATACAGTCAAGAGCCATCTCATGAATGTATACATAATTAATTACAGATAGGAATGCAAATGTAGAGGGGGTAGTAGGGGGCAGAAAAGATAATAATATAATTTGAGGAAAAAATGAACACAAATAGTTTAAAGGAAAATAATTTACATGCATAATATAAGAGGGAATAATTCAAATTGACAGAAAAATAAAATTATCATGATATAATAGGGGCATTTCATAATAGAGTCATGAGCCTGTTGTATTATACTTGAAGTTTCCAAGCTGAAAGTAAACTTCATCTGCAAAGATCTCACCCCCGAACTGAGATGAAAGATTCTAATACCTCAGCAGAGACAAGAGAAAACCTATGACATCTAGCCAGGCCATTTATAAACATATCTCTTACATGATCTTGCAAACAAGGACAGGAGAAGTGTTGTCCCAAAGCCTGCTCATTTCCAGGCTGAACAATCCCAAGTCTCTTAGCCTTCCATCATGGGAATCTCATGAGGTTCAACAAGGCCAAGTAGAATGTCCAGCAACTGGGTCAGGACAATTTGAGTATCAGGGCAGGCTGGGAGACAGAGGGATTGACAACAGTGCTGCAGGACTTCAAGATTTGGGGATGCTGATGGATGAAAAACTGGATATGAGCTGTCAATGTGCGCTTGTGGCACATTGTATCCTGGGCTGCATCCAAAGCGGTGTGGACAGCAGGGCAAGGGAAGGGATTCTGCCCCTCTACTAGGCTCTGGTGAGATCCTATCTGGAACACTGCATCCAGCTCTGGGGCCTTCAATACAGGAAAGACAGGAACCTGTTGGAGTGGGTCCTGAGGAGGGCCACAAATATAAAGAGATGGCTAGAACTCTCTTGTATGAGAAAATTCTGAGAAAGTTGAGATAGTTCAACCAGAAGAAAAGAAGGTGGAGAGATCATATTGTTGCCTTTCAGTATATAAAGTAGGCATACAAGAAAGATGGGAATAAATTTTTCATAGAACCTTTTGCTATAGGAAAAGAGGTAATGATTTCAAACTAAAAGAAGATAGATTTAGACACGAGTAGTGATCTTTTTTTGAGAGTGTGTTAGAACACTGGAACAAACGGCCCAGAGAGGTGGTAGATCCTCCATCCCTAGAAGCATTTAAGATCAGATTGGACAGGCCTCTGAGCAACCTTCAACCTGTAGTTGAAGATGTCTTGTTCATTGTGGGGGCATTGGACTATACAATCTTTACATGTCCCTTCCAAATAACACTATTCTATGACTCTATAAACATTCTTAGCAATATAGGTGTTACACAGATTTCTGTTGTACTGATAAATTCTACGGTAAAGCAGAAAGGCAAGGCTTGACCATGATTTTCTGAGAATGAGAATTCATACCTTTTCCAATCCCACCAAAGAAGCCTCATTTTACTACAGATCATAAAAATGGAAGGCAGGAGGGAGACCGTTCTGCAAGTTATCTCCATCTGCTTCCCAGCCAGTCTCTCAAGCTGCATGCCAAAATTAGCATGTCACCTCCCAGCAAGGCATAGAAGTATTACTAATTAAAATATTATCAACATGTCAGATTTGATTTTAATCAAGTAATTACTAGTGCTGTGCACTAAAGTAAATCTGAAAATGACTGGAAAGTGCATTTTAATCCCTTTTCTTCATTTGTTTAATACACACTATAAAATTGTTCAGAGTAAATCAACTCTGTCAACTAATTTAATTTTCTTTCCACCATGTGAAGACCTCACTAAGCACTATACCTGACAGCTTAAGAAAGTGTGCAATGAGATAGGAAGTACATGGAACTAAGAGCCTAAACCACTTCCATCTAAATACTTTATTTTTGACAGATTCATTAAAAATTACTCATTACTTTGAAAGTAGCTTCTTTCTGGATGTCATCCATATATACAACAAATTTTAGATAAAAAAATCCCAATTTATTAATTAATGAAAATCCTACAAGTCTTGCTTTCCTAAGTGACTTATTTTATCATTTAATTGCTTTAAAATACAAAGAATAAACTAAAATGTTCTATGAGAAATGTAGGAATGTAAACATTATCTATACTGTGTTAGGTACATAACCTTTTGTTTGTTAGGTAGTGTGGATGGGTTGGTTCCAATGGTAAAATTTATCACAGAAAATTTTAGCTGATTAAAATTCATGCATCCAGTTTTAGTAACTCGAATGCCTAAGATCAGGCTAAAGAATTAAGGCTTGAGGTGGGCTCATCACCAGGTTTTAGATCTAAATTTAGCAATGAAATGTAACTGGCTAGGCATGAGTCCAATGACACGATTCAGTTTCTAGAACACAGGCATACACCATTAGGTGGAATGCTCTTGAGAAGACTGTAAGATGATAATTCTGACAACAGAAATTTCTACTTTCCTGGAGCAGTATTTGGAAAGTAAATGAGATATAGCAGTACTTGTTAAATAAAACTAAATGCTCTTTCTTACACTACTGAAAATTGCTACTAACTAAGTTACTTCTGCTGCAGCAGTAACTTTGACACTTTGACATGAGCTTCACCAATTAAACTTATGGTAAGTGACATTGAGGTATTTGAGTCAACACTTCCTCCTGTCTGACTGGAATTGTTAGAGGCCTTAATCCTGCTGGAACAGCAATAACAGGCAACTGCATTCCTTTCTTAATTCACATGTACATACTTGCTAAATAAATAAAGGTGTTTGATAGCATTTAAGAAGCCTTAGGTAAATTTAAGATGTCTCCATGAATGTAGCATACATGTCACACCACATGTAAGTAGCTGAAATGGTAGCTAAAGAACATCTGGGAGTCACACTTCAAGTCATCTAAAGCAGCATCAGACTGCTCTGTTTAGGATGCTGAACCAATTTCCAAGTACAGAATATAGCTGCTGCATTAGGCATCTAATTTTACATGCAAATTTGCCTCTCTACAGGCTGGAGTCCATCTTTATATTTAATAATGCTTGCCATATTGCCAATAACAATCTCCAGTTTTCAGTCCCTTATTTATCTAGTTTCTTTATATATTCTAAATAAACTGAGATATTTCTATTTTTTTTCCATGCAAGTCCTCTGTGATTTTCAGAGCAATTTCTCTACACCTCCTTAGGTATCTCTGCTTATTCAGATTTTACATTAGTGTAAGCAAATTTGCTTCAGTTTTATTATACTATCTCTGAAAGTAGAACAATATAATTTCCTTTGTATAAAAATCTAGTTCTTAGCAGTAGTCCCCTGTGGAAACCCAGTTTTTGGAAGAAACTATTACGCTGCAGATAAACTTATATGAGTATAAAGTGACTTTTCTCCCCAGTCAATTTAGCCCCCAAAACAGGATGCCAGTTTTCATGTATCCTGTTCTGCCCTGAACAGATGATACAAACATGATACATGAATGAAAATATGTGTTTACAGAAATTTGTTAAGTAAACTAGACTTCAGTCCTTGAGGAGCAGACCATTTAAAGGAATTTATTAAAATATTGAAGAATCACTGTTAGACAAGGTGAAAAAAATCAAAGTACAGGTTTTTTTGTGTCTATGTTGAAAATAGATGAGACTTAAATTAACATCATACAGAGTAAGACAAAAGGGAATGAAAATAAGTAAATTTCAAAATAATCTAATTTAAATATATGCAGCGCTGTCCAATAATTTCTTTTAAAAGTTATTGTTCAAACCAAAGTTCACATAGATAAGTCTTCCACACTTACTGAGCTAAAGAACTACTAAATTCACTAGTATCCTTTAAGAATTAATTATATGTTTTCAGATCCCATCTTGATTTTCATGCTGGAGATACTCGGGCATCTTCTGAATAAACTTTCAGAGAAGACATTTAAATTCTGCTGAAGAAAAGCAACGAATTATTTTAAATTTATCTGTCTACAAATGCGAACAAAATCACACCCATACATTAAATTAATTCCTGAAATATGTTCCTGAGGTCTTCAGGTTAATGAGTATTAACAGACAGAAAATCTTTACAGTGAGGGTGATGAGGCACTGAAACATGTTGTCCCAAGAAATTTTGAATGCTCCATTCCTGGAAGTGTCCAAGGCCAGGTTGGGTGGAACTTGGAACAACCTGGTCTTGTAGAAGGTGTCCCTGTGGCAAGTGACAAGTCAATTTGAAATAGAGGAGCATTAAGGTCCCTTCCAATCCAAAGCATTCTATAATTCTGTAATTCTATGACATGTACAAATTCAATAACAGTGAGATACTGAGTGATCTGGGTTCAACAATGATTCAACACAGAAATTATTTAAGATTTTTTTATTAAGTCCTAAAAAAGTGATGCATTCGTTTGGGATAATAATAAAAAAAAAGTAATTTAGAAACCTAATCTAATTTCTCTTTCACTGAACTAATGTTAGAACATATGTGACTGAAACTAGCCCCACATAGCAATCTTGAAACATACAGAAAATAAATCCTGAGTAACAATGGGAGGTTATACACTGGGATTAAGAAAAGGGAACTGTGAGCCAGATGAAGTAACAGCTTGACTAGAAACAAGGCTTTTGAGTTAATCATTCTTTACTGACTAACATAGCTAGAAGAAACCTCAGAAGAAAATCAATATTTGTAAAAGAACAAAGCTGAAGATCATAATATACCTGCAACTGAATTTAAGGAAAAAGTAAAGAAGCTGGAAACTTTTCATGTAATGTTTTTGAGAACGAAAGAAAATTGTGATCTTTTGCCTTGGATTTGAAGGTGTTTGCAAGTGGAGCAGCTACTATCATGTTACTGTCTTTTACACAGATTTTTTAAACAAATATTTAAAAAGTGCTGCCTGAGACTTTCCAGCAAATCACATTTCAATGCCTTCAGGGAAATAATAGATAGAAAACTAACACTTTAACACAAACTTACAGTGTATTTCCCACTACTCTTTAACACATTAGCAAAATGAACCTTAAAATAACACTGACAAAATCACATTATTTCCTAAACTTTTTATTTTTCTTCATTCAATGAAACTATTTTGAAAGACAAGGCTATTTGCTTTATTTCCAGTTTTTTTTTCAAACTGATCATACTTCATTTGTAGTATGTTTACTGTCTTTAACTTCAAGTACGCCTAGAAATATATCTGTAAGGTCTCACAGAAGTAGACTCAAGTGTGTTCTGCCTGTCCAAACTGGCTCAACATGGCAAAGCTTTGATTCAAAGCCTCCTATGCTGCCAGCATAATGATACACTTGAGGAACTGAGCTGATTATCTCAATCACACTGGCATTCAATGTAGCACAATTTTTGGACTGAAAATGGATTGCACCATGGCATTTTGGAACATGAGCACTTGTGTTTGGATGGTTTGCAAAAGTATGTATGTTTTATGTATGCACACAGGCATTAACAAAATAAAGATATCACTCTCCAGTGTCCTTTCATCTTTGAAGGGAGGATGACAGAAACTGACTACATCTTTCCAGAAAAGAGCCATAGGGTCTTGTCTTTCATGCACTACTTTTATTAGTATTCCCAGAACATATTTTCTCTTTTTTACAACAGTACAATTTGCAGTCTTGAAATGCTCGAGGAACCTTCAAGTTACTTTCTGAAAGTTTACTCAGTAAGTGTATGCATTTTTCAAGTTAAATTCTTTTATTTTTTTAATTGTTTCTTAAATTTTCCTAAAGTTCTTTGTTCTTTACCTTATGTTTCTCATACTCCTTCATCTAAGTGAATAGAATAATTAATTCATATCTAATTTTCTGGAATCTGGATGCCTCATCTCCCATGTGTAACTATTTGGCTCTTAGAAACTATATCATCTCTCTTAGGCTCCTCCTAACACATATAGGCCTACATTTATACATATATCCTTGGTCCTTTGGGTATTTTCTATAAAGAAATTTCTTCTTCCTCTTTTTTTTTTTTTTTTTTTACCAAGCAAATGCTTTTAAATGTATACATCAATATTATGGACCAGAGATTAAATTCATTCACTTAGAAAATTCTGAACTGTAGTCTAGCCACGCAAAGTGTTTAAAATTTTTTTCTTCATTAAGAAAATTATAAATTAGTAAATAACACTGGAAATAAAACAGATGTTTTTGAGTTATGACAGTAAATAATCTTCCAGTTTGGAAGTATTTTACTAATAGCTACTGGAAAGTCATTCTTTCCAACCAGTTATGCATTTCTCCTGCATGGATTTTCTCTTCATCATATATCTTTTAATTTAGATTTCAATCAGAGTGAGAAATTAATATTTTACTTTGACAGATATCATAATCAACAATTTTGAACAGATGCTTTTTTTGCAAGCTCTTCAATAGAGAAACAACCGTTTAGTTCTTAGTGAAATGACATCTCCACAGTACTTGGCATTTATTTGGATCCCCTGCAGCCACAGCAACTGTGCCTTTTTAAAAAAAACTTGTTCAGTTCAAGCAGAAATTATTTTTCCTGTCTCTTTTGAGTTGGATTAAAATATCAGCACTTCAGAGTACTGAAATTGTATTCTATGCAAAATATTTTTTGGAATTTAAAAGCATACTTCTGTTTAATATTTAAAACAAAAAAAAAATCTTAACAAAAATTTTAAAGCATAATTTTCCGCTCCTGAAATGAAAAATGTCATCAAAATTTTCATTTTTCAATGCATATACATTGGGGAGAGGGAGAGATATAATCGTTAATTTCAACACTAATGAATGGTTTTCAAACACCATATTAATTATAATTGCCAATAACTCAGAAAAGCCTAATTCTGAAAAACTACAATAGAATGGGTGAATGCATCAAAGGGCTTAATAAAACCAATACAGATAATACTTGCTGGCTATCAAAGAGAAAAGACATTATTATTTTTATAGAGTTTATGAATAACTACCAGCATTTCAGACATAAACAAAAATTCTTGAAGGTGTATTTCAGCAAATTCTGTGAATTTGCACACAGGTAACTCATTTGCTCTTTAATAGATGTTTTTCTTGCTTTAGCTTGGGAGTTAACATCAGTTTTACATTTCTATTGCTATCAGCTACAGTCCTCAGAAAAATTATAAATTCAGTATTTAAGTGCTTTCCACAGCAATCAATCTCTTAGGTTTCTCTGTTTTCTGCTTGTTAGTCTGTCAGTTTTTGTATGGAGATACATTGTGATGTTTCCTACCTGGTTAGACAAAAATTTCATTCATGTTTGACCAAATTTATTCATTTATTTATTTAGGTCATAACCAAAAACCTTTAGTCATTTTGTGGTTTATTCTTTTTTATATACAAATTCTTACTCCCTTCTATGATGTTCATATTCTCTCTTTTAAAAGTATATTTGTATCTATTGCTTTGCTTTTATTTGCTTTTTTATTTACTTTTATTTGCTCAGTTGCTTTATTTTTGAGACATCTTATGTCAGGAGGCTTTTCTGTGTGTGTGTGTGTGTGTGTGTGTGTGTGTGTGTGTGTGTGTGTGTTTGTCCACAGTATTTTGCTGAATCATTATTTAGCAACTTTTGTTATGTATTGAGTCTTTTCACTACAACGCTTTCCTGAACATATTTTAAAGTGGTTGTAGTCAATTTTATTTGTGACCAAATAATGAAAATAACAATGCTTTCTGAAGTTAATATACAACATATTTACTACTATATTTTCTGGCTACATGCAGTTCATATAGAATTGTAACATCACTTTTTTGTGAGAGAGAAGGGGACGAATCTATATCATTGCTCTTTGGTGTTAACTCTTTCAGCTTCATCTACAACTTGCAGTCTCTGATATTTGTTTGTCTGGCATTTCAGTAGTAACAGACTCATGTGTGTGCTAATGCACAACTTTATCGGATAGTCTAAAACTTCAGATCCTTCCTGAGTGTTGCTCATATTGCTGTCATTCTAGTAATGTATGAAATATAGGAGAGATTCCTTTGCCCTTTATTTTCCCTATGAAAGTTCTTAGCTCTCAGTAATCTGTTGTCCCCACACATTTCAAGGCTGTTATGAAATTTGGTGTGGGTTTTTTGTTGCTTTTTTTTTTGTTTGTGGTTTTTTTTTTTGTTTGGTTTTAAACTGGTTTTAAAGATTTACACTCTTAAATACTGGCTCTTTAGAATTACTCTTGTGGCTTTATTTTGTTCTTTGCCAGAAGTTGCCAAACAAATAAATCTTTTTTTTTTTTTTAATAAAAGCACATAATCAAAACAAAAATCAAGTTATGTGCTTATACTGCTAGTAATTTCCTTTTTTCTGGTGTTAGCATGTGGATCCATATTATAGTGGTCCAATACTCATAACAAAAATACATCATTCTATGTCACATTTTATGGATTCAAAACAGAAAAAATTACCTTACTAAATTATTAAAAAACTTCAGCCATAAGATATCAACAAAATGATCAATAAGACTGCAGATTAACCACAGACAGTTTCCACACTGAGTTTATATTTTGCTTTTCACAATGTGAAATTGTAAATCACTGTTTATGGGGACAAAATAAAAAAAAAAAAAACAAGAAAGAAAAAGAGAAATATCACAGAACAGCAGAAATATTGGAAGAATTATTGATTTAGTGTTTTGCAATAAGAATTTTGTGCCAAATAGCAAAATTGAAATTAAATTGTAAAATATTGTACTGGGTCTGGCTATGATAGAGTTAATTTTCTTCATAACATCTCATATGTTGCCGTGTTTCAAATTTTTTATCCAAAACAATACTGATAACACACTAACATTCTAGTTTTTGCTGAAAGTGGATACAGCATCAAGACCTGTTTTGTTGCTCACCTTCTCCCGCAGAGAACTGGTTAGGAGGAGCAGAATAACCAGAGAAGGGTCATAATGATGCAGATAACTTGACCAAATCAGAGATATTTTGGGCCATGTAATATCCAGGTGGGAATGACCAGGTACCCCCTCTGAAGAGCAGAGGGACAGACTTTTGACACTCTCTTGCAACAGACTGGATCTGTTTCATCTCTTTGCATCCTGTGCAGTGCTCTGGTGCAAAGCCTCAGGAATCAGTCTGGGGGTACTTCAGGGATCTTTAATGGATTATGACACACTCTCAGCTGCCCCTCACATGAATGCCTCATGGATGTAAAACCCTCCATTGTGGGGGGTGTTTGCAACTGAGCCTCCCTTACTTGTGTAAGGGAGGATGGGTGTTCACTCCCTCTGTTATAAGAGGTTATGCCACACCCCAAAACTCACCTCCTTCCCCCTTGGTTTGGGAGAACCCACGTAAACCTGGCCTGAGCAGATGGGCCTGTGGGCAGGCTATGGCCTCCCTCTGAACCAAGCCAGGGATGATTGGATTATGTTCAGGACAGCTACTGGGTTTGATTTTCTTGTGGATAAATTATTTTCCTTCAGCCTTGTTTATGTTTGCCTAGACCTGAGATAAATGGACAATAGTGTCACCTTTGTCTTATCTCAGATTCCCTTAGGCAAATTCACAGTCTCAATTTTCAGTTCAGGAGATGTATTCAGGGAGGGGTGATCTTAGGTGGTTGCAGCTACAGTTTTGCCTTAATTGGCAAAAAGTCCTTCATAACAATGTTTAAGCCATTGACTATAACATTTTAGTCCCTCACATCTTTAAAGATCATGCAGTCCCAACTCCCCTGACAGGGACATTTTCGCTAGATCAGGTTGCTCAAAGTCCTGTCCAATTTGACCTTGAATTCTTTCAATGATGAGCAATCCACAGCTTCTCTGAGAAACTTGTTCCACTGTTTCATGACTCTCAATGTAAAAAAATTCTTCCTTATTCAATCTAAATCTACCACCTCTCAGCTGAAAACCACTGTCCCTTGTCCTGTCACTACAGACTCTGGCAAAAAGTGTCTTCTCAACTTGCCTGTAAAACCACTTTATATATTCAAACATCACAATCAGATCTTCCCAGAACTTTCTTTTTTTGCAGGCTAAACAGTCCCAACTCTCACAGTCATTTGTCATAGGAGAGGTTCTCCATTAATCTAATAATATTTGTGACCCACCTGTGGACTTGCTCTTATGTCCTTATGCTCCAGACCTGAATGCAGGTCTTCAGACCCAGACACAGTACTCCAGGCAGGGGTCTTACAAAAGCAGAATAGAAGTTCCCTTGACCTGCTGATGTATCTGTGAGTACACATTACTCCTTCACCTTCATGAGTTTTACATGTGCTGCCCCCTGAAGCCTGCCAAGGTCCCTCAGGACAACATCCCGTCCCTCAAGAGAATAATCTGCTTATGAGTGACAAATCACCACACTCAGCTTGATGTCCTCTGCAAACCTGCTGAGGATGCACTCAATTCCCCTCCCTATGTCATCACCAAAGATACTGAACAATATTGGTTGCAATATAGAGCTTGGAGGATGTCACTTAGTAGCATTCTCTTTTGGACCCAGAGTCATTGACTAGAAGTTGTTGGACATGGCTGCCAAGCCAATTTTTCATCCATCAAATACTCCAGTCATCAAATCCACATCTGTTTAATATATGTCCAAGTATATTGTGTGGTGATGTCTAAGCTACTTTCTTCCACTTCTGTTATCTTGGGGTGTGATATCCAAATCCCACTGCAGTCAGTGAAGATTTGTTCTGTCCAATCAGTGAAGCTTGGAAAAATTTTCAGCTGATCAAACACATAAGAATATTTTTAGACTAAGCTGAATAGATTTCTAGATTTCATTAACTGCAGTGGGAATTTTGGATACACAGCCTGTAGACAAACACCCACTTTCAGAAACTGAATTGCACATATGTGTAATCTAGTGTTGAAGTGTATGTCTGACTCTTATGTAATATGTCTTTGTCTAAACTACTCTTAAGTAGTATGTCTTTGTTTTTGTTTTACTTACAGAAGGTTTTCTGTTAATCCTAATGATATTTTCTCTCCAAAGTGTTTCTGTAAGTTTAAAATTAATATAGCTACAGTAGAACCTGTAAAAAAAATCACTTAAATTGACTATATAACTTTGCTGAGTTAACCATTGCTTAAATTGTTAGATTGTTTTTTTCAAGATTTAAATGTGCTAGATGAACATCTTTAAAGTTTTTGGTATTAAAACTTAAAATATTTTTTTTTCTATACCTAGTTGAGGAGAGGGGATTTACAATATTAACATGCATGGCTAAAAATGTCTTTGAGCCAAATGTTGCACTTTTTCATGATAGAGCAGCAAATATTCTTCTCCTCCCCAAACTCAACCAGTGTTTCTGAGGTCTAAACCATTAAACTACTGAAAAAAATCTTTACAGAATGTGTAAAGATTGATTCTTTACACATTCTTATGTCTTTATATAAAGACAGATCCTTCCTCCTGTAGTCTCCTTTTCTGTCTCTATCTCTCCTCTCTTCTATTTTTCTCTTTTCCTTTCATTCATCCAAAAGACAGAAATCTCACTTGCATTGAGTAACTGTATATTTTAAGGAAATCAATCAAAAGCTGAGAATAAACTACACTACTTGTCTGTTGCATTCTACAGCTATGATGAGTTGGAATGTGCCAGCTGTACAGCTTCTCCACAGCTGTTGTCTCTCAAATCTTTTTATGATAACCATTTTCTCTCCAACATTTACAAAGTTTATAACTGCAGTGAGAGCTGATCAAAATTATTCTAGTATGGAACACTACTAGTATAATAGCTCTTAATTTTAAGCTATGCATAAGGGATTCTATGCCAGAAATAATTCTTTATATAGTGCTTAAGACAGCACAGATGCCTGTGTTTGATTTAAGAAGGCATAATTAAGTAGAAAATGCTGACAAAAATAGAGTATACATACCACCAAGTAGATCAGAGGGGAAAAAACTGTGCAGAGAAAGCTGAAATGATAGGATTTGGGGCGGTTAATGTGTAGTTCGACTGTAAACCAAAAGACCAATACAGAGGATGGAAAACAAACAAACAAATGAAACCAGACATTAACTAGAAATATCCTACCACCAGCAAAAACCCGATTTGAATACCATTTGCTGATGAAAACTGAAACTTCTCCAGATAATTGTTTTGATGTGTGAATACTTCCACTACCAGTTCACAGGAAAGTCCAACAAGAAAGCTTGTTCAGAAGGCAAGTTAAATACAAATTGGTGTATGCTTAAATGTGTATACATGTATCAGATTTTGAACTCCAGTGTTGAAACTATAACAGTGTGAAATTTTGGACACATGATAAAAACAACATATGCTCTCACCTGTACAAAGAGCATCTGTTTCCCTGCTTACTTAAATCTTTTTCATATCCCATGAGACCTATTGCAGAGTCACAGCTGATTTGGCAGTTGCTGAATAGTTGACTTTTGTGCCAAAAAATGAATGTAGTCTGACGTGCTTCTGAAAGAGCTTGCTTTTCTCTATTATGATAAATAAATTAAAAACAAACAAACAAACAAAAAAAAAAAACAACAACAATCATCCATGGACATGTCTCTGACTCTGAAATCCAAGGTAGGATATGTTCACTTTATTTACCCTTATTTTGGGTTAGCCTCAGTGGCATATTTATACTAGAGATGCAGTTGGATTGGCTCAAAATCAGGGTGGGAAGTGTAGACATAGGATATACATAGTGCTCAGTGTTCAAACTTTTCCTTTGCCTATCTTTTCTTCAGAAGTATGGATATATACCCTGTGAGACTTCTGTTACCTCATGGAAAACAAATCAGCCTTTGGAAGGAATGGGTTACAAGCAGAACACTGGCGAGTATGATGGTAAAGGACATTGCATCTTGAAATAACCCTTGATAAACCCGCGTGAACAAGAGGCCAATAATCCTCCAGCATAGAACATGTTTAGCAGTGCCTGGGTCTCTGCTTGTGCACCACTGCCCAGGTGTTCCTTTGGGAATTCCCCTGTAAGCAAGGAAACAGATAATCTTTGTAAGCAAGGCAATGGAAATATTTAGTCAGTGTTTTAGCTGTGTGTTTGTGGCTGTCTCGGCTGCTGGCTTGTGCTGACTCATACATCAACCTTTAAAGATGGTACAACACTCAAAAATAACTTTGGAATAACTTTGTTGGTTACAGGAAATAATATCTGTTTCTATATAGAATCATAGGATGGTCTGAGTTGTGAGGGACCTGGAAGATTATCTATTTCCAATCCCTCCTACCATATATACCAGTATACATATATATATATCAATAAGCATTTTGCAAATCTATATAAACACATATATAGATATACAGGCGCAGAGAGACACATGCAGTTATATAAACCTACAGCTGTTTTCTGAAAGATCCAGGGCTGGACAAAGGTGATGTAGGGTCTGGTTTTCGTTTTCTGGTGAAATCTTCCTTGTGGGAGAGATGAGAAGTGGGAATTTCTCTCCTACTTGAAAAAAATTAACTGAGACTGCAGAGCTAAGGAACCTCTTTGGAAAAGAGGATGCAATAACAAAAAGAAATGTAGACTGTAGGGATTATATAACATAAAGGGTCACTAAAGGGCAATGCAGTTCCTGAATTCCAGACAATAGTCTTTGGCTTTCCAGAGTTGCAATATTCTTCCTTGCAAAGGTCTCTGTGGAGGGTTTTTAGGAAGATCAGATGAGATTTATCAAGCTCACTCAAACGAATCTTTACATCCACCTGATCCATGGTCCTATGTGACCAAGCATCCATAGTTATTATCTGAAGAGGATTGCATAACCTCTCTGAACCACCGTTATGCTCAATAAACATCTATTATCTTTGAACATTTATGAATCCTCAGAAACAGTTTATGCTCATTACTTACATGTATTATCAATACAGAGTTTGGTCAATTCTGCATCAGAAACTATGTGAGATAGTTTTTGGGTGTGGCCAGATTTTCCATGGTAACTAACACCTTTAAGTAATTTTTAATCATCTGTTCTCTTATGAAGCTTTCTAAGCCACAGGGTGAAATACAGCAAATGTCAATATAGGTCACTACAATTTCAAAAACTAATTATTAGTCAAAGTTATTAATTATTATAAATAATTATCAAAATAAATTAAATTTTAAAATTATGTCTTTTGTGTACAGAGAATAGCAATATTTTATATGTTATTAACAATAACAAATTTAAAAGACACATACTCTTCAGGAAAAAGAAAGAAAGAAAAAGTGTAAGCATACAATCCTCACAATTTAACTCTATTCATTTGAAAATCAAAGATATATACTTATAGCCCAGTGATGAGCTTAGTTTAGCTTTTTAACGACATGAAGGAACAAGTCAGAGAAAAAAGAGGTTTTTTTCATGATGAACAAAGAAGTATTTCATCTATGAATGATAGATCAAAGTTCATGTGTATCTGATAAAATCCTCAATGCAAAAATCAAAACCAATCAGACAGGAATAAGAGATCAGATATATAGAGGTTAGTCTTCTAAACTTTCAAGTTGCAAACTGATTTTATCAAACAAGTTGAGGTTGACTTCCTTGTTTCCAGTGGCCTGTTGGAACTACATTACTGAACAGGGAAGACAGTTTAGGTGTTTTATGTGTTCTTTCTAGTGGACATGTATAATCAAGTGAAGAAAAAAATATTTAGCTGTGACATGGGGTCTATTTATATAAATTGAGACAAAAAGTGACAGAACTTTGGCTTGTTCACATCCATAGCTTCAATGCCTTGGGTTTCACATCAACATGGCAACTCAGGGAATAAAGTTAATTACCTAGCTGAATTATAAAATGGCATTTGATAGATTTGTCCTGGGAGTCTTGGTGCATGACAGGTTGGCTGTGAGCTGGCAGTGCTCCCCTGTGGCCAGAAGGGTCAATATTATCCTGTGGTTTATCAGGAAGATGGTCTCCAATAGGTCAGGGGAGGAGATCCTGCCCTTCTTCTCAGCCCTGGTGAGGCCACATCTGGAGCACCATGTTCAGTTCCCACCTCCATAGTTCAAGAAACACAGAGAAGCTACTGGAGACAGCCAGCGGAGGCCACAAAGATGATGATGGGTCTGGAGCATCTCTCTTGTGAGGAGAGGCTGGGTCTGTTTAGTCTAGAGAAGAGAGGACTGAGAGGACAGCATATAAATAACCAAAAGGAGGTGTCACGAGGATGCTGCCACACTATTTTCAGTGGTGCCCAGCAACAGCACAAGGAGTAATGGCCATAAACTAAAACACATGTTCTGCCTCAACATTCTATAAAATTGCATCTTCAAAATACTTTTACTCCAAAGTATAAATAGTGTACAATATTAGATTTATTTCAGAGTTGTTCTGCATCTTTCCATTCATACTCGAAAGAAGTTTCCAGCTTTGGGAAAATAGCTATTATTACTAAAATAAAGTTACTATATATTGACATGTAAAAAAAATTATTACTTTGATCTTCTATACACCAAAAGATGATGGAGACAAAAATGTGCATTCAAGCGAGGCATGTATAAATCAACAATACTTAGCTGCTGAATTACAAATGAGTGTTTAATATTTGGGGGATAACAAATTGCTTAGAATAAAATGTGGCAAAATCAAGTATTTAAACTTGATTGTGTAACTTTTGAATATAGTGACTACAGCACTTGCTTACAATAGTCTTACAACACTTATGTCTCATTTGTTTCAACTAGAAAATCCTATGCATTTAGTTTTTGTTACTGAATTTAGATATAGTTATATGATCTGTAAGCTTTAAATACCATTTCCTAAAATGGATTTTATCATTTAGTTTTCCCTAGCTCATAAAATATCTCTTTCTCTGGAAAAAAAAGATAAGTTCAATGAAGTTTATTTAGTTCCATGAAAGAAGAGGAATCCATCCCATTCAAATATGCAAAGATTTCTTAAAGATTATACCAATTCACTTTATCCAAAAGCTTTCAGTAATGTCCTAAGATTCATTGTTCTAACTGTTCTAATGCTTCAAGATATGATTTAAATGAGTCTTACAAAGATATATTTATCTGAGAACAGTCAAATGATATGGCCTTTGAAACAGCAGACTGAAAACTACAATTAAATTGTTTGAGTATTGAGCTATATAAGCTTGTTTCCCAGGTGCAAGTTTCTGTAAAGAAGAGAAGTAGGAACCGCACGTGCTCAGCCTACTGTCACTTATCCAGGGTTTTGCTTGTAATGGCTGGCTAGCCATAGAGTATTCTGCATTCTTAGGTCGTGTCAAACTGTAAAGGACAGTTCTTTGTATCTGCAGCATGTTTTACTTATGAGACAATTATTTGTGCTGTTCTTTTCTACAAGTCACAAAATTTCAAGGAGTTGTGGGTCTATGTAAAACTCCTCCTGTAAGTCTCTTTGGTATTAGTAAAAAACATCACAGTAGAAGAGAGTAGGGAGAAAAAAGGCAAAGGTAAATTTTATAAAAGCTAGCTTTAATGGGACAAAGAAACAAATGAAAGAAAAAACTCATTCCTATTCTTTGTAAAATGATAAGAACATAGTTGATTGCTAATCTTTCTAGAGAAACAATATTTCTTATAATTAGCTCTTTTTGGTAAGCAAAGTTAAAAAGACCAAAAAATTAAAAGCTTCTTTCTAGCATTATAATTATTAAATTAGTAAATAAGCATTAGATGGGCTTTTACATTTGAACCTTAAGACTTGCCATTCTGTAAACACCAGAACTGAAACTAAGCTTTATAAAAATTTTAGTTTTATATTTCCTGCAGTATTCAGCAACTAAGCTGGTTTGATTTGGCTGCTTGAGACTCTTGTGAAACTTGGCAGAAATTGCACAGGTTCAGAAGTTATTCATGGGATGAGGGGATGTGTAGAAAACTAGCATATAGTTACTAACATCCACACAAATTCTCATTTAACTGAATATATAGGTGAACCAAGAAAACTAAAAATAAAAATTAAAAAAATCCCCCACAACCCACAACAGATTGCAGTGATTTATCTGTAGGGGTTATCTTAGAACACCATGCAAAGGTACTAAGCTATCCTGCTGGACACTAAATGCTATAACAGCAACTATTTCAAAGAAGAAAGTCAGAATGAAGAAACACAATTTCTTTTTCCTAACTGAATTACTGATTCATTATTTCTAATCCTAGTCATTTAATCTTGTCAGAGGTGAAGAAAAAATAGAAATCTCTCTAGTAGTGCACAGAAGAAAGGGGAAATATCTGTGGCTTTATGCTTTTGTACAGAAAGATGCTCTGTATTAATTATGTGCCTCAAGTTCTTCTTCAACCCCGAGAGAGCTTGAATTAATTCACAAATGAAAAGTTGATGGAGTGTACAGGTGGAGAGGATTAGCTGAGTGAACTGAACTTCTACCCCTCATGCAGCAGTTGGTATTGGAGTCTGTTAGAAGAGATGAGGAATGTTTCAGCAAGCATCTATGTGCTGAAATATGCATAATATTGATCACAGTGACCACATCAGCTGAATTTTCTCAGATCAAGGGTGAAAGAGCTCATGAAAAAGAAAGGTTACCAATGAATAATCAACTGTTAGGGTACTCATTAGACAGGAACTCTTCTGTTCAAGTCTTAGACCGATAATTTAGAACTGAGTTTTATCTTGAAATAATAAATATCTAAGCCAGTGCTAGTCTGCAAATATTTCCTTCATAACAAATAAAGATAAATTTGTAACAAGAAAAGTGCTTTATGTTAATATGAAACAGATACCCAAAAACTTTAGATGAATCATACTCTGGAAATATATTCCTATTAGCCATGGAGTTTGAGACATATTTAAAAAATAGGAGATTGAATTGATGTTTCTCATAATTTCTTCAATGTGATTTATCTTTTTTTTAACCAGTCTTTTTCAAATGTAGCTATTTTGAAGCCTGTGTACGCCTTCACTGCCTAAAGGTTGGACTGCAAAGTGGTACTGGTTACCTGATGTGCTTTACTAGCTCAGTTTTGAAGGAACACCTGAGATTAAAATAGACAATTTAAAGTTCTACTCTTTAGAGAAGAGCTCCAGAGAAAACTGGCAACTCTACATTTATGCAGCTTGATGATTTTTAAATAGCACTTTGATTTTTATTTCTTTTTAATAAGTAGGTAAAAATAATTTTAATGCTATACTTAATTCTTTCAGAAATGTTGTACCTAAGAAGTATTCTTATATGTGATCAGGAAAGCTGTATTTTTAGTAATTGAAGAGAAAATGCACATTGTAGTGGTTTTACAGTAATTTGTAACCCAGGACTGATATGGCATGAAGGACAAGAAGGCCCAACTATGGAAGGATAAAAGATATAAATGCATCTATCTATCATCTATCTATCTATCTGTCTTCACTTCATATAAGGGAGTAAAGTTTGCTGATGAGGTAAGAAATGCTTAAATATTTTCTTGTGAGAATCATGGAATTCAATTGCTCAGGGCCTCCCTCTGGTAAACAGAGTTGGTGCTGGGGAATGAAATCAGCAACAATCTGATGATGCTGTCCACAAGGTCTTTCTGCTGAAAGGATATAAAAGTAATTGTCTCATTATGTGTCTTTGCAGAGTCCTTGAAGATTTTATTTATGTAGGCAGATATCTGCCCAAAGCCTATGTAAAGTTCAAGAAAGGCAAGTGCAAGGTCCTTCACCTAGGTCAGGGCCACAAAAATTACCAGAGTGCTGTAATACCTCTCCTATGAAGAAAGGCCAAGGGCATTCAGCTTGAAGAAGAAAAGGTTCTGGAAAACCTTATGGTGACCTCCTGATACTTAAAGTGGGCTCATGAGAAAGATGAAGACAGGCTTTTAAATAGGGCCTGTTTAAATAGGGCAGTGGTAGTGGTTTTAAACTGAAAGGGGGTAGACTTATGTTAGAAACAAGGAATAAATTCTTTTTACAGTGAGTATAGTGAAACACCCTAACACCAGGTTGTCCAGAGAAATTGTGGATGCCCCATCATTGAAAGAGTTCCAGGCCAAGTTGGATAGGACACTGAGCAAACCAATCTAGTGAAATACATAACTGACAATGGCAAAAAGTTTATGAATGAATATTAAAGGTGCTTTCCAACCTAAACCATTGCTCATTTAATCTCTCCATATTTAGGAACAAATATGCATTTAATTTGCCTCGAGTAAAACAAAAATTCACCAACAGAATCCAGTTACTCTGGGTATACACTGAAACACTGACTTGCTGCAAAATAGGATGTAATTAGATGTAATGGGATATAATCAAAGTTTTGCCCATTCTTCACTCAGCTAAGACCTTTTCATACTAGAATTTATATTCCATTCTTCATACTATATTCCATACTTCTCAGCATATATAGAAGTAAAGTGTTCATACTCTAATGATTTAAAAAAAATTAACTATATCTTTAGTTTTGCTTTTTATCCTTCTAATTAGATCATAATAGATATAGAAATAAACTAGTAACATTTCTCTGCAGTAATTGTACGGTGAGATGTGGAAGGAGAATTTTTATCAGACAAGCTGTGTCCTGACAGTGCAGAACCTCTTCAGAAATCAAAAAAAGTTATAAATGATAATTAATGACAGTCCTGATCATGTGATAATCCTTGAAAGAACCGAATTACTCAAACTTTCACTATGGGAAATTTTTAATGCTTCTGTGCCATTAAAACATAGGATAACACCAGACAGCCTAAATGTTTGGCCTTTACATAGTCTGTAAGTAATTGATAACAATATTTTTCTTTTAAAGGTAGGTATACTTAGTATGAAAGAATCAACATTTGGCCAGCATGTAATCTCCTGGAAGACTAACAGCCATGCAATATATTTCAATTCCTAGATAAATACTCTTTATCAAAAGATATCCTTTACAATGTATATCTTTGAAAACCATATTTCAAAATTAATCATGGTTAAAAAAAGTTAAGGACATGTTGGTACATTGTATTAATATATGAATTAAAACTTTAAACTCACCTCTAATTATTTAATTTTCCTTGAATTATTTAAATTTAATATTTCTGAATTTAATTTTCAAAGATGCAATCTTTGTTGTTTTATCAGCATGTGTAACTTAAAGGTCAAAGTAAATGGAATTCATTCTAGGTTCAGTCACAGACTTAACTTTTCCATTAAGTAAAATGAGCTTTGACTTTAGTTTCTCATGAATAAGCAGGTTCATTGCCCAGCAAATTTAAACAGAAAATTATTTAAAATGAGATTTTTTTATTAAAGTGTGAGTTATTATAATGCACCCTCATAGAATGTGTTTGATTCAAAATTAATGAAAGACCCCATAGAGAAGAAAAAGAAAAGACTGGCTCTAGGGCTTAAAATTAATTTAATGTTTGTTTAATGAAATTAAAATTTTACCTCTCTAATAATGTTTCTTCCTTTTAGAAATTATTGTAATTACTGGAATTAATATGATATTAGATTAAGGAAATTAATTTCAAGGAATACATTCAGTATTTTCAGTCTAATAAGCTTTTGTACATGCAATAGCTTTTAAGAAAGATGTTACTCCATGTATTTTCAGGAGCTAATTGTAAGAAATACTGGGTGATTTTATAAGCTATTTTTGTCTTTTATGAGTATTTATAGTCTGTTCTAGCTTCTCTATAATGAAAGGAAATCAAAAAGAAAATTTGTCTTATTCAAACTAAAATAGTGTAAGTCTCAAATCAAGTCTGCTTGATGAATTTCTAGTATAAAAGACATATTTACTTGATTACAAACAGCTGAAATGACCATATGGTTGAACCATTAGCCAGGGAACAAAGTAATTGTCTCATGGATAACAATAATGTGAACACTCTCTTGAAATATTCAGCATCATTTCCAAGTCTGAGGCATTTTTTCATGTGGTAATTTATCAGTGGATTTTTTCTGGCTTCTACCTTATTAGTGAACATAACTGTATTATCCTTTTCTGTAAAGTTTCTTCTATCACATGTATTAGAATTAAAAATAAAGGGTAGTACAAGAAAATGTTTTTAGTTTCATACTGATTGTGTTTTTTTCTTACAAAAGTTAGTATTTGCATGATTGTTCTTATGCTTCTATGAATTCCACATGCATTGGAAATAAATAATCATTTCTACTTAGAATTAAAAAAAATAAAATAAATGAAAAGTTAAAACTATTCCTGATATTTTTGGTTAAATAAGAACAAATAATCATCTTGAATAGTCCTGTAAATATATGCAGCAAATACATTTAATGCAGATAATTTTGCTATAATTTTCCTTTTAAAAAACAAAGAAGGACTTTATAATTTGCTTGCATTTCTATTGCCATGTAACTGTTTATTGTCTACAGAGAAAATGATTGTTTTAGATATTTAGAAAATATCTAAAGCCCTTTCTTTTCTTTCTTCCTTTATTCTCTGGACAAAATATGGTTCTCTGTAATTACAGCATAATTGCACTTAAATAGCTTGACACACCTCATATCTAGCTCTCCATTTGAAGTGAAGTAATATTTGATGGCAAAAAGAGTGTGAACTACAAAACCTTTGAAAGAGAAAAATAAATCATACTGCTAAGGTCTTCTGAAGGTAAGGTAAAACATGAAAATATAATCTAAGTAAATTAAAACATATATATATATATATATATATATATATATATATATATATATATA
>QUSF01000006.1:26252019-26263988 GCA_003676055.1 Chloebia gouldiae | reverse complement strand
ATATATATATATATATATATATATATATATATATATATATATATACTGGCTTATTTTGGAGGAAAAAAAAATCCCAAAACAACAAAAGAAACAATACAAAATTTAGATATTAACTTGGGTGAATTAAAAACTTTCAAAAACCACAGTTTGGGCAGGTGTTGATGGAACAGTGGATAGCAAAATAAATATGAGGTTGATATGTCTTTGCATTAGAAAAGAGGCAGGCATGTTTTGGAGGATATATGCAATTGTATCAAGAAAAGAAATGTTTTAAATAGGTACATTGTATAAGTTCCTTATAAACCATTACAAATATTATGATACCAACTAGAAACATATTATGAATAATTTGAGAAAAATAACAAATATTAAATCCTCATTAATATGATAATCTTCAGAGCTGCTAGTAAGGGCAATAAAAAAATCTTACGAACAACTGAAATTAGCTCAAAACCAATACTTGCTTGACATTTGGAGAGGAGAAAAAAATGGTGTAACTGTATGAAGAAGTGTTTCTTTTTTCTTTTTCTTCTGCTTTTTGTAGAAGAAAAGTTTACAAATACAGTAGATTTCTAATCAGTTATTTGGTTAAAAAAGACAAAACTATTTGTCTCTATATCCTATCAATATGCATATGAGAGCAAGAAGGCACTCCAAATTCCCCTACTGATACTAGCTTTAAAGAATACCAAAGTAGACACTATATATTTAACATATGACCTTCACCTACTTGTTTAAGATTGCAGTGGCTGTAGACTTAGCAGGACATTCTGAATAAAGCTTACAACAGACCATGTGACGTTTGAAGACCATGTAAAACTAGAGATACAAGTAGACCCAAACAGCAATGTATTCATTCTCCACAGTCGTTACTTTCAGGGTCTTCCTAGGTGCTTTCTTTTCTGACTGTATGAAAGCTTATTTGCTGCCATTTTACTCAGCCAGTGTGCAGTTATTAAAAGTTGCTCTCAGTTTGCAAGACAGAGCACTGTGACCATAACCTTTCCTTTCATGGAAGCCTTTTAATTCTCATGCAGTTCTCTTCTTTTAACTGAGGTTGGACCTACATCAAGAAGGAATAATATCTTCATGCCCTTAAATGTAACCTCTTCATTTTTCCCTACTGCCTGTAGCAGTCTATCCTTGTCCCAGGTGTACAACAAGGTCAAAATCATGGTCCCTCCTACACTGTTAGTCACAGATGGCCTCAACGTGGGATTCCTATGGCATTTCTGATCCAGATTAGATAGTCTTTCAAGTGGTGTGACTGAACTACATATGAAATTTTCCATGAAAAAGATGATGTCAGGACTTCCTGTCTCCTCTGAAATTCTCAGAAGCTTAATGTCCCTTCTTTGTTATGAGTTCTCTGAAATTTCAAATCATCTTTTTATGTCAATAAGATTTTGCTTAAGGATTTTTTATGGCTTGGCAGTGTTTGTTTCACATTTTCTGGAAAGGTTTGATTTTGAACTCAATAATAATTTAAATGAGAAAGTGAAAAACTAGACTTCTGTCTTAGGATCTTTACCTCTAAATCTAAATAAGTGTGTCAGTCTAGTTATATTTTTACATTAGTATGTTTTCATTCCCTGCATATTTATTAGCTATGTTGTACATGACTAAAACACAAGACTCTGTTTTGAAGTGCAATTCATAAATATCAAATGAGAAGACTTAGTCTGAAGCTGGATTTCATATATTGAGAATTCAGGTGGGTAGCTGACTAAATTGATTTTTTTTTTTATTGAAGATAAGAATACCAGATGGTTCATCATGGATGAATTAATATTTGAGGGACTGTATGCCCTCCATTGTGTATCCAAGATTCTTCAAGTTCAATCACTCATTCATTCATCTTTTACCATTTTTGTTATAAATAATTTTTAGGTTAAAATAAAAACATTAGAAATAAAATTAAAATATTTTGAATTATCAATACAGAGTAAAATTTAGCATTTTTGAGTGAAGCCACACTTCAGTCTATTTTCCACTACATTTCTTGACCCTAGCAGAGACCATAATTCAATACATATAATAAAGTCATTGGATTTAGGCTATTCCAGATAAATATGTAAAAACATAATAAAAAGATAAAGTACTTCCAAAGAAGATGCTGCTATGATTTCTTTCTTCCCAATAATGGAAATTACTCAAACAAATGTACGTTTATATAGGTTAAGAAGTGATGGATCAAAAGAGAAAATTTGTGTCACTTAAGAGACATGTACAAAAGTAGTCATATATGTGGTAACTCTTTGATAAAGTTTTGTATAAAAAGAGATGGCCAAGTTACTTCCATTTGTAAACATTAAATTTCAGTGTTGTGTCCAATCATTCTGTTTGGATGAACTATTTTAAGATTAAGTTTGAAAAATATTTGTGGGGCTCAGACAGACTGAGAAAAGCCAACCTCCCCAATATTTTGCCTCAGCTGTACCTAATACTAAGTAAAGGAATAGAATAATGTTATTTAATATAGTAAATATGTAACTCAAAAATAAGAACAGATAAAAAAAGGTTCCTTAATGTTTCTCTTATCCTGAGAAAATGATTTTGCAATAGTGAAATAATAAAATTAAGTTTAAAATCTAATGAATTCAAGTAAAAAGGGCTATGCTGTCCTCAGAGCTTATCATCCATGCAAGATAGAAAACCAGAAATGCTTACTTAAAGCAGATTTTAGAGATGCCTTGTCCATTATCATTCTCAAAACAGATTATAATCAAGACAACACCAGATCAGTCAGATCTGAAGCATGAAAAATCCACAGACATGGTTGTTAATGCATCCCCTCTGGACAATAGTTTACAGTGATGAACTTTCTGCCAGCTGGAAAGGTTTTTCCTGATGTTTAATCTCCCCCTGAAAACAACTCTGCTACACCATCTGCAACTTAGAGGGAAGCATTTGAATCTGCTTTCTTTGAAACTCCCCTCCAAAAAATCATAATGTCAGATCATCAGGCTCCTCTCTACCAGACTAAATGAATCCAGTTCTTTCAGTTTGACTTCCTTCATAGGTCATGCTCTAGTTCTCTCACAATCGTGGTAGTTGTCCACTGGGCCTTGCTCAATTGCTCAAACTTCTTTTTTTTTTTTTTTTGAAGTATTTTTGCCATGGGGCCAAGTAAAATAGAACTGGGCCTGGTAATTCAAATATAACCTCCCCAGGGCCAAGATGAGATAATAATAACAATGGGATAATAATTTAACTCAACTTCTTGTTTCTCCTCCTAATGTAGCCCACTATACACTGAACCTGCAATGAAAGGCACACTTTGTGCTTACCATAATCTTGGTCCCTGCAGTAACACTGAAGTCCTTTTCAACTAAACTATTTTTCAGCCAAACTATTTTTCAGCCCTTTTATGTTGTTCTCAGGCATATGGTCACTCTCTCCATGGTGCAGAACTTTGTACTTCTCTGTGATGAAGATGATGTAAATGTAAATTTAATTGCTAATAATATTGAAAATGTTGTATGTGAATGCTCACATTTGAAAGATTTTGAAAATATTTCATCATATTGAATCTTTGTCTATTCTGTGATTTAAGCATGTAGACAGTGTATATTATATTTTCCTACATGTATGTGCATAAGCCTAGAACCCACTAAGTGGATGCAATTTTAGGTGAACACTAAGATTCCCAACTAGGTCAGTCCCAAAGCAATATTTAGAGGAGCAAATTGTATGAACCCAGTTGACTGTTTTTGTGCCCAAAATGTTACAGTCCTATGTTGTGTACAGGAGGCAGCTGTGAATTATAGTCATTCTAGATCATAAACAAAACACAATATATTCTATGTCTCATTGTACAGAATAAGTACACCCAAATATTAATGGAGATAAGATTAGACTGATCATGTTTTATACCAGTTTTGTGGAATCATTTCACAGTTCTCCAGTGCAAGGTTCACTGTGACCATCTGCGCCACTTGTGCTGGTCATACTAAGCAGCACTTTCATAATCTCCTTTACTACTGTGTTTTAGAACTCTTAAAACTCTTAAAAGTCTTAGTGGTTTCTGCCCTTCACTGCACAGTTTATTTTCTTAGCATCATCTACAGTCAGTAGTGATGTGGCAATGCTATCTTCAGAGCTCTGGATTCCTCAGTTCTGCAGAACAAATGTAGCACTAAGGCCTTGCAAGCAATAGAACAGTAGTAAACTATTACAAATTTTGATGGTAAAATCCTTCATAATGATTAAATTAAATTGAAATGTATCTTTCCATTTATTTTATAACCTGAAGATAAGGGGGCTAATCAAATATATTACAGTTACAAACAGATTCAAGCTGCCAATATTCAATGTAGCATTTTTGATGGATGTGGAGAAATCCACTCTAACACTATGTAGGTAAAATATTGGCAACCAAATAAGTATTTCTGGTGCAATTTTTAACAGCCTGAAGAAAATCTGATTAATTAGTTATGGCAGTTTACTGTGTTTCACTGAGAAGTTATACACTTTAAAACCTTAACTGAATTCAGGAATATTCTTTAGTTGTTTTGTCCTATGAATTTCTGAGATTGTTTACAGCTTCCCGCTAGCAATAAAAAATGGTTTTCTATGGCATTGACCTTTAAGACAAATAATTTCTAAAGTACTAGAAAGAAAACAGATGACATAACTTTAAGGGAACTAATAAGAGAAGATCTTAGTGAAGATGTGAAGACAGACAGACTGTTCTCTCATCATTGTGCTGTAATCAGTATTATGTGAAGGTAGACTAATGTATTCCTCCTCAATTTTGCAAGGCTTAAAGGACCTAGCAAATAAGTTCCACCTTCTGAGATAATGCAGAATATTGGGGGAGGCAGGACTCTTCTTCCTTGACCTTAGACATTCAAATATTCAGTGTTAGGATCATTTTTGTCCACGATTTACCAAGGTTAATTTTACAGTCAGTAGATAGATTGGCAATCACACAAGGAAATTCATATGGTTTTAGATCAGAGCTCAAATTTCTATTAATCGCCCTACAGAGCCTTTATTTCTCCTGCAGACTAATAGGAGTCTAGGATGATTAGCACAAAAGTAGAACTCAGAACACCTTTCTGCTATCCACACCTAAAGTCTGTTTGAGATGGGGTGCTGTAGGGTGTCCAAGATATTCTTGTAGGCATATGAAGAACATAAAGATAATTCCTGTTTTTCTGAAAGAATAGATGGATCTGAGGTAGGATACCTAGCAAACTCAAATGTTTGGAGCTACCTCTGTGTGGGCAATTGAATTAAATCCTCCAGATTCTAACATGGCAAACATCCGCCATCAAAGTTTAAGGATATTTATTCTTAGGTTCTTAAAGCATTTTTTAATAAAAATACCTATGCTGTTCATCACATTCTGTTAATTGAACCTGTTTCTGACACTTATAGGGTGCTGCCAGTGTGCTCGACCTGAATGTGTCTTTCAAAGGTATTTTGTATTATAACATTGCTGCATTTATTTAAATTAGTATAAATAAAGTCCATAGTGGAATCGCAAAGTCAAACACTTTTGATGAGACATATCCATGCTATAACATGTGGATTGAGATTTACAGAACATTTGTTAAATGACCGGTATTTCAATGGCATTTAGTAAACTGGAAATGGAATTAAATTCAAAATTAGTATTAAACCACAAATATGTTATTGCATTCAAGAATGCATTCATTTTATATCATGTTTATACATGGCCTAAATAACTTTTTTTTCCACATTTTATAGCAATTAACCACTGTTAGAAGTATTCAAATTGCTTCCCTTGATTTTTTCAATTTTTAAAAATTTTATCGTATTTGTCAAAGTCATTATCCCTTCATAGACAATTAAAAAAAAATCATCAAAATTGTTTGCCATGGTTTCTCTTATTAATGAGCTGTCATGACACACAACTTAGCAGAGGACATAATTGTGTATCTGTACAGAATAAATAAAAATAGATTCTATACCAGCCACACAGTTTTGTTTTATAATTAATATCCTTTATTTCAGTACTTAAGAGTTTCTGAGTACACTGGGATGTTTTCCAGCAGAATACATTAATGCATTATGTTACTTACAGGACAATGGATTGCTTCTGACTTGCTTTTGATGTATGGAACATTTTCTTGGATGGGAGAAAGATTGTTCATCATGAAGTATAACTAATTTAGCAAAATGAACATTTCATCCTTAGTGTCTCCATCTCCTTGTATTTTGCTCTACTAATGTTTAGTTTTACATGTTATTGTTCCTATACAGTTGCCACAACTTGTTTAAGAAACACTTATATAAATACTGTTCATAATTAAGTTATTCTATTTTCTTTGATTTTACCAAAATTTTATCTAGTATTTTAATTAAAATCTATATATTATATTGTATTGTCTTTTCAGTATTTTCTTTAACATTCACAATTGTAATTAATTAAATCACTTCCCTAATTGATCAAAGTCTTATTCTAAAATCAATCTAATTTTCTTCTACTCCAGACTGCAGCATCCAGTTCTCCAATTCAAAACCAGCGTATGGCCAAGTCTTCCACAATGCCTATACTACAAAGAGGAAACATTAACAATGCACTTGCATTTATTGAAAGTCTATAACTGTAAGTTTGATGGTTTTCTTGATAAGAAATTTTACAGAAAATGGGAATACAGAAAAGTTGCTGGCCTGGATTTATTAAATCACTTTGTGTAGTAAAAGACAAAATGATTTAATAATCACACTAGCTATTTGGGAGAAGGTGAGAATTGGAGTAAGAATTATGTGATGCAAATAGTTTTGAGATGGGCAGGATGCTTCAGAGTCAGGCTATTAGAGGTATTCAGGTAAGCTTCAAGAGTGATTCTTCCTATAATTTCATGTATTATTTTTTCAGGGGAAAAGAATGTGTGAAGGAAATTTATTTGTGATTGTTGTGGTTTGACACTGGCCCGATGCCAGGCACCCATGAAAGCCACTTGCTCACACTCCCCTACCACAGCTGCGCAGAGGAGAGGAAAATGAAAATAACAAAGGGTTCACGAGTTGAGATAAGGACCAGGACAAAACACTTCAAGGGCAAAAGAGGCTGAGCTTAAAGGTGCAAAGTGAATTTATTACTAACAGAATCAGAGAATGATAATGAGAAGTAAAATAAGCCTGTAAAACACCTTTTTTTTTTTCTCCCATCCCCCTCCCTCCTCCCCACGGACAGCACAAGAGAAAGATCGCATGGGGTTTTAGTCAGCTTGTCACCTGAGGTTTTCTTCCACTGCTCTGGGAGAGGAGTCCTTCCACTGTGAGATTGTGGGGTCCCTTCCCAAGGGAGAGAGTTCTCTGTGAACTTCTCCAGCACAGCTCCAATCTCCCAAGCAGCAGTCCTCCCAAAACTGCTGCAATGTGAGCCCCTCCCATGGGCAGACAGTCCTCCCAAAACTGCTGGCGTGTGGGTATCTATCTCCTCCCACGGAATCCAGTCCTCCAAGGCCAGGCTGCTCCAGCCTGGAAGCAGGGCCCCGTCTCTCCACCAAGTCTCCCACAGGACCACAGCCTCCTCCAGGCATCCACTGCTCTGGCGTGGGCCCCTCCCCACGGGCTGTGGGTGGATCTCTCCATCCCCATGGACCCATGGTCTGTAGGGGCACAGCTGCTTCACCCTGATCTCAGCATGGCCTGCAGAGGAATCTTGGCTCCAGTGCCTGGAGCACCTCTTACACTCCTTTGCACTGACCTTGCATTCTTCAAGTTTTTTTTCCATCACATGTTCTCACCTCCTCCTCCTCTCTGAAGTGCCCCACTTTGTTTTGATTGTCTTCTTACATCTGTTATCACAGAGGTGTTACAAACCTCTCTAACTAGCCCAGCTCTGGCCAGCAGCATGTCCACCTTTAGAGCCATCTCATCTCAGCCATTGGTTCTGCTGGATATGGTGGAAGCTTCCAGCAGCTTTCACAGAAGCCATCTCTGTGGCCCCCCTACCAAAAGCTAGGCTGTGCAAGCAAACAAATTTACATTGAGTTGAAGAAAATCTAATGTATCAATGAAAATCAGACAAATGGCTAGAAAGTGTGAAATCACCTTGAAGCACAGGCTAATGTACATGAAGTAAAAATAAATTCTGCAAAATGTGAGGAAGAGTAATTGGAGCTTAATAACAACAACAACAACAACAAATCCATTGTAATATAAATAGAAAAATCTGCTATATGAGGCCTCTTGGTGGGAAGTGGCTGTCTGTACAACAATGTTCAAAAGTACCATGGGCACATTTACATATTCCCATTTCAAGTCTGATAATAGGTTTTCTCAGCAATCATGTGTTTTATGAGAAAAAGACATAAGAAATTATAAAATGCACAGTAAATGTGCATCAGGTGTTTTAGGGGCTTGCTGAGTTTAGTAGCCCAGGGGAGGCAAGGCTGGTATAGGTCCATGTCCCCAGTTTGTTTTTTTCCTGGGTTTTTTCCTTCTTTTTTAAAAAATTTCCTGCTACTTCATTCAGTTTTTTAGAGAGAGTATCTTAGCCTTAATTATACTACTTATCAATATCACTTTTGCATTTAGGAAGTGGGGATACTATTCTAGTATCTCAACCTATAAACTAATTTTAAGCACTCCTTTGGTTTCTTTAGGTTGTTCTGGTAATGAAAACCTATCATTTTGTGTTGTACTTTATTTTTAATCATATTTCAAATCCCAGATGTCTTTATAAAATTCTAGGACTTAAAAAAACCCCCCATACTTCATTATATTTCTTCTTAATGAGCATTAGCTTACTTATCTTCATAAATAGAGTACTCTGCATTGCCAGTAAAGCAGTATTTCCACATGAAAGATAGTTTTATTCATTGCACTGAACATACCTTTCCCTAAAGAATTAAAGGGAAGAAAGGTTCCTATGGTTCTTTCTTCTCCCTTTTCATTCTTGTCTGTGTTTACTTTAATCATTTAGAAGCTAAGAAATGCAAGATTAATTCCCTTAGAAACTGAGATTAAATGATGGACAAAGCATGCAGGAAAGTTCTGAATAAATCGCATTCAAGTGAGCAGACCAGAACGGTTGCCTGCAGATTGCTCCTTAATATAATTTCAGGATAATCAAAAAGCAAGGTCACATGCAAACAATTACTGCCAGCAGTGGTGGGATTGGCTCTCAGCAAGATGGCTTAAAATAGATGTTAATTTTTTTGTACTTTATGAGAAAATGTAGCCAAAGTGTATCAAAGGCTAGTGATCATTTCTAAAACTGGTGACATTGGGTTCAACCCACATCCAATCACACACACGTATGCTCAGCTTAAGTTCACACATGTGAACACCTATGCACGCTATGCAATTGTATAAGCATTGACACATATGCACAAGGCTTCCACTCAAAAGGAAAAACAAAACCAACTACTGACCAAAGAAGTAATGAAAACACAGAACACAGCGTGCACAAATTATAGTGGGAGGGGAGACGCCAGTTTCTGTTTATATATATTGAAACAAATGTTTATTTTCCCAAATACTAATTTGGTCCTTTTGTTGAAATGGGGATGTTTTAAAAAGCTAAAATTGTCTAAAGTAGAGAAGCAAAACAGTTCAGTTAACATGTTGCTGATTTAACACAAGGCTTAATGGGTCATATAAAACACACAAAAGAAGATGAAAAAAGAAAAATTAGTGACAGTTTTCATTTGTATTTCTTTAACTTATGGAGATCCTTGTAGTTTTTTTCATGAGATAGCAGTTTCAAGAATAATCAATTTTCATTACTTGCCTTTCATAAAGTTGTTGAAAGACTTTTATTTCTAAAGTTGAGCTCAGACAATATCCTTCTGTGTGCTATGGGTGACATATTTACTTTGAAATTGTGGATCATGATATGTTATGACATAGCTTGATATTTCCCAATAATGAGGCTCTATTCTGCAGCTATTACTAGTCTCAATAAGACAACAGAAGAATAAAGTTTTTGAGGACTTTGTCTTTCTTTAGCCTTGTAGTAGAAAAGTTCAGCCCTATGGCTGCTTGGAATGGATAATTTATACCAACCCCTTCAGAACAAGGAACTGCTTGTTACCTATTAACGTGGCATCAAACATACAAATATAAGTGCACAATTGTAAAAACTATGTTACATTTAAGCCAAAGAGTTACTTGCTTATAGAAATAAAATGCTGGAGCAGCAGGAATGGCAGTGGAAATATTCACAGCCAAAGATTTTATAATGGGAAAATAAAATAGAAAATTAAATTCTGAAGTGCAGTTTTTCTAGGGAAAGTTGCATTAATTTTACACAGATGTCTTCAATTGTCTTGAATAATGACTAAACCATCCTTTCCAGGAAGAACATGAATACTGACACATCTTTTTATTGTGACTACAATGTCATAAAACTTATTTATTCAACAGAGGCAAAAAAAAAAAAAAAAACAAGAGAAAAACACAACAAAAATATTGTACTTCTGAGAGGAAAAAATGGAAAGCAAGAGGCAGTTTTCTCCAATAAGAAAGACAGTAATTCTGGGTTTGGGATTTCTATGCTGAGTTTGATCCAAAGAATTAAGGAAGTCTTTGAAATCTCCTTTTTTGCTCATTACTTTGTTGATTTGTATAAGGGTTTTTGCAACCCAAAAGACTTATTTTCTCTCTATAAACTAATACTGTTGATTTTAATTAGTACTGAAATTTTCACCAATGATTTAGTATAAGTTGTTGATGTTATATAAAACATATGGTTATCTAGTAATGAAAAGGTTATATAGGAAAGTAATAAAAATGTACAACAACACTTTAAAATGTTATATAAACAGCAGCAACTGTTTCATTTTAATTTCTATAAATTTCTGTAGTAAAAGACTAATACTAAAGGTGTTCACTTAAGTATTCAGGAAAAACAAAAAGAGGATTTGAGCCTAACTACTCAGGAATGGTGCCTTATTTAAATTATCTTATGTTGAAGGGAGCTAAAACCAAGTACACATCTTAGTTTACCATCCTAACAGGATTTGAAGAGGCAGTGGAGAATGGCTTTCATGTTGTTTATATGATGAATGTTTCTGCTGTACAGCCATTTCCTTCACTTCTCCTGCTTCTGTGAAAGGTCTACATCTTAAAGACAAGATCAGAGTCCCATGGCTCTGGAGAGGAAAAAGGGGCACAGGGAAGGTGCTTAGCTGTCACCAGTAGTGTTTGTGTGATAATGCCAGCTAGAATGACCGGAGCAAGCTAATGGAGGAGAAAGAATTATTGTCAGTCTTGCTTTGGACAAGCACGGGCAAGAGCTGGTCAAGAACTGGCATATCCAAGTTAAAGAATTCCAGCAAACACATATATTAAAAGACTAAAGAGATAGCATGAGTCTTCAGCATAGCTGTGAAAGGAGCAAGCACTTTCAGATGGAAAGTGCTCAGAGTGGACAGTTCAGAAGAAAGCCCAGTACTAAGGTTCTGTTGGCATTACAGAGCACACTGAGATGCCCATGAACTCATATCTTGGCCTGTCAGCCTGTCCCAATCCCCATGGCTCTGCTGGCCATGCTGGGACTGTGTCCCCAGAGATCTGCCATCCTGTCATGCAATCGATAGCAAGGCTAACTTTTCAGGTTGAACCAAAAGTTTCTAACTTTTCCCCATCTATCTGAATTAATCTCTCTTCAACTTTCAGACATCGTGCAACGAACATGCTAACATGCACGGCATATAGGTGTATATGGGTTTAAAAATAAGCTACCATGTAATATTTTTTAGAGTACAGTTGCAAAATGACCCAAGCTTTCCATTTGGCTCATACTTTATTACATAGAGAGCACCATATTGTATAAGAAAATAATAAACTTCCATAATTTCCTGCTTTGTATGTACTCCTGTTTACCTGTTCCTATATCTACCTTTAGAATTCATGGAAGGAGCAAAGAAGTTTCATGTAGCCTGAGTTTTTGTCTGACATGAATGCATGTCAGAGAGGTGGGAAGTGAAATCAAAACAGATTTACCAAGGTGTACTCTTAGTGTCAATGTCTGAATACAT
>QUSF01000006.1:26158107-26251919 GCA_003676055.1 Chloebia gouldiae | reverse complement strand
TATATATATATATATATATATATATATATATATATATATATATATATGAGCTATGGGAAAACAGCACTATGCTGTAAACTCCATGCAATAATATTTTTCTTTTTTTGTACTTTTTAATGAAACCTGGAGAATCTAAATAACTTACTATTAATTCAATCCTGAAAGCATTCTAAAAAGCAAGTATTCTTTCTTTTTTTTTTTTCACACCTTCAATCATTTCACACCTTTAGTCAATCACACTGTTCTTTTACAGAGTTAAGAACCAAATAGAGCCTTATATAAATAATATAATAAAAAGCATGCTGCTGTGTTACAACCAGAACTTACAGAGTGATAATGGAGATAGCTGCTGAATGATTAATAAAATGAAAGAAGAGTGTAAGGCAATACTTTTGTAATTAAATTTATTTCAGGAGCAGCATGTTCTCTTAGATGCTATTGATATGCTTTAAATTATTCTCTGTATTTAAATGTCAAAAAAAAAAAAAGCAGCAAGTGTTGCATGGAGTGTTAAAGAGGAAAAGGGAAAGTTTACATTCAAAATATATGTTTAGCCTGAACTGCTAGTTAAGCTTCTCCTCTGTGTACCCTCAAAATAACACTATTAGTATCAGTACATCCTCCTCAATAACCACTCAGTTATCACTGGAATGTTATTCAAACACTAATAAACTGATATAATCTTAAATACTTAACTATAAGTAATTTTTAAATTGTTAGAAAAGTGTGAAAATTTTATTTTTTTAAAGAGAGAAAAATGAGTGTCTAAGGGGAAAAGTATCTTTATGCCATTACTCCAGTGTGTGTTCTAAGTTTTCCTATACTTAAAATCAGACTGAATATGTTCCCTACTAAGGTCAGTTTAAAGACTTCAGTTCTTATATTCTGTGACTCATTTTATTGATCACAGTATGGCAGTCTAATTTGAGAACTGATATTATTTAAAATGTGCTTCATGATTTTGGTCTAATCTGATTAGATTATTTGATCAAATAAGAAAGCAGCTCCAGATTAAAACTTCTAAATGAAAGTATGGTCCTGTGAAAGAGGCATTTATGCAACTATCATGCTCAGTGGAACATTAGGTAATACCCTCAAGGGAGCCTATGAGCACCTTTATACAAAGCACCTTAAGTTACCTTCACAGTTTCCAAAAATTCACATACCTGGAAATATTTTTCTTGCTCCAAGGTTTGGCTTCCAGTAATTGGGCCAAAACTGTGCAGGTCTCCATTTGATATTATTCCTGGATATCCTAGGGAATGCACAGAGATGGATGCCCACCTCTCGGTAACTGGAAGCTTCATTCGATTTGAGTAACACCTTTGACAACACTGAACATTTTCATCTGGGGTGACATTTTAGATAACTATATTATTTTGCTGTACTGGCACGGCAGAGCCATGCATGAGGCTGTTGGGCACTACATGGGACAGAAGGGAAATATATGCTATTCCAAGGTAAGAATTGGAGATAGGCTAGGATAACCTGGGACATTTCAGACACTGCTAATCAGCACCATTTAGGCAACAGAATGGTTCTGGTTCTCTGTCAGATATGATGACAGCTTCCACATCTAAAGAGCTCTTCAGTTTGCTATACATATGAATCTAGTTTATTTAAGAAGACTTAAAAATAGCTGCTGGAAGTTATTACAAAGGATTTAGGGAGGCCAATGCCTTTCTGGAGCAACAATTGGAAGCCAGGCAGGTTACTATAACCTTTAGTAGCTATAAGATTCAGTACTTACATTTGGATAACTAAATTTGGCCCCTGCCTCCCAGACTGATATTAAAATATATATATCCTGAACTTCAAATCAGTTGTAATCATCTGAGACTTCCTAAGGCAGAATAAACATCGTCATAGGACAATACAGGGATCACAGAGAGCAAGACCTTTCAAGAAGACTCCTGTTACATCCATGCAGAATAGCCTAAGACATCTCAAAGAATACTGGCTGTTTAAGTGCAGGCAAAGGAATCAAGTCATAGATGTTTATATTTGAAATATTATTATTCACTTGTTCTAAGCACACAGAGCCATCTAAAGGAAATCTAAAATAAATTAGTTGAATTATGCCTTTGTGAGCCTCACTGTCTCTTTTTGCTTAAAGGAAAACACTTCATTATCTTACGTCTGCACATGTAAAGATGGGTGAGATTAATCTTGTTTTCAGTGTGAATGAGACATCATATGCAGAAATGTTGCCAGGTTATGATTTATTTCCACCCCTGTGGTTGGTTATTAGTTGCACTAGAAACTCCATGTAAGTAAATGTTGAAATACATTACCAGTACATAAAACACTTCAGTGAAGGAATAAGGTTAACTATGTTCTTGCTATGTTCTTGTGAGAAATGTGGTTTTATTTTTCATCTGAGTTGTATGAAGACAATTTAAGACACTAATGAAAAGACAGACCTTGATGAGTTTAAGGAAAGAATGAAATACACGCTTCTCTCAGAAAGGTAACAGGAATGGGCGTATGTGTGAGAAAAAAGGAGCAGTAACCACAGAAAAACAATCATGCTGACTGCTAATTTTGAGGGTGGAGAGAGAAGTTATAAGATAATAAATGCAGGGGAATCAGTGCTCAGTGATAAGGAGCAAGGACTGGACACTGTCATGTCTGAGACAACATTTTGTAGAGCTGTATTTGACAAGACCAGCTCAGTAGCTAAATTTATGTAAGAGGAAACACTGAAGATTTAGTAGCTGGAATAAATGTTAATGTACTGTATGGATGACTTATATTTTATGGCTTATATTTTTTCTTCAGCTTTTCTTTTGTTATAAAGCTCTCTTGCAAATTATTTGTGAAATAGACTTTCCAGTCTTGATCTTCTGCATAAATATGCAATTTCAGTTCTCATTTTACATTGTTTTTTATAAATTTACTTCTGCTGGTGAATTTGCCTGAGCTGAACATCTTTAATATAATTTCTGTAAAAGTTCTTATACAAAATAGACTAAGTTAAATGATTAGTTGTCTCCAATTACTTCAATTGCACTTTCTTGGGAGAATTTATTAGAAATTGTTACAAAGTGGAACTTGAATTTCAATAAATTGCATTTCTTTAAAATAATTTTGGAATGATATCTTGTTCTTTTTTCTGTAATTCATTATCATATATTGTGAAAATTTTGTTGAGATCTTTGAGAATGTTATAAAGTAAAAATATGTTTTAAGTAGAACATTTCAACAGAAGGGGAGGTTTGACTACTCCTTAGAGAATTATATGGGAGAATCATTTGAAACAGAAAATATTCATGGTTTTAAACCACCAAGGATCCTGGACTGAGAGGAAGAAAAACTTAATACTTTTCAGAATTGTCCTTTATTTTTGTTTTACTTTTCTGTTGAAATCACATATAAAATAAAGCAACTCGTGTATGAATCGATATGCTTTCTGTATATGAACTAATCCACTTAGAAAACTAAAATGTATAGGAAGACAACAGTCCAAAGACATCTTTCTTTCATCTTTCCATTCTAAAACTATGCACTGTTACCAAAGTCATTCTATGGGAGTTTTATGCAAAATCTCAAAAATGTTATTTTTAACCTTTTCACTTCTGTTTTCACCCATTCATGCATGAATGGGGCACTGATGGGCCTCACTCATGATGAGCACACTGGTGCTGCAGTGCCGTGCTATGGAGCACAAGAGCTTAGAGAAGTTTAGAGCTCCGTTCTGTTAACTTGGAGGTAGTATCAGATTTACGTAACGCCCTGACTTCCAACTTTGACAATTTGCTTATCAAAGGTCAAGACTACATCTGTCTGAAGACATATCCTAACACACAGCTTAGTAATACTGCCCAAACATCAGCCAAAACCCATTTCTATCTCAGCATGGATGTCTAAAAAAGAAATTACTTCTTCAGGTGTAATGACTAAAATTTACTTCAAATAGCATACCAGTAGCAAAATGCATGGAAAATCTCTTATTTATTTTACTATCAGGGTCCTTGGAAATCCTAATCCTACTGTGCTGCAAGTTATAAATGTGGAAATGCTTCCATAGTCCTAATGTACACCTCTTCATCCAGACTACGGAATAGGGACAGGGAACTCTCTGTATTTTCCTCAGAAACAGGTTGCACACCAGTTCCCATCCCAGCAGAGGCTACAGTAGAATCAGCCTAACAATACCAAACTCATCAATTGCCTGTGATTCATTGTATTCTTGGCATTGTTGTTTTGTTTCAAATTATGTACTGAGTAGCCCAAAGGGGATTAGCAATTGGGCACTAGATATATGTTTTGTTAGGTTTCTAGTGACTGAAGAGCTCTATCTTTTTGATGGCACAGTAAATTGCATAAGGATATTTTAATAATAGGAGCCTGAAATGTAACATACATAAAATTCTTCCTTTCATTCTCAGGAAATATATATTCAGAAAAAAAAGCCAAAGAAACCAAAGCAGCAAACCCCTCCTCACCACATACTTAATATAGGTTTCCTTGTGTCAGATTATATCCATAAAGAAATAACTTAATAAATAAATATTCTGACACATTTGTCACTCATGATAAGTAATTGATAAATCTCCTTGGGGATCAACAGCATTGAAGTGGTTGTCACTTGGTGAGAGGGGAGAAAAAAAAAAGCCTCAGAAAGACTGATTCTTTTCAAGAATTTGCTTTCTTCTATTGATTCTGAAAAGGTATTTTTGCTCAATGTGTCAGCTTCTTTTAGGAGGGTATCAGGAATTAATTACTTAAAAGATATTTCAATTTATTTCATACTGCTATTATCTGGTGTGAATAAAGATCTATCTTTCTTTACTGCAGGGCAAGAGAAATGAAAGCTCTATAAGCCATTTTGAGATTGTTTGCAAGTCATATAGTAACAGGACATTTTTCAGTCTACCGGGAGACAAACAATCTGCTCATATTCCTGATAAAGGAACAGAATGATCTTTAGGAACTCCTGGGTTACCATGGATACCATGTATTCTAAGTCACATTGTTTCTGAATTAAAAATCGGTTTTCAAAATTGTTAAACACAACAGAAGCACAGATTTTTTCTTTTGGTTTGTTATATTTTTCTTTCTTTTTTTTTTTTGCCATAAAAGAAAGGCATAGTAATACTAAAGGTAGGAAAAAAATTGCTACTCACCGGCAGTCATTTACAACTTGGATCTTCATCAGCTGAGCTGTCTTCTTTAGTTGCTGAGTGATAATGATTTCATTTTATGCAATTTTACTTTGGACTACTAAAGGTTACTATGGAAACCTCAACTCTTTTTCCCTCTTCACATTCTTTGAACAGGTAGTAAGTCTTGCTATGTGGGGGAAGTGGCACTGAAAGATTTATTGAAAATCAGCTCCAAATTGCTTTTGCCATTCATAAGTCAATGTGAAACTGAGATTTTTCAGACAGTCCGGTAGAAGAACAAAATATTTTAAAAAATATAAAAAGTTTGACTTTAATATCTGCCAAACTTCTAGTTTTTGACTCACTGAAATGTCATTTTTGCTTGATTAGAATAGTGAATATAAATGATTCCAGCATTAATCAACATAATATAATGGTGCAGGATTTATTCCCACATGGTTGCTCTTGTTTTCAGGTTTTTTTTTTAATTTTTCAACCCTGGAACAGAAAAAGCTTCTTTATTATTTTCTTTTGATTCTTCTAAATAAATCATGTTAGATTAATTTTTAAAACACAAACAATGGATAGAGTTAGATAGCTTCAGCACCTCCAATTTACTTCAAACATTGTCATCAGTTTTTGATCCAGAATTCACAGTCTAATCAGAACATCTAAGTGGGTTTCTAATTTATCTCAACCTAAAATTTATTTCATAATTTAGAATATTTAAGCATTTACTTGCAGGCCAGCCTGTAATTTGGCCAGCAAATAATTTAATTCTTTTTATATTACAATCTAGTTCTGTGCCCCATCTCTAAGCAAGCAATGCAACTAATGATCTTGGACGCTTATTTGTTTATGTTTATTTTTAGTCATGTAGAAAAAAAAAAATTCTATAATTTTGCTTCTTGTCCTGATTCTTCTGAGTCTTACTTTTTGCTTGGGTTTATCTGCTTGGATTGGAAAACTTCCAATATCAAAATTAAACAACACAGAAACAAAGCCAGTAACAAATCTTTGACAGTCATTTCTATATGAATTTTGACTGCCAGAATTTAATTTAGTATTTTAAAAATATTTTAATTAGGCATTAATAAATACTTGACTTTTTAATTTGCATTCAAAATGGAATTGAAGGCCAGAAGAGACCAGAGCCTACTTTGCCAAGACCAGATGTCACATTATTCATCTCTCAAATTTACTTGAGCATAATCCAAATATAAATAATTTTGTTCTATTACATCAAAAACTTCTCCTTCTTCACCAAAATCAACAAACACTACATTCAAATATGTGTCTTATGTTTTCTGCTCATTCTGTCTAGTAAGCCAAATGTGTAGTTTTTGTTAATATTTGAATGACCGTTCTTTGCATGGGCGTTCAAATTTGTAGAAGTTTTATGAGACATGAAAATTCCAGACATGTTTACCTCCACTTTTTTTTTCCTATTTTATTGAAAGTACAATTTCAAAATCAATCTAAATCATTATCTTCTACATTTAAGTAGTTTCTATTTTCCCCTTTTTGATTTCCCAGAAAACTAAATCCTGATATGTATGCAGGCAAACATGCTCTTTTTCTACTGTTCATTCAATTTCCTCTTTCATTCACTTTTTTTTTTTTATGGTTTGCTTTCTAAAAGACATCTAGATATCATAATTTAAAACTCTGTGCTGGCCCATGTTAAGCAGGAAAACTCTGCCCCCAATGTTGGGCACTGGTTGGAGAAATTCCACAGCTCCTTCTGCTACTGGCACAAGGAATGAAATCTTCTAGAGAAGGAAAGAAAGATAAAGAATGCTATGGATTGAGCATATATTTAGCATCTAATATAGTATCTCATAATTGGGAATGACAGACCTGGAGATCCTAGGCTGCCTTTGCATTTTAAATTAGAATGAAACTACCAGTAATAAGAGTACAGGATCAAGACCACATCACTTACTGCCAAACTGTGGATCAGCACCCGATGACAGAGAGTATTTTTTCCTAGTCATGGTAGTTGTGTACATTTTTGCTAACAGTCATTCTCAATTTAAAGTAGCTGGGCTGAACATGTGAAGATTGCAAAAATCTTCTTCTTTAGGTCCTAGAGAATAATAATTATTAAAAAAAACCACAACAAAACCAGCCAAAACAAACTAAAAAAAGGCCAAAATGGAAACTCGTGTTCCACTACATGAAGCATCTTTACTAAGGTGATTCTTTCTCCCCGTATTAGATTTCTGCATTTAAATTTTATTGTCTGGTTGTCCGATTCCTGACCATTATGAAAGGAAAAGTGTAGGTCTACGTGAAAAAACCTGCATGATCTTCAGTTACCATTTTTAAAAAATTTCTCATTATGTAGGTCAGATACAGTTATTTTTATTACTTTTGACAAGTCTTTCATTTTTCATCATTAGTACACCTTTTGCTGTAAGGATATTGATCCAAGAAACCACTTCCATACTCCTTTCACTTGTTATTTTGCTACACATTCTGTTTGAGGTCACCAACATTAGATAAAACAATGTCTGTGCTCATTCATTGCCACTATAATAAAAAAAAAACAAAAATTACTTTAACGTAATTGTCTATCCCAGCTAGTTAATCTTTAGTTGAGTGTAAAGGCTTGTGGGTGTAAATTCTTAATGTCTACCTTCAAAAGTCTGTAAGAGCTTTACAGATGTCATTACAGTGATGGCTGGTATAGAAATTCATGGGATAGATGACATTATGGATGGCAATTCGTGGAGTATATTGGTCTTTAATGAGAATTTGATTAAGGAACACACTGAACTCTTGCTGCAAGTTGCTTCTCAGCTGTTTACCTCCTGTGGCAATGTTTCAGTAAAGAGGGCCAGCTGATGGAAGATCTCTTGCAGCTCAGTGGTAATCAATACAGGGAGAAAACAGCTCAAGAGAAATTTGAAATAACTGACAGAGGGTTGAAGGAATTAGATGATCTGAAATCATAGAAACAGATGGAAGAGGGCGAAAGCATAATGGAATGAAAAGCCTTTAAATTCTCATTACAAAGAAATGAAAGATCAGTATGATTATAGACAAATATTATTCAGTTGCTTTTGTTCAATCTGACTTGACACATTATGAATGACATTTATTCAACCCTCTGCTGTCTTTTCAACCACAAAATTAATATAGATTTCAGGGCATTTATTGATATTCTTTCTCTTTCAATATTGTAATTACAGTCATTAACTTACTCCTGGGAAATGGTGAAATGCTGCTCCACAAATACATGCAAGTGGAGATTTGAAGTTGGACTGTAGACTACCCAGGATGCATGGGTACTTTGCTTTCCTGCTCATACATGTGGGCAGATCTTCCCCTTAAGAGCTTCGTATGAATCCATGCTATAACCTCACCCTGTTACAAAGACTTAACCTTAGAAGCAATGTTTTATGTGTATCAAGAGGGCTTTTTACCTTTTCACATTATTCTCAGCTAAAATTTTGGAAAAAAATATACATCATTTCGCTCTAACACTTCTCATTTTCTCCCCAAATTACCTCAGAATGATAAACTGCTTAAGGTACAGAATTCACAACATCTTTGATAGGCAAATATTTTTTAATCTTAAAATATTAATTTAGCCAAGCCATTTTATATAAAGTAGATGAAAAAAATGAAAGTAATATTGCCATTATGAACTGTAGTTTTAGGTAGAAATTCAAAATTTATCACAATCCTTTTCTAATAGTTTTGAAAAAAAATGAAAGCTGGTTTTCCCAGGCAAAGAATAACATGATTGTAAAAATTGCATAAGTTTTACCGAAAAAGGTTTTCTGACAATGCTAACAATCCTTTCTTTTCTTTTTCTATTTTTTTTTCCTTTAATATACCTTCTTTTTTTTCTCCTTACTACCCTTTCACCTGAGTATTTTCTACTTTTTATGGTAACTTCTTAGTAAACCATCAGAAGAAGGCTCTAAATGTTTTGAGGGTTTTGGAATGACATATAGATTACATATCAAGTTATCACCACAAAGATTTTTTTATGTTTCCCTTATATTATTTAGACACACACAATATTAAAGCTATTTTTGGTCTGCTAACTCAGTCATGCTGAAATTGGGAAAAAAAAAAAAAAGGGGGGTGCACTGCCTTCTAGCATTAAAAAAATCCTAAAATAAGTCTATATTTTGTAATTGTCTTCTCCAAGAGTCTCTGCTCAGGAATTTTCTGTTAACGAATGTATAAAATAGTAAGTAAAGCTCAGCATAACCTTTCTCCATAACCTCTGCTACAGTATTTTGTGGCTCTTAGAAATTTGACTATTTTTGTTGTAAGGATCTGAAGTCTTGCACTAATATGGAACAACTGTGTAATTGTGGCTCAGACTTACAATAAAATTGGTAAGCAGTGAGAACAAGCTGTAAAAATACCTGTTCAGACATAAGAAACATAAAAGTTCAGGTGGATGTGTAACTTGGGAGGATGTGTACGTCAAACACAATATCATCAGCCAGTCAAAATTAGCCCACTGTATTCAACATTGCTTTGACCTCATTTAGAGTGCTGCATACAGGGCTGGTCCTCATAATTTGAAAAGGATATGAAGGTATTTGTATTCATTCAGAGGAGGGAACAAAGCTGGGGAAAGCGCTGGAAGATGTGTCTTGCGAGGAGTGGCTGAGCAGTCTGGGTTTTATTTTGAAGAAAGGGAGGCTGAGAGCTGATCTTACTGTTTTCTACAGCTTCCTAAAGAGGAGAAGTGAAAGGAGAGATGCTAACCTCTTCACCCTGAAGTCCAGTGGCAAGATGCACAAGAAAGGTGGTTCAAAGATACGCCAGGGCAAGTTCAGACTGGATATAGCGAGGCATTAGGAGAAGGCGGTCAAACATTTCAGACTTCCTTGAGGAATTGGTCAGTGTCCAAAGCCACTGTTCAAGAGAAATTTGGATAATATCATCAACATTAAATTTTCGTCAGCCTTGAATAGCTCAGATAGTTGTACTAGAGGATCATTGTAGGCCCCTTCAAATTAAAATTAAATTAGTTTATTCTATTTCTTTCTATGCAAAAACTTAAGCAGTCAAGAGGAAGAATATCACTTTGAAAGGGTAGGAAATCCTGATAGGAAAAACACAGAGTTATCATTTCACTGTTAGCAAAATCACCGATTACTGTGGTCAGTAATCAGCTGATGTGAATAAATACAAAAATACATATTAATATATAAACCTGCTGTATATAATGCCATTTGAGATTAAACCTGGTCAAAATCCTCCTAACTACAGATTTACTATGCCATTCTTCATGTTTTCAATGTATAATTAAGATTATTGAATGAAAAATGCACATAATAATGAAGTTGATTTTAAATCAGGCAAATCAAGTTGGCATTATGCCAGCCTAGCACTTCATTGCATTATGCTTCTGAGTTCTATTTACTGTACTTTAAATAAGATTAGCTTGCTAGTGGTTGGATAGATACTGCATATAAAAATCATTTGTGGGAGGGCAAGCAGCAGGCACTACTATGTAGTACCTAAAGTAGGGCAATTTATAAGAATTAAAGTCAGGTAAAAACATTGGCAAACCCACTGTGATTTAAGCCTGGTTTCCTAGGCTTACTATGCCATTTTCATATCTTCCTTCTATCCCATATACATTTTGAATTCCAGTTTAAAACATACCTTAAATTGGATATGAGATGACAAAGAGAAATGAGCTTCTATATGCTTTTTTTATATTATTGGTGACCATGTATGCAAGACTGTTATGTGTAAGTACAGTAGAGACTTATAAATTTCAGATTATTCTACATCCAAATTATACAATAATTGTATACATATTATATATATAATATTATATATATATATATATATAATATTATATATAATATTTTATATATATATATATATATATATATATACATACATATATTTGAAATTCAGCAGTGATCATTTCTGGAGGTTAAAAAGATTGCTGTGGAAATTGTAGCTCTATGAAAACAAAATAAGAATAAAAATAAATTGGGAAAATGTGTTCTTTTCTTAATTAATTTAAAATTTTGGGAACTTTCAAATGCTACTAAACCACCTTTGTCTTTAAAATCTGGGGAGGGGGGGAATTTTTGGTATTTTGACCTTTAAGGCACTTGCCTTGAAATTGCTTTGCTTGGCATTTGCCAAGCAATTTATAGATGTTATTTTTTTGTGCACTGTGGCTCAGATGAGCTCTTATCAATTAAAAGTTTTTCTTAGAATCTGAAGATTATTTTTCTTACAGGGACATTCTTAGAATATTTTGTGTGTTCGTGTGTGCGAGACAAAAGAGCTCTCAGTTACTTATTGGAGTTGCAAAGATGCAACTCTTTAGAAAAAGGAGTCTAAATTCCTGCTATACTACCTACAGTCTAGTTTTACAGAAAATCTTTGTTTTAAAAGCCAAATGAAGCAAACAATATTTCAAGAACCCGTCATTCTATGGCAACTTACCCAGCTAGTATGATATCAAGTTTTTCTGAATTTTCAGCTTCACTTTTGTGACTTCTCCTTTCTAAAGTATTAGTAGTTTTTTCCACCGCATGAAAAAGAATGGGTCTAAAATCTGCCTTCAGTTTCAAGAAAGCAATTTAGCAAACAATTTTCATCTTTTTGAACAAACACTAAGAGCTATCAAAAGCTTTTGTTCCTGAGAACAAAAATCACCCATGTGAGAGACTTTCAGATATTTTTGGAGTTTTCAACTTTAACTATTTCAATGTAAAAGACTGAACCCACTAAGTCTCTAGGGTTTTTTTGGTTTTTTTTGTTTTTTTTTTTGTTTGTTTGTTTTTTTTTTAATAAATTGACCTTAGTAGACTTTATGTAGACTCATGCTTTTCTAGGCATGAAAAGCAAATAATTAAGAAAAAAGGGAAATTGGAATGACAGAATTAGCTGTATATGTGCAGAAATTCTTAGAACAAGATTATTTACAAGAAAATAATATATAAATTGAAATGAATGCAATTAAACAGATAGAAAAAAGTCTAGGTGGTGAAAGAGTTACAAAAACAGCGAGTAAATCTAAACAATTATTTTTAAAAAGCTTCACCTGAAAATCTGGAAGCATCTGATGAATAAAATAGTAATAAATAAAACAACAACAAAAAGGTCATCATAACCCACTGAAGAGTACATCTATCATTATTCTTGATTGTGGTACTCTAGTTTGCAAAAATACACATTCCCATTTCTTCTTAGCATTCTTGCATTAAGTAAATAGTGGTAAAGAAGAAATAAGTATCAAAGAATAATATTTTTAAATACCTTCTGTTAGATACTATTATTCTAAACCTATTTGTCACTTCTGTATGTACTTTATTAACCTTCCTCTAATGTTTTTTTTCTCTACAACTGCCTCAAGTCTAGATGATGTGCTTGATATAACCTATTATACAGTAAGAATTTTTTCACATTTCATATAGACATCCAGAGCATGGTTTCAGAACTATCCAGAGCATATTTCATACCAAAAAAAATTCCAAAATATCTGCAAAGGAAAGCACTTGAAAGCAGAGAAAATTAATTCCAAATGTTTCTGAAATGTGGTAAAGGTAAAGGTCATCTGGGTTTTTTTGCAGATAGTTCCATGAAAGCAAATCCTAACTCCCATCACACTCCTGTATTCTGTTTCTAGCTTCTTCACATTGACTTTTATTCCCACAGCTGAATTTTGCTTAGTGGGACCCTTTAAAAAACTGTTCTGTTCAGAATCACACCTATTGCTCCAGAGAAAAACAAAAAAAGTCTGATTTAATAGTGATACTTAGAGTATGGAAATTCCACTCCCCTTCCGCTTAACCTCCCTTTGTCAGTCCTGCAAATGTCCCTCGAGAAATTTTAAGTTTTGTTATGGAAATGGATAGAGTTATAAAAAAAAAATAAAAAATAAATGTTGGAGTAAGTTTTTGTCTCTATTTTACTGTAACCTTACAAGTATAATGCAGGAGATCTCTTTTCTGTCCTTCAAAAAGGATCCCCAAAGGAAATATCCTGGGTCTATTCCTCATTCTCTGAATAGTTTAAAGTAGTTTTCCAAGTCATTCTAAACCTTACCTTTAAACCACTCTACTCTTCAAAATATCTTTTCTTCATACGGGTTAACTAGGACATGACACAAATAAACAATTTATGTTTCTCCATTTCTTGTCATTAATGTGTGACATCAGTAAAAGGAACCCTCCTTAGGAACTACTTTTTGTTCTGGAAACAGACTATTACGTACTGTCTTCATCTGCTGTATGCAACGCTAACACATAAAATTTTCAAAGCATAAGAAATCTAATCCTTTGACAACCTTAAAAAAATTAAAAAACAAAAATAAAGAAGTTAAGAAAAAATTGAACATACAATATACCCTGCATTAACAAAAAAAAAAAAAAAAAGCTGGACAAGAGGAAACGAAGAGATTTTTCTTAATAAATTGTTGTCTTTTTAATATAAAATAAATATCCTGCTTCAGGAAGGACTTGCCTCTAGGAGCCTACTTATTTATGAGACTCCATTCTTTATTTGTACTGATTATGTGAATAGCTTCTGTTAATATTTTAGGGTTTATTCCATCACTCTAGCCAAACTAGTAAAATATGAGGACATTTATTCAGTCTAAGAAGTGTCTCCAAAACAAAATTATCTGTCACAGCCCTCTATGATTTATGGATATCTAATCTCACAAAAAGTTTATATTCATCTGCTCCAAAAAGCTGAATACATTAACTGTTGCATATTTCTCAGTAGCTATGTCCATACAGCCAACTGGCTCTTACCACTAGGTAGACAGAAGAAAATCTTCATTTTGCATTCCTCATTGCAGGATCATATCCCAAACTACTTAGCTAGTCTTTTGGCCTTCAGTAATCTTAAGAATGTCACAGAATACCAGCAGGAAATGGGATTTAGGATTAAACTGTGAGAAATTCCTACCTGGCAGTACTTTCAAGCTTCTATAGCAACAAATAGCAGTGCTACCCGGTAGACTGCTGTTACTGCAAATAAGCAGCAGCAGCTTGTATTCAGCAGCTTGCTGCCAGCCAGCCCCAGTTGGCTGAAGAGCTTGTGCAGCTGTTTTCACAACAGCATCAGCAGTTATCCCACCCCAGCTGCACGCAGGAGGAAATGGCAGCAACTTAAATCAGCTGCTGCTGAAGGGTCTTGGATATGCTTTACTTGTTAATGCACCATTGGTAGGTCCATAAAATAATTATCAACATGTCTTCTGTAATGTTTCCTAGCTGATGCAGCCTAGGAAATTGGCCAAAAAAGAAATAGCCAGGATTAAAAGAAGGAAGATTTTTACCTACTAAATGTAATTATTGGATCCTATAAATGTATTTACTGTGAGTAACTTGGCCTGTTTTGAAAGACTTGCAGTCATATCAGCATAGGTTGCTAGCAAGTAGTGGTTTTGGCTGGGATAGTATTAAGTTTTTTAATTGTTGCATTTATGGTGTTTGCTTTGAATTGTTGATAAGAACAGATGATGTTTGTTATTATTGTGATGTTTGATAGAGATGTTTGTTATTATTGTGCAGTGCTCACACAGAGTTAAGGCCTTTTCTACTTTTCACTGTCCCTTGTTAGCAAATAGGCTGAGGGTGAGAAGAAGCCTGGAAGAAACACAGATGGGACAGCTAACCCCAACTGGCCAAAGGGATGTTGCATAACATCTGGCATCATGCTCAGCAATAAGAGCTAGGAGAAGAAGGAGGAAGGAAGGACATTTGGAGGGATGGTGTTTTTCATCCCAAGTCACCATTACAGGTGAAGGAGCCCTGCTTTTTAGAGATGGCTGATCACCTTTTGGTAGTGAATTAATTTCTTATTTTGCTTTTGTTTGCATTCATTACTTTTACATTACTTATTAAATTTCCTTTCTTTTAACCCAATATTTTACTCACTCAGTATTTTTATTTTTCCAAATCTCTTCCTCATCCTACTGTAAAAGGGAGTAAGTGAGAAGCTGTGTGGGGCTAAAATTATGTCCAGTATTGTTAAACTGTAACACCAGCCCTTTACCCAGAAGAGATTATGGTAGTAGCTTATCATTCAAAGATTATGTTCATAATAAATAGAAATTATAAATGAGGCATGGCTTGTGTTTTGATCTCTCCCCAAAAACAGAATATTTTGGAACTTACATGTCAACTATCTGTGCAAATGTGGAGCGCACCTTCAGGAACTCAAAATCAGCTCTGCTCTGTAAGTTCTGTACTATCTTGCTAGAGACCTCCAATACTTCTACAGACACAAAGCAGGTAAAGCTCTTCTTGAATAAGCCTGGTTCCTCCTCAGAAGACAATATATTTTCAGCACACTCGCTCCAAGATTTACCAAGAAAAAAAAAAGCAGAAAATTACTTATAGGAAAAGGAACAATATAGATAATCCAATAGAAAGCAGGCTATGATATTATATTACCATATATTTAGTATCAGCACAAAGTGTCAGTATTAACAATCCTATAGTATATTAATGGATTCTAGCTTAATTTTGTTATCATGTATTTGCATTTTTGATGTCATACCGAACTATTCTATTAAAAGATTATGGATATGAATCCACATTAGTCAAAGGCATGAAATTTAAAGTCCTCCTTAATTCAGCATTTCTGAGTGACTGCACCAAAGAGTTAATTCGTCTAGAAATGTAAGAATGCAAGATCATGGGATGGATTGTGCAACATCTCTAAGTTATCTCAACTAGGTTTGCCCAGTTGCATGAATGACAGCAGTAAGTTTAGTTTTAAGTAATTTCTTCCTTTTATTTGTGTATATAAAGTACACATAATGAATAGTTGTCCAACTGCACACTGATGGAACAGAAACACTTTAAAAGTCTTACTTATTTAAAGGTAGAGGGCAGCAGTGTATTACTGCTGCTTCCTTTCCCAGACACTTCAAGGTCAAGGAGTGACTCCATGACTGTGATTTTATTTACTCTGTTTTCCTGACAGCAGGAGTATAGGCTATTCATTGTTTTCCTGATAAGAGATATCCTTAAAAGCTGAGAGCAGATATGTTTTGATATTGATGACCTGATGACTTCAATGTCAACAGGACATGACAGTTTATCTTCCTTATTCTGCTATACTTTTGGCTGCCACACATCCACGTAGCCTGCCATTCTCTGCCTATATATTTTTTTATTATTTCTCTTGCATATGTCTGTAATCTAAATTGCAAGATAATTAAGTTTACTGGCACTTGTGATACCCTACTGGCCGTGAAAACTATGCAGTTGAATTCTTAGGTTACATTAAAACTTACACAGGATCAGACATCGAATTAAATTAAGCATTTGTGAACTCTCACTAGAATTACCCATTTATTTGATTTTCGCCGTGCCAGTCAAATCAAAGACAAAACCTGAGTATTGTCCAGAGAACAACATGGCCTGTAGACTGTCCCAATAAGAAGGTGGACAGCCTTTTCTGCAGGAGTACCTCCATGGACTGTGTGGATACCAGCTGTGTCATGAATTTTTTCCTCATGTCTGAAGAACACCTATTGCTCTTAGCTGTGTACAAACTTGATGTAACCCTCAATAAATATGAGGACTTGTATAACACTGACAATGGAACTCAATACATTTCCATTTACTTTTGTTTTGCTTAGGAATAATCCATGACAAGCAAACCTGGGACTTTGATAATCCGCTTAAGTGTGATAGAAAAGTTCCACTGAAACAGATGTTGGTGTTATCATGCACTGTTAAATGAACTGCTTAGCATTTCAATCTTTGTTTAATTATTGACAGTTAAAGACACTTGACTGTAGATACTGAGTGTTGAAAAGAAAAACAATACTGACTCACTAGTTGTTATTGTTAACTCTCTGAGCTTAGTGAAAAATTCTTCATATAGTGAGCAGGAACATGTGTTAAGCATTTTGATAAAGGTCTTAGAGATGTCATACAGGACATGGCATTGACAGTGAAAAGTTCACAAAGCTTTTAATAACTTTGTTTTGATTAATTTTTCTTTGCAGTCAGTTGTTAACCATTCATAGATGTTACCGGATGAGGAGAGGATTCAGCAGGACTTTGAAAGTTTTGTGAAGGGCAGTGTGAAACAGTATTAGAAGAAAAATATTAAGAACCATTAAAAACACCCTTTTTCTACCTCTCTACCCCCCACTTCATATCAAAACTTGCAACCTGAATACAGAGAAGCTTTTGTGACAAAAGATAGCATGTCAGGGAATTGTGTAATAAAGTGTTCAGACATATCAAAAGACTCTCTTTGATGGCTAAACACAGTCGTATTGCTTCTAAAACACTTTGTAGTACTAAAAAGAAATCAGCATTAATGATTATTTCAAGTTACAAATAGCTGCTAGTCAAAGTTTTATATAGAATTTTTCATACATGCTGTCTCTTTTATTTTCTTGCTTTATATAGCATTTTAAAAATTTCCTTTATAAATCACATACCGACACTTGAGACATGCTGTCATGTAAGAAAACATATTGTACTATATCACTTTTAGTTACACATTTTTTAAAAACATGAGATCCTATCTTTCAGATGGTATAAATCATTCTAGTCCTACCAGCTGCAAAGCTGATCCAGCGTGTGAATATTTAAATTTTTTATGTTAGAAATGCTGTCCTCTCAAGCAAATAAAAAGCTGTTAGATAAGATTTTTAACATTGTAAATAAAATTAATTATATTATTTGAGAAACATTTTTCTAAAATCCTTTGGACAACTGGAAGATAGCATCTACTTCCTAGCATTGACTTTTTGGAAATTCGATATTTATTCTTCATTATAACATTTCACAAAATGGCATAGATTAGGTGGCCAAAACCTCATTCTAGAAAATAAATTTCTCTGCAACTGAGAGTTGCAGAATAAAAGTTCTCTGTAAGTTCTCTGCAAGATTTGGAAGAACATCATCATAGAGTTCCTGGAAAAAGACAACACAAATTGTTCAATCTAAAATAATACATATAGGTTATAAATAATTTAAAGCATATAAGATATACACTTCAAATTTCTTTTAATAAAAGAAAGTAAGGAGAAAAGATGGTTCTATTACCATTACCCATTCTTGTATATATGTGTTATATAGAGAGAGAGAGAGGGAGAGGGAGTTTGAGAAATATATATGTGCATATTACCTTGGGGACAGGGTGAGGAGGCAGAGGAGTTGGGTTTGAAGGAATGAAATTTGGCCTAGGAAAATGAGATAGGTGCAAGAAAAGAGTTTTTAGTACTGCCTTTGTCTCTCAATATCCAAATATTTTAAATTTTGAGACGAAAATTTATTTTCCTTGCTTCAGCTATGCTTTTTTTCATAGGGATAACTGATAAGTGACCTCCCTGTCCTTATCTTGGCCCACAGACCTTTTCATTTTCTTCTCCTGTCATACTGGGGAGAGAGAATGAGACAGTGACTGGGTGGGTATCTGTGAGACAGACTCTGTAAGACCCAACAAGAAATAGTTATACAGAGTAAGCTATATATATATTGTATTTTAAAGTACATTATATAACGAGTAAAGAAATTTATGCACACCTATATACAAAATTATTTACTGTGAATATTTGAAATAAAGGAAAACATTTTTTTCTAAGATGAATAATATATATGTTTAAAATAAACTTGCTTATAATAATTAAAAAATGAGAATATAACATTTTGCATATGAATTTCTGATTATGAGAGAAATAGAGGTAACATTTTGGAGATGTTAAAATACTTTCCAATAAACTTTTAAGAAAAACTCTTTTTATTTTATTGCAAACATTCTTTTTTTTTTCCTCTTTCACTTCTCTTTCCCTTGTCTTCAATACATTATTGATACTTCCATGGCAGTCATGAGAGAGAGAATTAATGTAACTTTAATGCAATTCTACTTCAGCACTCTTTTCCTTTTAATAGTAATTTAGATTTAAGTGATCCTTTAAAAAATAAATGAAATCCTTTAAAGATCTTTTTCTCTTCAATATACTTGAAGAGTTCTCATTAATGTTGACAGTGGGAATAACAGTGAAATATGCTAGATTTAAGTATCCAGAAGCTAATATCTTCAAATTTTTATGTATGGAACTGTTGAGTGAGTTTTCCAGAGATTAATCTTACATGTATGTTTTGGTATCTTAGCTATTCTAATTGCTGCAGTTCATCTACATTTTCATTTCTAAACCCACCTTCAGTGGAAATCATTACTTTGTGTTTTTCTGTTTTATATGCACCACGTCTTTGGTTCAAACATTTCCCACATGCAAATTCATTAATTTCACCAGGACACATAGGAGTGGAAGTTACCATCAGTTGTGCACTATCCTAGACATGGGTTAGGGCAATCCCCAATATCAGTACAGACAGGAGGATGAATGGATTGAGAGGAGCCCTAAAGAGAATGAAGTGGGAATACTGGCTGATATGAAGAATTGACATAATTCATCAGTGTGTGTTTGCAACGCAAAAATATGATTGCATCTCTGGTTGCATAAAAAAAGCATCACAGACAATAGGTCTAGGGAGATAATTCTGCTCTTCTACTTTTTTTCTGGTGCCACCCCACCTTGAGTACTGTATCCAGGTCTGGGTTCACAGCAAAGGAAAGAACCTGTTAGAGCAACAGAGCAGAGAATCACAGAGCCACAGGATGGGTCAGGCTGAAAGTGACCACAGTGGGTCATCTGGCCCAACCTCCCTGCTGAGGAGGGTGATCCTAAAGCATGTGGCAGAGGATTGCATCCAGATTGTCCTGGAGTATCTCCAGTGAGACTGACTGCAACTTCTCTGGGCAATCTGTTCCAGTATGACATAAGTATTAACATACGAATTATTATATATTTCTTAAGATCCGTTAGAAGAGAGTATTTTCATCCCATTAAACTTTTCATTAAGGATTTTACTAGGTGATTACTAATAGGTGTTGACTTCTTGGTCAGTTGCATAGAATTTATTTTCCCCCCAAAGCTATTTAGGTTTTTCAGATGGGCTTTTTTGTTTTTGGTTATGTTTGAGTTGTTTTGGGGTGGGGGGGTTTGGTCTGGTTTTGTTGTTGTTTTTTGTGGTTTTTTTTTTCCTATTTCGGCTTTAGTTTTGTTTTATTTTCCTAACCTGATGTAATGTATATGAAGCAGTTGAATGCCCTCTCTCTAGGTTAAATGTTATACATGTCAGTGAGCTCATGGTGCCTCACTATTATTCATGTTTATACTATCACTTAGTTTCTGCAGTGAGTCAGCCTTTCCTTTTATCTTTTCTAAGCTTGAAGTAGTTAGTATCTTCAAGGACCTTACCTTCATTCTCTCTGCTCTTACTCTCTCCTGTTCAGGTCAGTTACTTTTTCTTAGTTTCTTTTCCTTTCTCTCTCTTTTTTTTTTTTTTTTCTATGTCCCCTAGAGACCAGGAGAGCTACTGACACTGAATTTTTGAACTTTGCTTCTTCTAAATTTAGTGAATTTTATCTGTACGCTTCAAGGATTTCTTTTCATTTGAAACAGATTAGATAGATATAGGCTCCACCAGAAGTCCATTTCATGCAGCTTGTGTCTGTCTAAGAGGCATGGGGAGATGAAGGCAGCAAAAACCACCTTTGTACTCCAGGTACCAAGCAGCAGGGGAGCAGTGTCAGCCAGGAGTCTGTAAGCCGGCAATGATTCTTGCTTATTTCTCTCACCTTCATCCATTAGTGTTCATTTTCTTTTCCTTAATACTCAGTATGTTATTATCCCTTTCCTAGAGGCCAGCCAATGTAAAACATCGATTTAAGAAGTCTTTATCAAGTGTTTTTTTCTGAGTAATCAGAGACTGCACACAGGACCAAGTGCCCTAGCATTAGAACTCCTGCCCAGCCATACTACTTTGTGCCTTGGGGTGAAAAAGAGGAAGCTGGTGACTAGGGCAGGGGAATACAGAGATGGAGTCAGCAATTACATGTACGTTGAACTGTGTTTATCTGCCTCATATAGGCTTTTACTACATCCTTAGGGGACTCTATAAAAAGATTTTTAAGAATCCATTGTCTATAATTCTTGGGCTAGAAATGTCCAGAGATGAGGAAAACATAAGAAAATAACTTGCATAATCAATGTACTGAATTATTGGGACTGAAGGTGCTGAAAATTAAAATTTTGGCTATGGAGTCAAAATATAACATGATGCTGCTGTGTATTACTGCCTAGAGATTGTCACCAGATGTGCTGACCCACAGGGCCTTCTCAGGTGTGTGAGCTTACAGGCTCCTTGGGATACAGTGTCCCTGTATTTGAAGGTGTGGTTGAATTACCAGATTTGCTGATAGAGTGCTAATTCTTTAGTAGTCAATCGATTGGCCTTGAATCTTTACTGCTGTAATTAATTTCTCAGTACAGAACTTTTCCCTATTCCACTCTCCCTTCTAGGTTCAGGCTGATTCCTGGGATGGTCCAATGCTTTAGTCTCATTTCATTGTTAGAAATTAACAAACCTTTATTTTACAGTTCCAGAAGAAGCAAAGAAGTTAGCAAAGTGTTAGCAAAGAAGTAAGAAGCAAAGATACATTCTGTTTAGGTATTTGATTTGTCTTCAGTCAAAAGTAGTACATAACAGTAAACAATACAATGTGTGTATTTCCCTGCTGCACTTTCTTACAACATTTTCTGGGGCTTCTTCAGGAGTAATGTCCTCTGAGATCTATCCAATGCACTGTAGGTTTTAGCTAGAGATAGCATGACTAGATTTGAATGAGCACATAAACAAAATGAAGCACCAAAATTATTGTAATCCAGGACCTGGGGGTATATAATTAGGAAATAGAACAATAGAGTCCTATTTCTAAACAGGAAAAATCAATTCAGGTACAAAAGTGTACTGAGAGTTTATCTAAATTGGAAGAACTGGTTATCTACAGGTACATAACCTGGATAAATATCTTTTTAAATCTTCAGTGTAAGAGCCACCATTAAACTTAACTCCTCAGACATATATCAAGAATATGTGGGCAGGGGTATGGACTCAAATGGCTCAGATGAACTGTGCCAGAAAGTGCCTGTATCTATTAAATGATAATAGGTCCCAGGCTGACTGTCTCAAACATAGCTACTAAGACATTCAGGTTATCAGGCAAGTAAGGAAAATCTCATCTACAGAATAATAAAAAAAATATTTATATTCTCCATTTTATATGTATTTTAAGCACAAATCTAATTAAACTATTTTTGAATGTCTAAAATAATTGATATTTTCTGTTGAAAATATTTGCCTCAGTAAGAAATTAGAAAGTAAATAAATTGTAAACAAATCTGTACGTACATTCATCCCTGTTATGTATGTGTGTACTTAGATCCTAGTTTCTAGGTCAGTAAAGAGCAATGGAGCAGCTGGTTTTCAGCTCTTTTATTTTGGTAATAAAGTTAAATAAAAACATGGCCTGGGGAAAGCTGTACTTCATTAGGTTAACTGGTAATGTAAGACTTTTATAAGATGCAACATAATTTATTTATATCTTATTAATTTCCAGATTGCAATTAAAAATTACATCTCTGCCCACAATAACTGATGAACTCTTAAAATAATCATCTAAATTGTGTCTCCTCTCAAAAACAAGAACCCACTTTGCAGCTGTAATTTAAACATAGTTGTGGTATAACTTTGATATGATTTAGGTGATCTTTCCAGTTGTTTGTTTGTTTTTTTGTTGGCTTGTTTTTACTTTATTTACAGAGTGGGCAGTAGCCTGAATATGTAATTAGTAATGTGCAATAAAGGGAAACAAAACCTTACTCATATAGTTATTCATATTTTTATAAATCAGATTGGTATATGGTAAGGATTAATCTAACCTCTAGAGTAAAATTATCACCATACAAGTTCCAACATTCAGTTTGGTCCAGAATCTGACATACTGATGTCCATAGATGTCCATATTTCTCCTAGAGTGCACTATTTTCACTACAGTATTTTTCCTGGGTCCCATACTGATCTCCTGACTTACTGTCTCTTAATTTCTAATTTTGTGGATTGTTCTTTTAGGAGTATTTAAGCTGCCACAGTCCATCTAAGTGATGTTTTTATGAAATTGGGAATGTGTCTTGAACATGTAGTGAGGGTAGGAGGATGCACAATCTTATAAAATTCTGTGGAGGACTGTGAAAATATGGAAGCAGTGCCTTCTAGGAACTCTTCCTGCAAAAAAATATCCACATAATTATACAAACTGGACATTGTCCTGGAAAGAACAAATTAGAATGAGTCAAAATTGAGAGATGGAAAAATCCAAATATTAAGATGTGTGTATATTCACGGAATTCAATTTCCAAAACTCCTCACCTGTCCTAACTTATCAAGCAATGTCTTTAAAGTCTTCAAGGCAGCATTAACTGATACAGACAGAAAATGAATCAGTTTTCTTAGAATTCTAAAATTGCTCCTGTGAAATTCTTATTTTTTAATAATTATCTTTTTAGCTTTCCTATTAACATTACTGCTTTTCAAGAAAAAAAAAAAGTAATGCAGCACTTTTTAAATTTCTAAGTATGTTAAAGGTTCTCTATAAATCAATGGCTTGGGGGCTGGGGTAAGGCAGACTTAAATTCTGCTGAGCAAGCAACATATTCATCAAACAGGATAAGTCAATAGCAAAAGTTGTTGAAGATATTTTTTCTGATAGCTAATGAGAAGGCCAGAGAAAATTATGATTCATGAGCCCATAAGCATACTCAAACTCAAAGATAACAAAGAAACTCAGGAATTACTGAGAAAGAATGTTCTGAATGAAGAGTTAGGAGTATTTATCTTTTTGATTTTTCATCTGATGGCAGGTTCATTCTATAAAACTTTGGCTGGTCTTAACATACTATGGCTATCAGGAAAATTTGTATTTTAACCACGTATAGTGCTTCAAAAAGGTCATATTGTGTACAGTATAATGAAATAAGTATGTAGCTTTCAGAGATACAAGGTTAAATATTAGAATAACATACCATATGCATGTTGAGAAATATTGTAGATCACTGGGAAGAGGCACTGACTGAAGACTTTTTATATGAATGTACATACAGACCTTACTCAAAAATTGAGAGCTGCAGAATGTGGTAATTGAGCAATAGCTATGCTGAGGCCTTTACCATAAGCTGTAAAAAAACTCAATTTGTCAAGACAACATTTTCTTACCATCTTATTTTAAGACTTTTGAGCCATAAGTGCATTTCCAGGAAGTATAACAGAACACACAATTATCGGTACTTTTTACCACACAATTAATCTGTTAAATGGTGCCATTCTTTAGATAAATTCTGCATTTCTAAATTCATGTAAGTCTTGCCAAGTGGGAGCTTGCAGTGTAATTTACATATTATTGGAGATAGTTTTTATATTATAAGTACAAAGAGTCACAAGAGCTTTAAATAGATGTTTCACTTGTAATTAAGAGTTCTAATAATGAAATACTATGCTTGGCAAGGTTTATTTAAATAATGAAAATATTCAGGGTGAAGTGAGCATTACAAGAAATTGAATTGTTTTTACAAATGTCTGAATTCTTCTCACAGCCATTACAATCTTTTTGATTGTATTTTGACCAGTGGGCAAGACCTTTGGGTATTTATCAGGCCATATCCCATTCAAAATCACAATCATAATGATATGACTAGTAATGACTCCTGTGCCTGAAGTCCTTCATGGAATAATGAAAAGTTAGAAAAGAAACTTTAGTGTCTTCATTTCTGTTTGTCTTACCAAATCGTTGTGTTCGACTGTAGGAAACTGTGAGGAGTTCTTTTAAAAATCGATGGTCAGAAATGAAATTAAGTCAAAAGAGACTAGCACTGTACCTGGGAACCACTTATTGGTAACAAACAAATTTGAAAGGAGTCGCCCTACTAAAGAAACAGAAAAGAAGGAAGGAAAATTGAAAAGGAATGGGAGAGAGAGGAGAGACAGGTAAATAGGGTGTTAGCACTGGAGGTCAGGGAGTGCCATCGATGTCCAGGGGGTGGGGGGTGTGCACGCTGGGGGGTGCCCACAGCAAGCGGACGCGATGTGAGAGGCGCTGGGGCAGGAGCTCCAGAGCTCTGGACGGGGTCGCAGCGAGGATGGGCCGTGGGCTGCCACGGAGTGAGCAGGGTTGGACACAGAAATGAAAGGCAGGGGTGCAGAAATGAAGCAGGCAAAGCGGCGGTCAGGGACACAGGGAGGCAGAGCAGACATGAGAGTGAGCAAGAGCCAGCCAAGGCAGAAGAACCAAAAGGCGTGCTGGGGCCAAGGCAAAAGGGGCAAAAGCAGGCTGTGGCCATGGCAAGAAGCAGACCTCAAAAGCCCTGACTTTTAAGTCTCAAAAAAGCCGCAAAAAGCAATAAGACCCAAAAGCCCCCAAGCCAAAAGGTCCCCCAAAAGCAAAAGCACAGACTTCAAAGCCCTTCAAAACACAAAAGCATAAGCTCCCCATGCCAGCAAGTTTTGAAAAGCCCCAGGGCTTGTGACACAGTTGCTTTTTATACCCATCTCTTCCTTTGGCCCAGTCCAACCTTCTTCTAGGAGTCATCCACATCTCTGGTTTTATCCTAACTTGCCATTATGAAATTGTTCTCTCACCTGTAATATATGTTTGACATTCATGAGCTTCATGAGGGTTTGGAATCTAGTTTTAGCTTTTCCTGGGTATGTGCCTAACAAGTTACTATGGCAAGAGCAGCTACTATTATCTTTTCTTTCTTCATGTCTTCTCTGTTCCTGATATATTTAGAATAATTTCTGCTGGAGCAAGTAATTAGAACTGTTTAAAATGTACATCTGATTCAACTCAGAGGTTGAAAGGTCCTCTCAAGCAAGAGAAGAGGCTTGTTCTTGCACTTAGCAATTTTCACTCATCTGCTGTACAGGTTTAAGTGGAGAGTCTCTGAATAACTGACCTTTTCATCTTTAGAGAGTCCTAGAGACTACTGAAGGTCATTTCTACAAACCCACTAGAGCTTGAAGCCAAACCTCATAATAAGTAACAGAATCAAAATGGGTTTAGTGGATAAATCTCACTTATATGATATGTGTGCATAATGTAAACACATACATCTGATACTCACTTCAAACTTCTTTTCAATTTCACAGATATATATATGCACTTTGGAAGAAGCCAATTAGTAAATGTCCATTTAAAAAATAAATCAATCACACTCAGAAAAGCATTCAATTACAATAAATAATGTAGATACCCATGTTGGGGTAATATGGATGTCTACATTATCCATACACATCTAAACATATGAAAAATTGATCTTAGCCATTACACCTTGACTAAGAATTTTATTTATATTCTTTTAGATAGCATAGATTTTTATGGATATTTACATAATGGAAAAGAAATGTATTTGCTTTTTATTTCCTTTATAATAACATAGATCCATTTTTTAGATCAATTAATACTGATTTTCTCAATGTTTGTTTTTTTTTTTTTAATGCATTGACATTCTTATTTATCTTTGCTTTATTCATATCAATTTTATAAAGAAATTTGTAAATTTAGGAGAAAAACAAATGAAAACCACCAGGAGGGCACCTCTTATTGATTAAACTAGAAATTAGAGCTCAAGGTAAACCACTTATTTTGGAATGCAAGCCACATAAAAAACATAAATGTGTTAAATTGCTCAGATCCTTTTCTTGCAGTGTACTTCTAACCCTAACTTCTGATCTTGTTAAAATAAAACTTCTAATTTTAATAATTCCATATGATTTTACACATCACAAAGCTCAAAAATATTACTCTACTTTCCTATGGATAGTTAGCAATATATAAAGCCAAAAATATGTAGCACTGTAGACAATATAGTCCTAGAAAGAATGTGGAGATTACTGTTTTCTCAATAAGTATTGATATCTAGAACCTCAAACAAAAAATTAGAATAGTCACAGGATTAAAATATCTGACAAATTATCATGTAATTCTTTAAGTATATTTCCTTTATCTATTTAACATGTTTCACACTCCTTTACCATTGCTTTTAGACAGTGAAAATTAATGAGAATGAGAGAAAAAAAATCTCAGTAAAACAATCAGAAGTACATATGATTTTGAAAATATAACCCATTATTAAATTATCTCACATACTTTTTTAATGATCTTGTTTCTTGAAGAGGTAGCAGTATTTTTAAAACTCTCTGCTTTAACAGAGAATTTTAAAGTCATATCTAAAGATATTGTAAATATCTCTAAACTCTGATTTATTTATTTCTACATGATGCTAACATCTTGAATTATTCTGCTGTTAACAGCCTGCGGATTGTCACAGTTTTCACAGTATGGGAAGGCTGTAGAGGTGCCTCTGTTACGTTCAGACTTTTTCATGAAGTGTGATAACATTTAAAATGTCTTGATCATATTTTCTTTTAAAATTACTAATGATTCTAGATAATGTTACTGCAGATTGGAGTGGAAAGAATCTCTCAGACAAACAAATTATCCTAAACTTATCTGAAGACATTATTGCATTTATTCTGGGTTAATACCTTTCCTTAAAATTAAGAATCACAGAAGAGTTGAGGCTGGAAAGGATTTCCAAAGATCATCTTGTCCAACCACACTGCACAAGTAAGGCCACTGAGTGCCAGTTGTCAAGCACATTATTTAGACAAGTATTGAATAACACTAAGAATGGTGGCTCTGCACCTTCCTTGGCAATGCATTCCAGTGCTCAGTCACCTTCAAAGAAAAAATAAAAACAAACCAAAAGTGTTTGCTGATCTTCAGAGGGAACATCTTGCATTTCAGTGTGTGCCCATCCATCTGGACCTGTCACTGGGCCCTACTGAGAGGGCCTGGCTCCATCCTCTTTGCAGCCTTCCTTCAGAAATTCATATACATGAATCACAAGCCCTCCAAACCTCTTCTCTAGGTGGCAGTCCCAACACTCTCAGCCTTCTCAGATATATGAGATCTTGTAAATAAGACTGAGACACAAAAAGGATTCTATAGCTCACACTGTAACCAAATGATGGAGCATTGGCGCCACATTTTTCTTGTATTGCCTCTACATTTTTAGTTCCCTCTTTATCTGACATCCAGGGCCAGATGAAACTCCAGTTGGGATTTATCTTTCCTAACTTCATCTTTAGATGCTTGGACAGTTTCCATTTTCTTCCCAGGTTATCTAACTTTTTTTCATACTCTGCCTACTGTCTTTTTATTTCTGAGTTTGGCCAGATGGTCTTTGTTAATCCGCACAGGCCTCCTGGCATTTTTACCTGACTAGTTATTAATTTGGGATGGAGGTCAGCTGAGCTTGTATGAAGAGATACTTGAATATTAAACAGCTTTCTTGGGCCTCTCCCCTGTAGGAACTTACCTGATGGGTCTCTGCTGAACAATTCCTTGAAGAGGCAAAAGTCTGCTCTCCCATTGTCCAGGTTTGTGGGACTTGATTTTCACTCTTCTTCCTAACCTCAGGATCCTGCACATCTTCATCCTATGACCCATAGCCAGGGCTGCCGTTAATCCCCACATTTCCAACGATCCCCTCAATCCCCTCATTGGTGGCTATCAGATCCAGAAATGCACCTCTCCTCATTTACTCTATCACTTGTAGGAAGAATTTATCACCAGTACAGTCCAGGAACCTTTTAACTTATTTGTGCCTTAGTGTGTTGACCCTTCACAATCATCCTGGTGACTGAAGCCCTCAGTAACATTCAAGACTTTCAAATGTGAGACTGCTCTTATTGTTGTTATCCACTTGTTCTACCTGTTTGAGTGGCCTATAGCAGACACCCACTATAACATCAATTTTGAATGTTATTTCCTTAATTCTAAACCAGGAGCTCTCCATCAGCTCCAATTCCACACTCAGGAAAAATCTGCAGCCAAAACTCTAGGAAATAAACTAAATAATTATGTTCCCCCCTTTGTTGTTTTTTCTTTTTTTTCCCCTCATTTTACAAAGAAGGTGACTTCCAATTCTCACTAGATAACTCTTGAAAGCATTATCTTCTTTCAGTTGTGCTGAAGAAGAGATTTCAAAAAGAAGAATTCCCAATAAATTTGCTAAGGACTAGCAAAACTTTCTCTTTAGGTAGAGAGAAAAGAAAATGATTGTGAAGAGTTTCTATGGTAAGTGCTGTTGTTAATCATCCAATGAGTATTTGGAGTTAATCTGATCACATATACATGATTCTTGTCTCTCTGACTAGTGCTCAGGGATGTCTGAAAGAAAAATGAAAAAGGAGGAAAAATCACGATCTGGAAGAATATTGAGACTGTTACAATTTGGCAATGTTATGAACTACAGGAATTATGACAGAAAATAATGGAAAATACTCCATGCTTTCATTAATCTTTCTGATTATTAAATAGAACATTTATTTTAATTTTTAGTTTTCTCCAATTATTAGTGTTGCAAAATTTTATCTGATAGAAAGAACTTGACTGACAATCTTGATAATCAAATTCATTAACAAAGGTTACACAAAGCTGAGACTGTTCTAGTTCCAGCCTTTCTTACTTCCAAAGATTTTAAAATATGATCTGAGGAAACACTGCAGAAGGCGAGAAGTCAATTTGTGCTTTCATCCTGTGAAATGTTTTTTCTGTGCTGTAACTACAGATTACTCTTGATGATACTATTTTATCATGCACAGTTCTTCATCAGAAAGTAGGATGCTTGTTTTGCATAAGCCATCTAACAATCTGGACAATCTCCTAACCAAGGATGCATCTGAACTAATGACCTATAAATTCAAATAAATGGTGCTCATTTGTCACTTGAGCCTACATTATTCCTGCTGAAGGTCCTTTGTATTATCTACCACTATTATATTAACAGGATTTCTGCAAGTAGTGAATAAACTAATTGAGTACCTAAGTGCACTGAAGTGTTAAGAAAATATAAAAAAAACCCTATCTCTGTTGAGACTTCTAAATATTTTCTGGTCAAATTTTCAAACAAGCAGAAAGAAAAGCATTTGGTATATTTTAAAAGACAATCTTGAAATTTGAAAGTGAAACTGTATTAAAAATTAAAACTATATGTTCTTATAGTAAAAATCATAAAAATATAAAAAAAATATAGTAAGACCAGCTCTCAGTAATCTCTGACCCAAGATATCAGTGTAAATGAATGTTTGAAGGCTTACCCTTGATCAAGGACATTTAGGTTAGAGAACACATAGGCAAACAATATTCACAAGTCCACGTGCCCTCATGGGATGCATCCACAAGTGCTGAAATCTAGTGGACACTACAGCAAGGACCCTCCTGATCATCCTTGAAAGGTTGTGGCAACTGGGAGAGCTGCCGGAGGACTGGACACAGGGAATTACTGGCCAGTCAGCCTCACCTTGATCTCTGGGAAGGTGATGGGGCACCTCATTCTAGGGGCCATGTCTACACAGTGACCCAACCCCAATCACCCCCCACCCTCCCAAATAGGCCTCCATTAATTCCTGGAATGTGGGATGCAAGTTCAGCCACCTACCTGAAGGAATTCGAAACAAGATAAAGATACTACTGTTGCCCAATTATCTCAGGCCTAGAGGGGAGGTAAACAAGGCTGGGAGAGAAAAATACATCACTACAAGGAGTTCACAGGGAAGGCCAGCTCAGAAACTCTGCTGAAGGTCAGCTCTATCTGGGTCTGGCAGGGGAGCTCATAGCTCATCAACTGAAGTTAGGAGGCTCAAGAGAAAGACTGAGCATGGGACTAATTAGAAGGGAATCATTTAACCAATAGAATAACAGAACTGTGTAGCCAATAAGCATTGATTCCTTTTTTTGCTGAAATGTATGAATAGTGAAAATTTTAAATGCCCTCGATGCCCCTACCACTAAGAAGCCCAGGATGAAGAAAGATCCAATGGGACACAGCTGTATCCATGCAAGATGGTATTTCTCTGTTTAATCTGTCTCTCTCTCACTCTTTCTCTCCCCGCTCTTCTGCTCTTTCCCTATTTCTTTCTATGTCTCTCAACCTCATATTTACTGTTTAATACAATTCATACTAAACAAAATCCATAGCAAATAGTCTCATTTGCACCTTAATTTGGGTAGAGGTATATCTCAATAACGGGATCTTAACAGTATCCAGGGGAGCATGAGGAAAGCATTGTCATCAGGTCAAAGGAGGTGATCCTGCTGCTCTCTTCAGCCTGGTGAGACCATACCAGCTTGAGCAGGGAGGTGGGATGAGACAACCCCTAAAATTTACCCATTTTGTGATTCTGAGTATGTAAGGATAGTATCTGCATACTTTTGACCCCTTTGCTTGGATTTTTTTTCCACTTTATGGATCATGACATCTTCTCACAGCCTCAAAAAAATAGAGCTATATTGACTGTAACAGTGACTGAATAGTAACTCCTTCTGATTATCTGCCACAAATGGGTGCTCAAAGGAAAGAACAGGTCCTCAAGTACAGAAAATTGATCAGCTTTCATGTCAAGTAGCTTTTTAAGTTCTTTGGAGGAAATCTCTGAGCACCTAGACTCAGAAGAGAATTCCATACTGTATCCTAAATGCTAGGAGATGGCTATCTTTGCCTTTGAATCAGTGCCTTCTTCATTAAATGAAAAGTGAAAAATAAAAAGAACAAATTCCCATATTTCAACATTATTGGTGCTAACCTTCTGGTGTCTTTCTGATGTGTGTATGGGTTTCCCTTTGAATACATTGCTGATGGATATAATTTCACTTATAAATTGTATAATAATTTTTAATATATTTTTTGGAGTTCAAAACAAAAAAAAATAAAGTTTAACTGGTTGACATTTAGGTATGCTATTAAATCAAACTCTTCAATCCCTGCCTATACATCAGTTTTATAAACTAATTACGAATATAAAAATTGCCTGAGAATAAGAAGGCATTACCACTTAAAAATAGCCAGAACTTGGATCATTTTTGAACTGTTTCAATGAGGAGAATTTAATGGTGGACTAGGGTACTTAGGTACAGTCATTTTCATTCTCTAAAAATAAATAACATGATTTTTCTCTGAGAAAAGTAAAGAAACTATATGAAACTAGCTCCTTTTTCACACTTTCTCATATCCTCAAGGCATTCTTAGGCAGAAGCTGACCTAAAATTTCCTCTCTGGGTTTCTTTCAGGACAGTGTGTGTTGTCCTATCCCCAGCTGTGTTCGGACTGTCTTGTTCTATTTCTCAGTGCCACTTTCACTCACAAAATGTGCAAACACATTCATACATTGATATTCAACGGTGTTCAAGAGGAAAGAAATTAATAATCAACACCTCTTTAATTCATTAATTGCTTTACCTATTTGGTTTTAGAAGTTGTATGATTTCCTCTTGAGTTTGGGGGCCATCTGTTGTTTCTTTCAATTAATCTGAACAAAAGGCAATTACAAGCCTTAAGATCTTAATTAATTTTATTTCCAAAGTATGTATTAATGCACTTGTAAATGGAGAATAGAGGCTAAATAAACAACAGTCTTGTTTCCTACTTTCTTCCCTTCTGACATTCATGCTTTTAATAGTGAAAAAGAGATATATTTTTAGACTTGTAAACAGCCAGCTGTATATTTGCTTTCAGATTCCTGATCACCTGCTGCCAGCTTTTGTTCTGTGTTATGAATGAAGTTTATTTACATTTTAAGAAATTAGAAAAGAAGAAAATTTTTAATACCAAGTGAGTCAAAACAGGGTTATTTAACTTTACTTACAATTAAAAATCTGTCTTTAACTTGGTTGGCACATAATGTAACCTAAAATCTAGAGTCAGCAATGAACTGTGTATTATCAAAGCTTCAGCACAGTTTTCTATTAGTTTATGGTCCCATTAGAAGATCTACAAATGGGACATCCAATTTAGTAATGGCTTATTAACTATTTTCACTGTTAATAATATTAAGTTAAAAGTGGCTTAGAGCACAAAATCTTTTAATCATATTGGACAGCTACAAAAGGAAAGAATCCTTCATTCTGACATTAGTATTTTACAGCAGGGATGTGGCTATTCTACAAGCAATGATTTGTGCCAGGCCTGTGACAGTATCAGTAATTACCTCCATCCAGTTGTGATGGGAATGAAGCTGTCATTTGTCTCTATTATGGCCGAACATGCAAGCTGCCTTACATTTTATCTAGCAAAAGAAATGCTTTAACTATGATAGTTAAAGACTAAAAAAAAAAAAAAACCCAAAAATAAAAAGGTTTTTTTTTTTTCCATAAAAAATTCGGTCATGATGAATTCTCTATTTGTTAGAGCAATCATAGATACACAAAATAGACAGGTACTGGTACATGAGTATTCTCTAGCACTGTTTTGGTTGATTATTTTTTAAAAAACTTTCTTCAAAATGAAGATATATATGAATATAATCTATTTCACACTATTTTATACACTTTTGTTTCCAATTCTTGTTTGTGATAATGAAGTTATTGATGCAAACTTCTTTCTGGATACAGAATAATTATAGTTTTATTTTCTATTATTTGAAAAATTTTCTTCCCCTTATTACCATGATGGAGCCACAGAAGTGATATTTTATTTTCAGTCACAAGAGTAGATAACACTTTTTTTAAAAAATAGCTCCTAAGAAATATCAAATTTTGTCAATAATTACTATTGAAGAGACATGATAATACCATCTTAATATATATGTTGCCACCTTAACTACTGAGTGGAAGCTGGTTCTATGTCTATTGATTTCAGTAGGCATTGGATAAATCTCCTAGTGAGAAACTGACATACAAAGGATAACTGAATAATAACTTAAACAGTTATAGTTACATCGGACACACGCACATTTCAAGGGAAATTTGAAATTAATCTCTAGTGGAATTGTTCATTATCCTAACTCTCAGTGACTGCCTAATGATAGCTGGTATGGGTTTCTAGGTAGATCATACCAGAATGTCTGCAAACCAGCCTGGAAAATTAGATTCTATGTACACCCTATATATTTTGTTAATATGGACAAGACCATACAAAAAAAAAAAAATCTGTTATTTTCCTGTCTTATTTTTTTATTTTTTACAGTTAACCCTTTATTATCTGGCAGAACGTAATAGCTGAGAAAGAAAAGCAAACTATTGTGTCTAAGCCCTGCACAGCCACTCACACATTCTTCCCTGGTGGGATAGGGAGAAAATCAGAAAATTAAAACTGGGGAAAGTCAGGGGTTGAGATAAAATGTTTCATACATAAAGCAAAACCTGCATGTGGAAGCAAAAGAAATCAAGGAATTAATTCTCAGCTTCCAGTGGGCGGGCAGGTATTCATCTCTGGAAAAACACAGCTTCATTACACATAACAATGCTTGGGAAGACAAACACAGTAACTCGGAACACCCACCTTTTCCTTCTGCTTTCCCAGCTGATAGGGTGAGCATGACACTATATTGCCTGGAATATCCTTTTGGTGGCTCAGCTCTCCTGTGTCCCCTCCCAAACTCTTGCACACCTCCAGCCTACATATTGATGGGAGAGGATGAGAAAAACATCCCTGTATTTTCTACTCTCTTTTAATCAGAAATATAAAAAAAACAGTTTCACAGTAGCTTCTATAAGAAAAAGACAAAGCACAAAAACAAACAAAGAAACAGAAAAACTAAAGAACATACTACTATTAAAATGTACAAGCCAAGTAATAAAAAAAGAAATGAATCTGTTACATTAATAACTCCCAGAAGAGAACTGGTCAATTAGCTCTCAGATTTTTAAAAGATAGCTGTACTTTCATGGATTCATACTGAGAGCAAAACTACAGGCCTTCTTTATCTTTGTAAAGAGTGCAAGTCAATACTGGCATTGTCTGAATCGAGGAAAATATAGCATTAAGATATCATCTCATTAAGAAAGAATAACCAACTTAAATTACTTTAAGAGCTGGAGAGGAACTCCCATCCCCCCTCCCCCCCTTCATCTTCCCTATTGCACAAGACCATGAAAGAAGTAATTTGTCTGAACTTGCCTCATAAGGTCACCTTCAGAGCCAAACAAGTTGCTCCTTCTGGTGATCTGCTCCAGAATGAGAGCAGGAGCAAAGGAATCACTCCCCGAGCAGCCATGTTTCTCTTCATTTGCACTGAATGATAACAAGTAACTCAAGTGTACATGTCCAGCTTGTTAATGCTCCAATCTAATAAAGAGGAATTTGTCCTGTAAGGATCCAGTTTTCAAAGATAAACAGGAACTGTTTTGAACAGACAGGTGTGCACATGAATATATCTTTCATTTACAGTCAATTCTGTTGTTTTAAATAATTAGCTTATGTAAAAATATCTTGTAAGTGACTCTATATTGCATCCTACATGAGATTTTGGAAGACGCAAAAGCAACTTATATGAAATTTTCCTTTAGAAAAATTCCAGCAAACTTTTATGTACTTCATTATTTAAAAGTGTCTCAAGCATCTCAAGTATGAAAATTATCTTTCAGCACTACTGTCTCATATACAAAAGTAAAGGATATATTTGCAGATGAAATTGTGAGACCTTACAGTATGCCTCAAGAACATACCAACATCAGACCAGTTCTTTCAGTCTGTGACTTTATATCTATGAAGTATCATCAGTGTCAGTAAAAAGGCACCTTTTTCTTCAGGCTAATTTTAAGTGGACCAATACATTCTAATGAGACTTCAACTTACCATTGCCTCTGTCTTCTTTATGTCCATTTTCTCTGTGCTGGTCTGACCTGACTACTTCTGCTCTTTCTGAGATAGAACATAAAGCTGCAATCTGGTTCAACTAAATTTAGGCACATAGATAATTTTAATAGATAAAAGGTGATGACCTTCCACCGACAACTGTATTTTTCTTGACAGAAAAACTAATCCTAAAATAGGAGAAAGTTAATTGTTGAAATTAAATCCTTAATTTCAATTGTGTTAAGTTTGGTTTTATGTATGTACGGGCACATATGATTTGCATATCTGAGGCAGCACAGTAGAGTAAGTCACCCAACTTTTCATTTGTCCCTGTTTTGTTTAATTTGGTCTGGTTTTATTGTCCTGCCATGGTTTAATCCCAGATGGTAAAAAAAGCACCACAGTCACTTCCTCCCTCCTGCACCCACAGTGTGGAGGAGAATTAAAAAGAAAAAGTAAACCTTGTAAACTGTTTAATTATTGGAAAAAAATTATATGCTCAACACAAAAGAGAAGGAATAGGTACTAAAAAAGTGTTATGTATTGTTTTTAACTTAAAAATAACAGGGATTTTTCAGGACCCTGCCATTAAGGGCTGGTTATGAAAGATAAGAAGGAACATGACCTACTGATTAATAGACACTTAAAGTATGCATATTCCATTTTAGCTAGATTTTATACATGGATTTTTAAAAAAGTCACTCAAATAAATTATGTGTAAAAGTATTTCCTCAGCATTAAAAAGTGTGTGTGCCTTTCTTTTGCTTTTTTTTTTGTTTTATCTGAGATGTGTGTTAAATCATGATTTAAATGCATTCAAGCACAGAAAGGTTTCTTGCTAAATCTTTTGGTTTTAAAAAATGTGATAACTGAAATTTTGAAATGAGAAAAAAAGAAAAACAAAGAAAAAAAAAAAAGGAAAAAAATCTTAATTCCCAAAGGCAAATAATTTACCAAGTAAAGTTCATAGATTGTCAGCATCAGCAGACAGCATTCATATCAGGTCATTCCTTAAGGGGAAAAATTGTAGTTAAACATTGCTGTGTTGCATGAATGAATGTATGTTGAAAATATTTTGTAGATCTGTAAAAATTATAACAGAATCACAGAATCACAGAATCACAGAATCACAGAATCACAGAATGGGTAAGGTTGGGAGGGACCAGTGGTGGGATCATCTAGTCCAGCCTCCAACATCAATGTAGAGATTTTCTGCATCATCCTACTCAGTCCCTATTTACCTCTGTGCAATTTAGTATGTGCTCCTGCAACAGAGTCTCATGGAACCATGTAAGAATATGTTAATTCAATTAATTTATACTGATTTCCACTTGCTGTGGATCTGGCTCAAAGCATTTTGAAAAGACTTTTTTTAGCAGCTTTATGATGTGAAAGTTCTGAAAAAGGTTTCACATTACTTACTCCATGACAGGAACACTTATGTTTCTGAATACTTGTTTTTAGTTGGAGTTAACAAAAGTCTCACTTTTGCTCAGCTCACTACGTACTCAAAGAAGCTTAAGAGGTGAAATTGCTATAGCAAGTTGGCATTACACTGAATAATTTTATCCACTTTTTTGATGTCATGCCATAGAATTACTTCCATACTCAGATGTTCTCTTTCTATGGTGGTTAAATTCATTCTTGATACTACCAAATATAAAAAGTAGTATCCTTCAGATGAAGCTTCCTCTGAATAATAATAATAATAATAATAATAATAATAATAATAATAATAATAATAATAATAATAATAATTAATAGTAGTAGTCATCTCTTAGATAATAAGAGATGTTTTTTCAGCTTCTAATGCAACTGTGCTTCAGTTTAAAATACATAAAGCACTGTGGAGAAAATGTATAAATGCATATTGTGTTGAATTGAGAGCTAATAATTTCGTGAGGGCAAAAATGCATCTGCTATTTGGGAAGAACATCTTTACAGTGACACTCTTGATTCTTTCTAGACAGAATCTGATGAACAATATATGGGGATGAGAATTTTTTACTTTGGTCAAGGTAAAAGCGTGCACAAGTATATGAGAAAATATTAACATGGTAATGCAAGAAGACACTTATGGATGGCTGAATTTAACCCTCAAATCCATGTAATTCAGGAATATAACTCCAAATTACTTTCAAGGTTTTGAAGCTGCAAACCTCGATTTCTATTCTCATAATAGGTATGAAGACCGTACTACATTTATTGTGTCTAGATAGTAGAATAGCATACATGTAATAACTACTGACTACACAATTATCATGTCTAGAGTTTTCTCATTGTTAATAGGTTTGTGTTCTTGCCCAGTCAGCTGAATATTGTTGGTGTAGTACTTATATGTGCAAATGTACATGCATATTCAAGCTTTCTGTAGCCAGTGTGACTGAAAAAAAAAAAACAAAAAACAACAGAAGATAAAAAAAGGGCATTTAAATTTGCAAGTCTAAGCACAAGAACAAAATACTGAATTTAACTACTAGGGGACTCAACTTTCACATATGCTTTCTTACAGAACTGTGCTTTATTATTAATATGTTTTTCTATAGGGCTAAAAGATAGATTTATAGAGATGAAAAATGTAAGTAGTAAGTACTTAAGTAGTAAATCACAAGAGATTTCTCTTTCATCTCATTATGTCTTCATGAGTTACTTCACTCTTCACTGTTGCTAAGCAGGATGATTGTATACTTTGTTTTGTGGTTTGGTTTTGTCCTTTTTTTCCCCATATACAAGAAGAAAAATAAAATGGTGTTTCAGATTTTTTTTTAATCAAAATTTATAATTAAGGCATACTGAATCTTTTTGCTCTTTCGAGCCTTCAGTTTTAGAATGACTGCCACTACAATATATATTTTATTTTTGTTTAATACTAATTTTCTATACCCAAAGGCATATTTTGTCAGAAACATATGGAAATGGTACAAATAAAAAAGGAAGACCATTTTTTTTTCTCGGGATCCCTCATGTTAAACAGAAACAATATTAACAACTGATGAACACAGCATATTTAGCTATATTTCTGGCATGAAAGACTATAGACAATAATTATCACTAACAGTCTCTGCAAAGCAATGTTAACAGTGCAAATATATGAGTATGCAGGCAAGCTGCAGGAAGGTCATCTCAGTACACAGCTGAGAGGGAAAGTTGGTTGTCATTTTTAATCACAGTTAAGCCCATACAGACTTCAGAAATGGTAAAATTCTCAGTTTCCCTAGGCCCTGCATAAAAATGACCTATTGAATGGCTTCCTTTGATGAAGAGTAGATTTATTTATACCTTTGGGCTAAAACTCTGGGTGTGGTAACTTGCCATACTGACACATTTGCTCATTAATGTGTTTCATCGCTGCTCTCTAGCTGATAGTTTGTTCTCATAAATCCTAGCAATGCTGTAAGAACTACCAAAAAAGGTGCTGGACATAGTAAGTACATTTTTTTTTTTTCTATCATCTAGGTAGGTTCTTATGCACACAAATACTTAGGAGAGTGTTTTTAAGTAATCTCAAAAATGCTTTAAGACAGATTGTCAAGAGACATAACATGGCAAAATTTTGATACAATCAAGAGTTTTTGCAGTTAATTTTGACCCAAATTCCTCTTCTGAACTTTTTGCCTGCACTACTCTACCTTCTTTAATTTTTGATAGTCTGGGTTTATGTATTTTTTAAATTACTGAAAGATATTAGGACTTCTTATTTAAAAAAAAAAAAAATCAGTATTTATATTTTCTTTAGAAAAGGAGACCTGACATATATCTTGACAAGCACACAATTGTTATTTTTCTCCTGACAGCTTAATGTTAATTGCATAGTCAAAATTCTCAGTAATTTGATGTATTCTTACACTCATTAAAATACTTCTTGAGACAACAGTAAGAAATGTAATGGATAGCAATCTCCTTCTAATCATAACTATAAAAATCATTCAGTTTTAATAAGCAAAATTTAGAAAATAAACAAAGAAAAAATAGGAACACACACTTTTAAAATATGCATCCCATAATTTTTAGTGCAGTATTTCAACACTCTTCAGAGAAAAATTATACTAACATAGACATGTTTAAGAAGTTTTTACATCCCCATCTCAATACCTCTTTACATATAGCTTCAGTTATGTTTAAATTCCTTTTTAAGAACAAATTTGTCAGAAAGATTTCAAGAAATATTTCAAGAGCATATTTAGATTGGTTTCACTCATTTTTTTAATACAACTATTTTTTCCTCACCAGTATGTAAAAATACATACTTGCTACCTGGAGCAACATATATCAAAAAAACATATATGTTTTTTTGGTGGTCACAAACTAAAGTAAAATATTTAAGATTGTTCCTAAGCTTGACTTAATGGTGTTACAAACTATTTATATATTGTAGTTCTACAGTGTACATACAGTGTTGTTAACACTGTCACAATATTCATCTATTTGTGTTCAAGGCAAGCCACAATTGTGTTCTGATTAGTGCATTGCTACTTTGAAGCTGCTGCAGGCCTCTGTTTTTAGTAAAATATGCTCCTGAAAAATAGTAGTGGTGCTTGAAAACATAATACTTGATCTACATAGTAATAACAAAATTTAACCTTGGTTTTGAAGTTTTGAAATGTGCATTCTAAAATCTAGTTGTTTTTTTAAGGACTGTCAAAGAGAGTGAATGCACAACATCATTTTCCAGTTAACGCAATTGAATTTCATCTTTCTTCTCTATATTCCTTCTATTAATGTGCAGCTGAAATTCACTGTATGACATTCAAAATTTTCTTGGTGGGTAAATCCAAGGAAACTAGGAGAAATGCTGCTTTAAGGAACATTGGACTTACTATGGGCTGGAGAGAAAAACTGTTTTGGAATAGAACAGAGATTCTGGAGATTTTACAGCAATTTTCATGGAATGTTGGAAGGATCCACACCAACCCAGAAAGAACAAGTTTAGAAAGAGAGGGATAAAAGGGACAGATTGTGTATTAGCAGAAGGTGGTCATTATACTTGTCACACTGAGTGCTCCTGTGACTGTCCTACATTCTTACTGAATCCTCTTATTAATCCTATTTCTAACTGTATTCTGTTAAGAATATCCTTCCTGTTTTGAGCCTCTGTGTGTGAACATCACATTGGACCATCTTGCAAGTAGGACAAGGTGCCAGCTATTGGGGAAAGTGATGCTCTGTATGTGCATTTTTGTTAAAACACTAGTAAACTTTAAGCTAGTGATTTTCACGAAGTTGAAATAAATATCACACAAGATGATGGGATTAAAAAAAAAAGATAGTGAAGGAAAACTCAAGTACAGTTCAGCAGAAAACAAATTTTAAATTTTTTTTTACTTCCTCTGTTTTGTTTTTTTTTTTAACTGGGAAAATTCCTGTCTAAGTCTAGATTTTGAATGCTTTCCAAATTTATTACAAATATTTTATAAGGACTGAAATGTCTTTCCATGGCTAGATGCCTTTTATTGAATAAGAAAAACACTTTTTGATTTAATCATAGCTATACTGTTTGGCAAAAAAAAAAAAAAAAGACTCAGCAGAGTACTGATTATGCTGAAATTAACTGCAATTGTTATTGACTTCAATTGTTAGAATTTTCCTTCAGGTCTGCCCAGTTCAGAAACTAAATGTTCTAACATCCCTATTGAAGATGGGTCAAAAGTTTATACAAAAATCTTTCTAAAGAAGTAAGCATTTATACAGGAAAAAAATCTGTTGCTGCTCGGTCAACTATTTGTGTTGGGTTTTTGTATTTATACCATGGACCACAAAATCACAGAAAGGTTGAGACTGGAAGGGACCTCTGAATGTCATCTAGTCCAAGCCTCCTGTGCTCCAGCAGTGCCACTTAGAGCCAGTTGCCCAGGACCATGTCCAGATGGCTTTTGAATATTTCCAAAATTGAAGACTCCAAAAAACCTCTGGGCAGCCTGTGCCACAGCTGGATAACCCACCCAGTAGAAAATTATTTCCTGGAGTTTTCTATTTTGAGGATGATTGAGCACTGGAAGAGGCTGAATTTAGGTGCCATACTTTATAATTATTATAGATGTAGTGATTACATATATTTATGTTATAGGGGTAGAAATAATCTGTATATAGATATATACATTACAGTGTCTGCATAAAAGTGGTATGTAATTACACCCCAGCGCATAATTTTAAAAAATACCAATCTTTTAATTACATATGCCTGTAGTAGGTTATAGAAAATAAATTATGTTTTAGAAATAATCACATTTTCTGAACTAAAAAAAAAACAAACCCAAACACTTTCACAGACTTCCTTTTTACTAATTCTCTCTAAGCAGAAGTAAATTTTAACACTTGTGATATAACAAAAAACACAGGTCTTTTTAAGAACAAAAGGAATATCAAAGTTGACATTTACAAGTATGAAACTTCTATAGTCCATGTCCAAACACAAGAATAGCCAACTGGCTATAAATTCTACACTCCACTTAGTTACTAATGTTTTGGAAAGAAATAGTTTCAGAGTCCACCAGACATAACTATGCAGTTTTTTTTTCCTTTAGGCAGACTGAAAGATTATTATTCAGTATTTAAATGCTATCAATTTAACACCTTTAGAGTTTCAAATTGCTTTATTTCCACTATTAACTTATATGTCTCAAAATTCTTTCAAATATGTAGCCAACTATAATTTTAAATCCCTTTTAAAATGAAAAAATATGTTGACCTTTATATAAACTGCATGCTCTCATCTGTAATTTTAAAATTAATATTTATATTTTTCATGATCAGTATTACTAGAATGTGTTCCTTCTGCTTTCTTTGACTACTAATGATGTTAGTCCAAAAAGAGACTTTTAAATTTCTTATTTGTTTTGTGGTTGGTTTTGTAGGCGTTTTTTAAGTTAAGTCTTAAATATCAGGGAAGATGAGATTTGCTTCTCTGGGAGTAAAATAAAATTGAACATTTAGAGAAATGATTGTTAATACATTATTTCCTTCCAAATCTAACATATATACCCTTATATGCAATTTAAAACTTGTGTGAGAGTATGAGTAAATGTGCCTGTTTGTGCTCCACTAAAATTTCCTACAAACTATAATTTCATCTCTGGTTAGTAAAATGTTTATTGTAAAATGGAAGGACTATAAGCAATATGTGAAGAACAAAAAGCCATTTTGCTGTAATCTACCTCTCTCTGAAGAGATAAAATATAATTTTTCAATTACTTATAATGCTGATAAAAAAATATATATATGATTTGTGTGTGTATGTGTCCATATATATGCATTTATATTTCCATATGCTTTTGAATAAGTGTCACAGAAAATTCATGATTATTGAAAGGGAAAAGGAAAATCCAGTAGAATGTACCTACAAATTTTGAACAAAAAAAAGGCCAAACAAACAAGTAAACAAAAAATAGTGAGTGACCAGTTTAGACATGGCATTCAAACAAATTATTAGTGAACTACGCCTGAGGATTTGAAGTTTTCATGTTCATTTATAAATTCAGATGTTCAGGACTCTGATGTGTTATGGTTTAGGAATGGCGCTCCCCAGTTTAATGCCCCTTATGCCCTGAGACTTACCCAAACCAGGTGCCACTAGCTCTCCCTCCAGTCTTTCCCTCCAGCTTCTTGCTCCGGAGATGGAGTTGAGAGCTGGAGGCACAAAAAGGTCAAAAAATTTAAAATAACAACAATTTACTGGAAACAGCAATAAGACAAACAAACAGTAACAGCAGCAAAATTAATTCCAAAAATATTCAAACAGAGGGTGATTTGCATGCAAAAAAAATCTCATTGAGTGACCCAGAAACAATTATCAATGGACTAAAATAGCAATTCATAATTTTATTTTGAAATTAATTTTTTTAAGTAACTGTATTGAATGAGAATCAGTCTTTTAAGAATATGATTTTTTTTTCTAGCAAAAAAAGGAATTTTGGCACTTGCTAGCAATTGGAAAACTGGTAGGTGTTTTTTACACTTCATGTAACCAACGTTAAATTGCTCACCAGATATGGTATGAAGGAGTCAGTCAGGTTAGCAGGGACTAAACTCTTCTCTGTGTATTCCCTTTAAGCGTGTAGAGTAGTAGCTTTCCTTTTACTTGGTAAATACCTTATTACTGATGACAAGTGTTTCTCCTGTTTTATTCTGCTTGTACTCTGAATTTTGAGTGCTTGTCCATCTTCTAAAGCTTTGAAGTTTGATGTAAAGTGGGTGTGCTTACATTTCATGAATGGGCAGTATGAATCTGTTGCCAAAACTGGGGAAGAAATAGTCTTACCAGATACAATTTGTGAGTATTTGTGAAGATTGTTGTGAAATATGTTTTAGTGGTTGAAAGTTCATGGTATGTTCCAGTATAACACATCCATAGTCACTCAGCATTTCCATCATGTAATTCACAAGAATGGCCATAGCTTTTAAATATAAGATTTAAAATGCTAAATACTTTAAAAAGTGAAATATTTGTGTTGAAACACTGCAAAATTAACTAAATATATTCCAGTGAGTGGATGCATTATAATGATATACCTTTCAAATATTTTTAAGCAAGATCTAAGCTTTATCTCTCTGAAGGTGTAAAAACTTGGTCAGTAAATACTTGTTCTAAATTATTACAGAATTAAAAATCTGCTTCAGTTATATAAGGTGCTTTACCTAACAAAGTTTTAACTCCACACAAGGAAAGATTACAGGCTCACTCAAAATGCAAGGTTTTAGATATTACAGCACATAACATCAGACAAGGCTTCAAATTTATTTCTAAATAATTACATCTAAGAAATATTTAAAACATGATTATGAACGTACATTTCTTCCCCTCCATTCTTATCCCTAAACCTTTCCCCTCTCTGCTTTACCACTCACAGATCTAAAGAAGTCTTGTGACTTCTGCCAACAAAAAGAGGTCTGTTTTACCTTTCAGCATGTTTTCAGAGAGGAGTAAATTGTACTGAGGAAGGCATTTGGTCCAGCTGTGCCTGACTTACACACAAAGAGGAAATTATATATAAAAATAGTGTTGGGCTCCTTATTAAAAGATCTGTTATCTTCAGATGTTTTCCAGTACTGCAGCTACCCCTCTTCTCAACAAGTATAATGCTAAGGAAAATCTTAAATAGATGAAATGTAATCAGAGGTTTCAGAGGGACAGGATGAAACTGAATTCTGATGGTATATTTTTTTTAACTTATAGAAGATATCTCTTCATCTTAGAAACTGACTCTTACATGAAACTGACAACCACAAATTCATAGAGAGAAGAGTATGGTGAGCACAAGCAAAATAGGTGCATTCCTGTGTCCAGGAGGCAAATATGTGATGTAGCAACTGAAAGGACCAAAAAGAGGAGGTGCATCACTGTCTGCTAATCACAACAGAAAAAGAACTGGCCAAGAAGGTGTTGGCTGCTGTTACTGTAAGAGAGTAGAGTTTAAGATCCTCAGGACAAAAAAAAAGCAAATCAAAGACCATGGGTTTCAAGAGGATGGATGCTGGTTTCATCAGGATCAGAAAAGCTCCCTTTCTACAGAGGGCAAAGAAGCCCATGAGATTTCATAGAGTTGGAATAAATCTTTAAAATCATGAACTCCATGAAGTTAACCTGGAACCACAAAGTTCTCCACAAAACCATTCCCCCATGAGCCACATCCACATGCCTTTTGGTCACTTCCAGGGGTGGTGATTCCACCACTTCACTGAGTAACCTCTTCCTCCAAGGAGGCTTCAGGGACAACATCCTTAATGCACAAGAGCGGCCCAACCTCAACATCAAGAAAATATGCAGTAATAGGAAAGGTCAGCTTGGCTCAGCTCAGGTTGTCTGACTCAGCCTAAAGGCAAAAAGAAAATAGATTGGAAGTAGAAAAGGCACAGACTAATGAGGTGTATAGATTACTGAGGTGGGTAGATTATTGATCAGTTTAAATGAAGGCTTAAGCATTCACAGAGGGAATTAGGAAGACCAACGTTCAGCTGGAGTTGAAAGTGATGAAGGGTGCAAATGGAAATGGAAAGGACATGAGCAGGCCCAGAAACAGTGAAAATACCAAACCTTTCCCAATAAATGAGATAGGAAAGCTAGTGTCGTGTAAAAAATTTAAGAAAAGGCAACTCCCTTGCTTTCAGGGTTATCAGCAGATGCAGTGGCTGCAGGGGTGGTTTCCCCTTCTTAGTCACTTCAGTATCTATCTGATTGAGTCCCCAGGAGACTTTCATAAATAAAATTGCAGAATAAATAATTTGGCACCGTAAGTCTGGTAAGGTGCCAGATGTGCTAAAAGCAGGTTACAACCACAATCCCATTTGCAGAAATAGTATGGGGGGTGTGTTAAATCCAGACACATTCAATAAAATTCTAGAATCATAAATAGTGTGATTGTTGTGACAAGATAAGGTTTAGAAATTTATGTTGATATATACACGAATATCAGAAAGTATAATCAACAGTTTTACTGTGGAATAAAGCTTACCTGATGGTAAGGTATCACTGTGAGGGAGATGGATATAGCTCATCGACCATCCCAGGATGCAGAGGAGGAGTCTTCTCCCTTCATCACATCCCTCCTCTAAGTTATATTTTTTTTTATTTGAGAGTTGGAAAAAGATGAAGTTCCATTTGCTGTTATTTCATAATAAGGTGGAGTTTGAGACACTTTTATCATATGTGTAAAGCATGCATAGGTTTTACTTCATTAGCATATGTGGTGGTAGGAAAATATATATTTTCAAGTCAATCAAGCAAAGTTCAGCTTTTGGTCACCATTTGGATAATTCCTTTGTCTTGGTTCCCATTAGTTGTAATGTTGTAAATAGAGCATAACTGCAACACCTCTGTTCCTCTCTCAGGGCTGTACACACGCTACCTCAGTGTTCCTGCACTTAAAAATTAACAAACAAATTCAATTTTGCTGTATAATACAACTTCACATAATCTGTCATGTCCTCTGCAAGTAATTTTCCTCTTGATACTTGCTTTTTTATATCATTGACTATGATTAGTTATCTGATAGTTGGTAAAAATGGGGAGGAAGTTGTGAAAACCAAAGAGCACAAAGCAGTGAATTTTCAGCCAGAATATATTTTAAGTGTTTTATGTTTGAAATACAGTTGCAATACCCCACAGGGAAAATCTGGAATTACTATGAAATAGTCAAGCAAAACACACCAGAACATCTCTTGGTTACAATAATGGAGTAAAAATAAATAAATAAAAATGCATAAACTGAATTTTTTAGACTGCAGTAAACATGAAACACATTTATATGTCCATTGAAGGGATGCTGAATGGAAAAAACCAGGAATAAGAAGCGATAAATATATAATCCCAAACTTCTTATAAATAAACAAAATTCACTTTACTGCTTCAGAGTTTCTTCTTGATTAAAACTTCTACATGAGAAGAAAATGTAGGCAAAATGACATAGAAGTACATTAGTACACTTGAAGACATATGGCAACATAGATTACTGCTAAAGAGGTTTTTTTTTTACTGAATTTTTCTCCATTTCAATATTAGAATATTAGACATCTTCTAACAGGAGGCATAAATTATATTTATGTCTATTTTCATTCCTTTTCTTAACAAGTTTCTGTATGATTAAATTGGAAGAAAAGAATGTGCAATAAAGCCTTGTAAATATTTTCCTCTCATACATGCATCCTGTGTAAGAAAAAAAGTGCATTACAAATTTCTTGTGCCCTCTTCTCTTTCTTCCTTTACATTTAAAAAAAAAATTATTGACACATTTGTCATGGTTTCCCTTTTTTCTTTTCTTTTAAGTGCAGTTCTGTTATTTCTCTTTAGAATTTTCAAATCTAAATTTTATGTGTGGTTGTTCACACTATATTTCCATGCTCCCCAAGACGTATGTATAATGAGTGAAGTTCTTTTTCAAAGGTATTAAACTGTTTTGAAGGTTCTCATTAAAATAAAAAAATCCCAACATTTTAATGTCTGACTACCTAAAGTGATATCCTTATGACAGGAAAGAAATAAAAATGGAAAAATACAGTGAATAAAGGACTTCATAGCTCAGAAATCCACTTCAAATCCACTGAAGTTTTTGAGAGAAAGGCTACATGGGAATATTTTTATTCAGCAAGTAATAGCTGATGTAAAAAAATAAAATCTCTTAACCCCTAATATTTTTAAGTAGGATTTTATTTATTTGAAATTTTAAAATACAAATGTAAACAGGTACATATTTGTTTTATACTCTGAAATTTTAATCCAATCAGAATGCAATTATGCTTTAGAGAATTAACAAAACAAAAAAAATAGAGAATGGTTTGAAGGAAAAATATGAAAAAACCTCTACTGAATTTTATTAGTAGGAAATGAGATATCAGAATGTTTTTGTTTGAATTAAAAAAAAAAAGAACAACAACAAAAAATCTCCAGCAAAAAACTCCCACAACCATCCCCAAATTCCCCTCACCAAAACCCTAAGAGAAAATGAAGCAAAAATAAAATAATCAAACTAAAAAAAATACCCAGACTTTTGCTTATCCACCTCTGTTTTCCATTACCTCTTCACTAAACATGATTGCTACATATTGTCATAAAAATTACTGTCCCAATTAATACCCAACTTAAAATATTTTGTAAAAATATCTTTGTTTAAGAATTAAATATTTTTTTTTCTCAAGTGCTATGCATCTTAGCATGTGTTTAGAAATATGAAGGATATTTATCTTTCAGAAGTATGTGTTGAGTTTTCAAATAAAAAAATAATAGACAACATAATTAGAAGGTTTACAAGATCTGTTTTAAAACCTATGGACTATTACTTTATAGCATGGGTATTATAACTATTATTAAACAACATTAATTGAGTGTTATTTCTTTCAATTAGAAATAAGAGTATTTGTCACAGGAGATTTTCTTAGATTTATATTACTTTCTTTTAAACATAAAGATATATGAGAAAAAAAAATAAAATATTTCTTATCTCCTCAAGTTTTTAATGATATATATTCATTTTTCATACTACTATTGCACATTCTCATTCTTCCTGTTTTAAATTATCTTCTCTTTTCTTTGATTTTTACATTATTTTTAATCCATTTTAGCTGCTACATTCATTTAAACTAATACAATTATTAAATTAGCAATTTCCAGATCCATCTAAACTCCAGGGCAGTGGCCTAATAGGGATTGCCCATAGAACCTCTGTAGGAATATTCTCTATCTATATCCCTTAGACTACCCAGGCTATTTCTTTACTCTCTTGATTTCTCACAGCTCTACTGCAATGTGAAAAGTTACACAAGAACAACTGATATGGTAAAATCTAGAAACCACTAGGTGTGGTGTAGTCAGAGTTACTGCATTTGAAAGATAGCATGTGTACACAGACTTCAGAAAAGAAATATAGTTTTACTCCTCTCTTGCTTAAAAAAAAGGTGGAAAGTGTTGTGAAAATTGTCTGAACAATAAATGATAGTTGTGGGTGTTTTATTTATGACCTTTTGAATAAGCACTTTTTTAAAAGAAAAGAAAATAAAAAATTCATTTCTGTTCAGGGGATTTGATCAATATAAAACAATAATAAAAATGCTCAACATATTTAAGGCAAATAGAGAGGGAAATTAGTTTTCTAATTTCTGAAATTAATAAAGTAATTTAATCTGATATTTTCCACAAAATTTTAGTCTTTAAGCTTTTCCACTCACAAACAGATTTCAATAACCCTGGCTTTACCAAATGTCACTACTTGCTCTATTCAGTTCCTGCCTGTCTCTCACATCTGTGTATGTGACAATTGGTATTGTCACTGCTAAACATCACATGAGGGAAAGTACTGGCAGCAGCAAAGTCATGATTGAAATGGAAAGTGAAAAGAGGGTTTAATAAATTCATTTTATCAGCTGCAAGTCATCCTGTTTCTTGTATTCAGACATGTTCCACAGCTAGTAACAGCACAATCAGGGATAAAATTGTTTTCTGGATCCATATTTAATAGAAGTCACATAAGATTTTTGTAATGGAAGGAACTCTATTGGAGTGTATAGCTAGTGCTTTCTATTTTGTCCAGAAAAAAAATTTAGGATAAATCTATATTTCATCTTTCCATTATCTGTTAGCTGACTGTATTGCAATTGGCACATCTGGCTTACTGGATTCTTTTATGAAGTTTGACATGAAATCATGAGTAAAATTTAGTTTTTTAGTCACATTAACTTTGGGGATTTTTTTGCATAAAAGATTGCCTTTCTTGCAATAAGTAGATCAATGTAGGTGCCTAAGAGCTGACCTTACCTGAAATATACCATAAATATGTCTTGTGGACATATTTTCTTTCACAGTACATTGTTTATTCCTTAGCAGTAATGTATAATGCCAAACATAGTGTAATTCATGTATGCTATTTTTATGTGTCTGAAAAGTGAAGTATTAAATTATTTATATCTTGTCACGTAATATGGTTAAAACCAATGATAAAACTCTTTTCAGTGCTATGGGATTTATAGGATATGCTGTGTCAGAAGGGACTCTTGAGGATCATTAAGCCCACATCCTGGCCCTGCACAGGGGCCCCCAATATTCAGACCTTGTGCCTGAGAGCATTATCCAAATACTTCTTGAATTGGTGTTTAGATTACTGGAAGAAATACAGAAGGAGTAAAGGCTAAGGATTAGTATTTGATGTCTCTTTAACTTCTCACCTTCTCTTTAGCCTCCTTTACTTTCACAGGAACTTCGGTTCACAGGAACTTCGGCAGCTGAAGAAATATGTTGATTTTTCACTTTTGTCCTCTTTCATAGAACTTGATTTAACTTGTCACTTGACAATGAAATTCACAAATCCATCTTTGTACTAATCAGCACATATTTGTTATTATTGATGAAATGATGAAGGGTGATTAGTTTAATGTGAGCATATCTACCTATAATACGGAATATTATTCACTTGCAGGCATGTGAAGAACCTAGTGCAATGGTTCATTATTTTGTATTTTATAGACTTCTGAGCTAATGGATGGAAGGTTCTACTTAAGTTTGTCATATGTTACAGTTCCATGCAATCAGTTGCCTTCACTTCTAGGGCATAATTTGTTCCAAATGAATCAGTAGGAAAGCTACAGGGAACATTTCAGAGGCAAAAGAATGTGGAAAGTTTAATTAGATGAGCAGAATACTCAATTTGTCCTTACTGCTTCTCTCTGATTATATATCTATTCTGAATTTCTGCACACTCTTTGTGTTTTAACTCAAAAAGGAGCAGCAAATGATAAATAAAAGACATTCTCTGTGATAAGGAGCAGTTAGAGTATTGCAGTGTCCATCTATTGCATTCTCCAATGGCTGCAGGAGAATCCATACTCCAAGGTCACATATGGAGAATCTGTATTTCATGCTGGGAAGCACAGTGTGTTCAGACAGAGCTCAGCTTAGCCATCAGACTAAGAAAACAACAGAAAAGGTACAATGCAACAAGCATGAGTCATAAATTAATTTCTTATGGAGAGTGAAGCTCTGTGAAAAGTCTTAGTGTAGGCATATTTCATCCAAATTCTGATGTCAAAGCTTAAAAATTCAGATGCCTGAAAGTCATGCTTTTCAAAAAATGATAAAGGACATGAGAGTAATGCAGTCTTGCATTTAAATGCCCTAAGAAAATTAAGTTTGAAGTCAATTTTCTGTATAGCATTAGCTTAATGTAAGCAGTAGACACACAACAGAATTAGAAAAATGGAATCTTAGTCAGTTGCTGTCACATTAATAGTGTGCCCCAGCAGCCAGAATAACCTATAGATGATCATTCCTTGGCCTTCAAGAAAATTTCTGTTGCCTGGGAAATAGAAAAAGAGCAATTGGCCATGGTATTCAGGGGCTGCAATATCTCTGTATAATCATTAGGAGCTTAGAGAAGTGGAGTTTTTAAATAATTCTTTTTACAGAAGCTATACTATCAAGGACTGCACTTGCAGAAGTGTCTTTATCCACACAGAACCTGGAATCTTCCTCTCTCCTCTGGTGATACCCCACCTGCAGCACTACATCCAGTTCTGTCATCTCCAGCACAAGAAAAACCTAGAGCAGACCTAGGGCAGGGCACAGAAATGGTCAGAGGTCTGGAATACCTCTCCTGTGAAAAAATGCTGAGAAAGTTGGGGTTGCTTAGCTTTGAGAGGAAAAAGTTCTGGGGAGATCTTGATGAAGTCTTTCAATTCTTAAAGGGGGCTTATAATAGAGAGGCTTCTACCTGGGCCTGTAATATCAGAACATAAATTAGTGGCTTAACACTGAAAAAAGAGAGATTTAGATTAGCTATAAGGAAGAAATTTTTTTTTACAGAAATGGTGGTGAGGAACAGGAACAAGTTGCCAAGAGAAGCTATGGATGTCCCATCCCTGGAAGTGTTGAAGGCCAGGATGAATGGAGCTTTAACAATTTAATGTCTTGTAAGATGTCCCTGCCCATGGCAGGGATGCTGTAAGCAGATGATCTTTAAGTTCCCTTCCAACCTAAATCATTCTACAATTCTAAGATTTCCCCTTTAGATGTCTCTATTTAGTGTCAAAAATTAGGCAAGCCAAACCTATATTAAAAGATACTGTCCCAGTATTTCACAGGTTTCAAAGTTTAGCTTGGCATAACATTTTTTCTTAGCTTATGTCACAGATTTCAGTGTGAAGCCAACAAAGTTTGCAACTAACAAAATATCGGGGTTTAGATTTGTTTTTGTTTTTGGTTTTTTTTTTTTTCTAATGGACATATTTATTTGTTATAACACTTTAATTATTGACTTTTTGATTTTTTTTCTCTCTTTTTTTTTTTTGGTGTTCCTAATCAGATTTCACTACAAAGAACTTGGCACCCAATTCTTTTATTACTGCTAATTTCATTGAAATTAGAAGATAACAGCAGTAAAGTGCTTAAATACCTTCAAGTATCTCTGTTTATATAATTACAGTGCATCATAATTACTTCCTTCAAGTGTGCCTTGGGTAACATTGAGCTAATGGTTCACAGAATAAATTCAGTCCATAAATACCCAGACTACTTAATTGTCAAAAAACATTGGGAACATCTGTTACATGGGCTTCTTAGGTGATAACACTATCATTAACTGCAGACAACAATGTGTCATCCATAGCCTTCTGAAGTAGGAGGTGGGCTGAAGCAATTCTGACAGTCCTGCTGAGGCCAATGAAAACCGTAGATGCTTCTCTAACAACTAATCCCACAACCCTGAATGCAGTATCATAGCATGTTTCTGAATATTTTCTTCTAAAATCAGTTGGATTAGCTAGGACACAGAAGACTGAGTTTTGTTTAGGTGCAGTGTCATTGTTTTCCAAAAGAGAAAGCTGAACAGGCAAAATACAATAATATAATTCAATTTCTGTGTAAACAGAAAATGAATTTATGCACACATGATAGTCTGGGGTGGGGGAAGAAAAAGAGGGGTATAGGTGCATCATTTAGGGCCTAGTTTTATTTGGTCTTTACAGGCAGTTATAATGAAATCCTATTTTATATGTGACATTTTCCAATGTAAGAAAAAATATCAACACTTTTCAGCTGTTCATGTGCAGAAAAAAAAAAAAAAGATCAAAGCCCTCCATTAAGTATCTTAAATACAAAATTTTAGTCACGGACAACATTCCAGTTTAGAGAGGAGAAATTAAATTGGTCATGGAGTAAACTTTTTTACAACTGGTAAAATATGCAGAAAATTCTAGAACTGACACCTAGCCAAACAATTTCTTCTTCAATTATTATTTATAACTATTCAATAAAACATTTTCTTCTTTCTAGTAGAAATCTAGAACTAGTGGAAATCTAGAACTAAAATCCTAAGTATTCATCTTCTGCTCTGAACACAGATAGTTTTCACCTTTTTCCAAATAATTTCGATTACATTTAAATACTTTTTTATACTCCAATTTAATAGGAATCTACTTGGTCTTTGTTGTTTTGTATACATTAATTTAATTAAGCTAACCTACTATTTGACCACAGAAGGAGCATAATCATTATTATTTCTATTGATTTGATCTCTTCACTACAATATCTTGAGGTTTTTGTATTGTTTAATCTTTCCCCTTCATCTTCCTTTTATATTAAGATTCTGGTGTGCTTTGATAAAGCTCTCTTTAATCCTGGCAAAACAATGCATACCACTTATGCATTATCAGAATAAAAATCCCTGGAGATCTAGATATTTAATATATTAAATTTTTCAATTACTGGTTTAAATGTTTAGTGACATAATATATTGTTCTGTCAATGCATTCTATTGCTGTGCCTCAGATAAGCATGATAAGAATAAATGCTAAGATCAACATTAAATAAACTTGTACTGAATCTGTTTTTCTCCAGATGATTAGTATGCACTGGTACAGAGGATATCTTGATTCATGGCAATGGTAGGCTGAACTGGGCCAGCTGCCAGACATCAACACAGACGCCCTCTACACTGTCTCATTCTACTCCTCAAAAGGACAGGAAAATAAGATGAAAATTCTCATGTGAGATCACTTGCCAATTATCATCACAAGCAAAATAGACTCAGTTTGGGAATTTTTTTCCCCCTCAACCAATTAAAGTAGATTTGAGTACTGAGAAAAATATTAAAACACCTTCCCCACATCACCTCTTCTTCCTAGACTCAACTAGTCTTCTTCATTCCTGACTCCTTTGCCTGGTCCCCACCCTGATGAGTGGTACAAGGCAGGGGAAGATGGAGGGTAGTGGTCAATCTTAACAGTTCCTTTCTGACACTCCTTCCCTCTAATACTTTGCCCCCTCCAAATGGGTCCTCCATGGGCTGTAGTTTCTTCAGGAAATATCTATATCTTCCAATCTGGTTTCCTCTGTGGGTTGCAGAGCATTCTCTGTTCATTACCTGGAGTACCTCCACCTGCTCTTTTTTATCTCATCATAGTCCTTGGGAGGTTGTTTCCCACACTTTCTTTGCTTCCTTCTCTCTCTCAGGCAGAACTTTTCTCTTTCTTAAACACATTTTCTTGAGGTGTCACCATCTTGAATGATGGGCTCAGAGTGGGTCCATTCCACTTGTCTGGAACAAGCTGGGATCAGCACAGAAAAGCCCCAGTGTTTACTTACAGAAGTCCCTGAACCACCACATGGCCCCTTCCCCAGCCACCTTGACCACTACACCAAATAAAAGGACCAAAATACAGATTCTGTATAGTCCTCGGGACCTCTCTCTTATTTTTACATTATTAAATTTATAAAATGAAAAATTATACATTATGTAACAGGAAGAATACAGAAACCCAATGAAAATACTGGCATTATTTATAAACTATTAGTTTGTAGTTTTTCTCAAGTATATTTGGAAAGTTAAGTATGAAATTCTTTTTCTTTTTTTTTTTATTTTGTAACTTTTCAAGGTTAATCAAGCTGTCAGGAAGAAATTGCAAATACATGTGCCTGCACTCAAGAGTACAAATGTGCAATCACAGCAGGAAAAGGAATATGTTTTCCACTCGGTTGCAATACATTTATCACAAGAGTTCTCAAGGAAAATGGTCTGTAACTTATATATAGTTTTAAGTCATTTTAAAAAATATCTTCTCACACTATGTTGCTAATACCATTTCAAAATACTGCTTTGCAAGGGTATAAACTAGGAATGAACTTGTTAATAAAAGAAATATATAGCTAAATCATATTTCTTTTTTTTTTTGTTGTTCTATCTCTGCCTTACATTGATTCTTAGTACTACCTTCTCAAAAGGATGTGATTTTTGTGGTAGACACTGACAATTGCTTATCTATTTAGGCATGCAATTAAATTGCATGCAATTTAACTTTTCAACAGGTAACAAGAAGAGACATGCACTTGGCCTAGAGAAAATGGTTAGTGAGTAAGAGAAAGGCATTTATTTTGAGTTCATTCCCCTTCTTATTGAAAGCAAGTTAAGATCAACATCATTTAAACAACTGTCTCTGCTTTTGCATGGATGGCTATTCAAGCTGGCATTGTTAAAAATAAAATCTTCTCTTCCTTTACTTCTTTCATTACTATTTTGTTAAAATTATTTTCTTTCTCTGAATCGATCAGCTGAATTGTCACTCAATAGGAAAGGCATGTCAGCTCCATTGTTGTAGGAGTCACTATTAAAATGAGAAACTACTTTCTTTAAAACACTATAATTTTTACTGAGGCAGCACTGAATGAAGAGTCTCTTAGCATAGGAACAGATATACTAGTCAAATCAGAGACAAACCTAGTCAGGGAACTCTGTTATCAGTGACTCGTAGAGAACAGTTAATGAAAAGGCAGATATGATTTAACTTCCCACCCTTACAAATATCAGTTAAGGTTTGAAATTAAGCTTTCAAGAAATATATAGCTAATATATGTCTTTTTCTGGGACCTCTTTATCACCCATATATTAGAGTCACTATTTGAATACCGCACCAAAATTCAAGCATTTGAGTCTATAGACTAAAGATTTCATATCCTAGCGAAAAAGAACAAGAGAAAAAAAAAAAAAGAAAATAAAAAGAAGAAAAAAAGAAGCAATAGAAGTAAAAAAATCTTATTATGGTGACATACAAATGAAGTTTCCTACGTTTTTTTTTTCTTAGAGGGCTGATATAAATATTTTTTAAGAAATGTAATATGATAAAGATGCTCTTATTTCAGTGGTTTCCTACAGGTTGTTTCAGAATACCTATCAGGAGGCTTTGTTTGCCTCCTGTTTTTCTCAGCATTCTCAGTTTTGCTCATGTTTGCTCTGTCTTGTGCCACTCTCCTTTTCCCCTTTCTCCCTGCCTGTCCTAACCTGCCCTCTACTTGGTGCTCACTGAGGAGATTATTTCCTCTGGAAGGCTCTAATTACCTCAGCACAGAGCCCACACCATCAAGACAATCAGGCTTCTTTTGTTCCTGATGCTGTATCTTTTTTGCTAGAAGTTTTTTTTCTCTTACAGGTATTTTGGGATCCAACTGAGGTCAATCTTCTTCCTAAACTGTAAAGTACTGACTTCTGATGGACTTCACACTTATTAACCCTGAATTTGATTGACTACATGAATAAGATGCAGCCAGATGTGAGGTGGCAGATATTAACCTACAGCTGACAGAATCACCAGCTATAGACAGACTTACCTCCCCCAGGTGTCAGTACTTTTGTCCACTAGTCAGATGGGACCAGTATCTGGATGGTGTGAACTCTCAGGTGCTGCTACATGGGAATGCCAAACTGATTGATAACTGTGGAAGCAAAAAAAAAAAAAAACCAACAAAAAAACCCAAAAACAAACAAAAAAAACCCCAAACAGGGAGTCTGTATATTTTTCTTAGCTGAATTTGGTTCTGATATGAAAAGATAAAAAGGAAAACTTTTTTGCATATGTAACAGAAATTATCTGAATCTGTAAGGATTAAAAATCATAAATGAATGTTCTGAAGAATTTGTCATTGGAGTCACAGGTTAAGAAAATAATAAGATGCTTTCATAAAACATCCCTGAGTTTTCACACTGAATTTCATTTCATGTGAGTTCATTTACATTAAACACATTTTTGTTCACTTCCCCAGATCAAAACTACAGAATCAACTTCATCACAATTTTAAAATCCTCATATTCTATTTCTTATTGATCATCAAAGTTTCCTCTCCAGTTCATATTCTTACACTGCTTTTCAAAATCTACAAATTTCTCCTATAGCCCCTGTAAGCCAATTTTTGTCTTCTTCTATATGAAAGATACCAATATACACAGACACAGAACTTTTCCAATATCCTTGATGAGGCCCTTTCTCTCCACATCCTTGCCCTTAGTATTTTTCACTATCTCTTCTTTTTCTTAATTCCATCTTCAGTGTTTTCAGTGGAATGAGTAATTCCTAATTCCTTCTTGGTTACTGATTTTTCACCACAGTTCTCTTTCTGTCTTGAATACTCTGCACATCCTTTTAGGCTATTTGTCTGCTGCTGCTGCTGCTGTTACTGTCAAGCTCTGTGTGTTTTGTCCCCTCTCTCCTTCAAATGGAATTATTTGACTGCACTGTAGTGTCCTTCTTCAAAACTAGTTCTTCTGTTATTGCTTCGTCATTTTCTGACATATCATTCCCCAGAGAAGAGCATCAGTACATTATTCTCATGAAGTAGTACAACATTTCATCATCTTTATTTCTCTAGGCCTCCATCTGTTTCCCTTTCCTCCTTGTCATTCTAATGGACAGAGCAAGCTCCCTGAGGCATGGGTGAAGAATTCCTACAAAATATTGCATGACACAAGTGTAAATCTAAAAAATTTTCAGAACAAAAAAGAGTTTGAATTAGAAACGCTTCCTTTAAATTAAGTTTCACTTTCATTTTTATGATGGAAATTTTACAGCTACTAAATCAAGTATTCTATTAGCAAGAAAAGGCTCAAAGGAAAGATATATAATGCATAAATCATCTGGTTTGAACTTCCTCCATTTCAGTTTTACATAATCCTTCTTATCCCACAATGTTTTTCATCTTTTAGGTAGTGTAAGAATGATCATAAACACTAACCATTTTAAAATTTACCTTTAAAATTACTGAATATGTTAAAAATTGATGCAATTTTTTCAAAACAGTTCTCAGTATTGTGGATGGATTACATGCTAAAATGGATATGCCATCCCATAGAGTACCCAACATGTACATGAGGTTAATATTCACCAACTGCAACTTCCATCTATTATATGAGGAGCAATTTCTTTGAAAAAGAAAATATAATTAAAATCAGATCCTTTTAATGATTAAGATACGGGAGAAAAAAGCCAAATCTCTTACTGAAGTAGAACAGCAGAAGCTTAACTGCTTAAAATTATTAAGTGTAACTATTTGCACTAAATGAGTCAGAAATTTTTCAAGAAAGTTTTACAAAAAACTTAACTAAATACTGAAGTTCTTATTGGTAAGTAATTTTTCATTGGTTCCTAAGATGAATTTGACACTATTTTAGGGACCAAATCAGCCTCACCTCATATTGTAAAATATGAATTGACCCTGATATGTATGAAGGATTTTGACACATTCAAAGTATCACAGAGCTCAAGATAAAAATATATATCTAATAATAATAAAACACATTATTATATTTGTGTCTAGAGCAGAAAGGATACTCAAATGAGGACTACATAAAACTGTTGTCAAAATTAGGATGAGGATTAATGCTCTGAAAATAGAAGAAAGAAAATATTCATACTTTCAAGCTGTTCATCTAATTATATGTTGTTATTTTTCCCACAGCTAATTTCTCTACAGGCTCATGAGCCACATATACCCCAGCAGTCAATTTACCTCTCCCTTCAATTCTAACAGATGTGAGGTTAGTGGGGGCTTGGAGAGTTGTACTGTCCTCTTTAAGTTTGCTATCAAAAATAAATTGAAAAATAATAAATGAATTAATGCTGTCATATTTAAAAAAATGAAGGCTAAGTGGAAAAATTACTTCTTTGCATAGTATAAAGCTTCTTCTACTAAACTCCAGCAATTTATTTAAGTCCAATATGTATGTATTTCTTGTCCTACCTGCTAAAAAACCTCAAGTTACAGTGTTTAACACCAAATGGGATGGTACAGTTTCTGTTGAGCATTATTAATAAGGCTGAGGAAAATGAAGGACTAAGACTGCATACCCACTCAAAATGGAGGCTTTCTTTAATGGGAAACAATATCAATTAAACTCTCTGATACTTAATGAACCTTTTTTCTGAATAATTTGATGAAACTGTCTGAAAGCTTCCTAGAAGCAGGTGGAGATTTAGAAAGTTTTAATGTTTAGCTTTTTGGTTCCTGAATTTTGCATATAATTTCTAAACCATAAAGAGGTGAATATTGGTGAATATAACAAAGGTGGAAGCAAAAGCCTGTGATTTACACTGAAAGGTCACCTGAAAACAGAGGGTTAAGCTTCAAATCCTTTCTTCCATATAGCAAAGGATGTCTTAAAACAGTCAAAATGAATGCGCTCATAAAATTGTTTTGTCTTTCTCAGACACTTCACAACTTGGTATTTAAGAAAATCCTCTAGCAAATACAGTTTTAAGTCTCCTGGGGCATCTTAATAAATTGAATCAGATTTTCTTAAATTGCATATGCTTTCACATTAGACTCTTCATTAAATCTGTCATCTTAGCAGTCACATGTCATTTTTTCAAACACTTTTTGGCCAGTTCAGGCCAAATACTTGCAAATATTTGCAAATATCAAATACTTGCAAAATTATCAACAACTTTATTTTTTTTTTCTCAAGCTGTATTTTTATAAGTAAGCCACCAGGTTTTATATTACACTTGTATCTATGCACAACTAGTTAATAAGGGACAGTTGGAAACCAAAGAAATCTATCAGCTCCTAACCAAAGCTGTATGTATCAGCAATAAATGAAATGTATTCATATTAGGATAGTATGAAGTGTCTTACAGTCAATCTCTTCATGAACAAAAATACTTTTTTGATACAATTACCTTGTCTTTGGGGCAGAAAATCAAATATGATTACACTAATTAAAAACAAGTGAATGTAATTGCAACTATTTTTAAGAAAAACAGTCTCTTAAAGGAGCATTTTTTAAATTAACTAGCTTGTTTTGAAATCAACTGCACACTAAAATGTTCAATATATAACTTCAGATGAAAATAATTTTTAGGATTTGATAACATAGATGGAAACATTTATGATTCAGTTTTTAAATTATTATTTATGCTCTGAATATTTTTCAGTAGGTCTGAGCCAAAGACCTCAAACCCTCAAAGAACTTGAAATTTCAAGAGAGTGTTAAGGGGAGCTCCATGACTCCAAGTATTTTTGCACTTGTTAAAAACTATATATCATTTAGTAAAGCCTGCATTCCCTTTTAATATCCAAATTCTTGAAAAATAAAGGATGGATCTGAGTTGCTTAAATTCAGTGCTGCTTTCCTTGTCACTTCAAGATATCTCTTGTAGTTCCCAGCTCTTGCTCCAGAAATGTATCAATTTCTTTTAGGTCTTCTCATCTGGGTATGTCAGACCTATATGGATGCCTGGGAAGTACAGTTCCCTGTGGAAAAGGAGTATCTTCTCTAGTTTCTGCAAAACCAGAAAATATTACTAAGGTTGCATCTAATGTAATATTTATGGTATCTGTACAAATGTACATTATTGGACTGTATAAACAGCCAGTTATGAGTTTTCCCAATGTGAAAATCATGCTTGGAAACCTCACCACTCCTTTAATTCAAAGCAAATATGATTTAATTGGGCTTCACTTGAAACTTGTTGACACAATCCCCACCAATACCCTTTTTCTTTTGAGTCCAAAAGGGACTCCAGTATTACAGGGCACACAGCCAAAAATATTTCTTTGTCCTCATTCTGATGAAGAAAAACGGTTCTAGCTCCTGATTGGTAACACCTTGCCACTGATCTTATTGCCATGTATTATTTCTTCACTAGCTGTTGTGCAATGTAGATTGTAGTGGCCATTGTGACCTGGGGTAGCAGGGAAGGGCCTTTGTTTCTGGCAGGAGCCAGGAACTGTGTTGTAGAAGTTTGAACAGTAGAAAGAAGTAAAATTACAGAAAGTGTTCAAAGACACTGCTCTACCTGTGTTACATTCACGTAACAAGGCAGGAGTAGGAAACCTGTTGCCAGAACCAAATTCATGAGGCAGGAACAGAGGACAGACCACTGAGAAGGTACATATAATGAAAGGAATCATCCTCCTTTCATTATATGTACCTTCTCAATGGTCTTGCTCTCTGAGACTGGGCCTGTATATTCTTGTCTGGCTGTGTTAAAGCCTGAGACTAGTTTCTAAACTCTGAAACACCTGACTTTTATCAGAACTATGAGTTTCAAGGGACAGTGGCTCTTACTGCTCTAAGCCACTGTGAAACATCTTCAGCTTCCTGATGAACAGCTCTCAGCAAAGTGTTTGCAGTTGCATATATCTCTGTGAGCAGCCCAGTATTTCCACTCCTCCTGAAATTCTGATTGTAAGGATTCTTGCACTTTTTAATGTTCTTCTACCTTTCTATTCTTTTCTCCTACACCAAGCATCTGCCTTGCATGACTTATTTTACAGAATCTTACCAATTTTATTTTACAACACTGTCTCCACTTTTTCGGATCATAAATTGCCATTGAAGTTTCTTTGTATTTGCACTTACCAAGGGTACTGCAAGATTTTGAGGTTCCCGGCTGTACTTCAAGATGCCAGCTAAGATTTTCAAAGATGTTTCTGGTTCCCAACCCCAATTCCCAGGCCTAAAACTCCCAGGTTGGCAGAAAATTCCCATCAGTACTGTTCAGCAGACATTTTATTCTGTTCAGTAAATTTACTCTTCTAACCAGGCCATCTTTATGGCTATTCACATAAATTGTGAAGTCCACTAACTCTACTGAAAATAACTGTAATGTCAGCAGCAACACCAAGAGCATTAAATGTAGCTACCTGTGAGCCTAGATAAGGACGTATTTGAGAGTAAAACAACTATTCCTATGCAGCAAAAGTATTTAAAATCACTGCCATTCAAACAGGAAAATAAAACTCCAAACTTAAAAATCCCAAAGATATATACCAGTAAAGTAAAATTTCTTTTCATGTAGTTTGTGGGGAGTGTTACCTCTCTTGTTATGCTCTAGTATGGTTCAAGTGTTTGTTGTGTCAGGGAGCATTATTCTATCACTTCAGACCAGAGCCTCAGAATACTTTTGCAAGTCAGTTCTAAGAGTTGAAAATCCATTACATAATATCAAGAAATAGAATTATAAGTACATGGAATATTTTATGTAGGAAAGGACCTATAAGGATCACTGAGGCCAGCTCTCTGGTCCTCCCAGGGCTACCTGAAACTAAAGCATATGACTAAATTCATCCTTTAGATGCTCTTTGTACAGTAAAGGGGAAACATATTTTATTCTTTTTGTATACAGATTCTAGTATTTGAGTTTCTTCGGAAGTTGCAAGCCTAAGTGAAATGAATTGCTCATATATTCAAGATTAGATACAAAGATGGAAGTTTTATCTAAGTCTGTCAATGCCTTTGTGTTGTCCTTGTTTTGTTTCTGCAGTAATGCCTGTACAGCATGCAGTGTGACTGACTACAGAAAGCCTGATTGGAATTGCAAGTTGCACCTTAACTTATGCCCTGACCGTCCAGTTCTTCAATTGTTTGCTGAGATTTTTACGAACACATCACAGTTCCCTCACTGGCCATACAATAATTTGTCCTTACAGAGGAAAAAAGGACTGGATATTTCAATCTCTGAGACTTCATCCCAATGAAAGGCAGGCAGGATGCAGCCTTAAGGCACTATGGAAATTTGAAGCTGATCTTATATGTGTTAAATTATCTACACCATCTCCTGGCTCATCTCTGTGGCTAAATAATAACAGGCTAGGGAACAATCTCTGGCCTACAAAATCATGCATAGTTTCCTGTAAGAAGTGATTAGACTTAATCCATTATATATCAAATGCATATTAGAATTAGATTGTCAGAGCAGTTAGTGATACCACTTTAAAATATTTTCATCACTTGTAATTCATAATTTTATGCAAATTACATATGCATATAAAATATTTATGAATATTTGCTAACATCTTTGCTGCGTTTTTAATGGAAAAAAGACATTTGTAAAGAATATTATCCTGCATTTTTTAAGACATACTAAAAATCACTCTCCTAAGAAAATTCATTTTCAAAATAAAGTGTGCATAAGCAAATGGTTAAATTCTTAGATGTTAGTATAGTAAGATGAATGCAAATAGTAGATCAAATCTTGAACAGTCAATCTATTTTGTTGCTATTTTACAAAGAGGTTTTATGACACTAGGAGGAATATTTAGTTTCATGTGAGATAGATACACATTCTCTTCATTGCCAGATTTTTAAAAGTAATTTGTGTTGTTTGTTCTTTCGTGTAAAATTATCCAGGTGTGTTTTAAAGGTGTAGTCTTTATTTTATTTAAACATATATTCACATATTTTATGATTGATGCAATTAATTATAGTTACTGCTATTATGCTTGTTTACAAATGTAATTTATATGTAAATTTAATAATGAATTATTCATCACATTAAATTTGATATTCCTGATAAGCCATGGGACACTGTCTTATATGATTGCATTGTTTCCTGCTTTGCATTCAGAAATGCCATTATTTTATTGATTTTTCTTAATTATATTGATAAATACCCCTAATGAAAATAGCAGTAATGACTGAAACAGGACTAGAATGTCTTTTGGAATAAACACCAATTCTAATATAAAATATATATACACACACACATATATTTTGGATCCCAGATCTGAAGGAATCCAATCTAATGGAAACCTGAATTCTGTTATCTTTGCTTTACATTGGAGATACTGTAGGATAAACAAAGAATACAGAACCAAAGAACAGTAGCTTTACCTCCAAATATATCTAGAGGTACCTTTACCTCCAAACATATCTACAAATGGAAGGAAGCACTTTGTTCACATTACAGGTAGCCATGTTTACTGTCAGGCAAAGATAGATTTTGTCTCATCTGACATTTTTCCTGTAGGAGTGGCTTCTGTGAGAAAACACCAGAAGCTGTTCTCATGTAGGACAGAGCCACTTTCAACCATCTCCAAGCTGAACTTTGGGGCTGATCAAAGTTGAGCCCATCAGTGATGCTGGTGGCACCTCTTAAATAATTTATTTAAGAAAAGGTAAAAAAAGACTGTGCAGTAGCTGGGAGAAAGAAAATGAGAGACACAATTCTGAAGACACCAGAGTCAGAGAAGAAGAAGAAGCAGTGTTCCAGATGCTGGAGCAGATTCTTTTCTAACCCATGGAGAAGACCATGGTGGTGCAGTTTGTCTCTCTGTAGTCCAAGGAGGATCACAGAGGAGCAAATATCTTCCTGCAGCACATGGAGGACCCCATGGCTTTCTGGCAGGACCTGTAATTCCATGGGGGATGCAAGCTGGAGCAGCCCATTATAAAGGATTTTTACTACCTACCAGACTATGATTGCCATCGTGTTTGGTATTTGTTTCCTACAGAAAATACATGATTTGCACAGACCACTATGTGCAACCGCAAGTGAGGTACCTAGATCAAACATTGATACTCTTTCAGACATATTTCCTTCCACAAAGATTTTTTTTTTTCTGTGCTATTTAATTCTCACATGTAATCTATGCAAAAATTTTAAAAGCTTAATTCAGCACTGGGAATTCAATTTTTGTAATGAATTTTCTAACTTCTAGTCAATGTAGACATTACCAAGCATCACAATCCCTTGATTAATTTTATCTTTAGCTTTAAATTTTGTTTGTGGCTCCATCTCTGTGCCCAAAGTTCTAATTGAGTAAGTTTGACAAAAAAATTATTTGTAAACCATTTGTCTTCATTCTATATTAATAGTAGATTAAGAGAGGAAGTTAACGCTGATAGATTTTTTTTAAGGGACTTAGGTAGCTTAATTGCCATATATATCTCTGAAAATATATTTGTTTAAAACACTTGAGTCACTGGAAATTAATCAGAAAAATGCCCTGGAATTTAGTGGTTGGAAATGACCTTGCCTAATGTCAATGTCAAAATTTGGTGGATCTTGACTGTATTGACTAGTTTTACCACACTATTAAAGTCACATATGTAGAATATTCTCTATTTCCTTGACTAGCTTTGGAAATTCTATCACTAGTATTAAGTGATCAAATTACTTTTTAAATTGATAAAGTATACATTTACAATGTTCCAAGAGCAACAGCAAGTTATCTTCCTAAAGCATAGATAAGTCTTAAATAAATCCAGTCATTCCAATGTTGCCTATTTTTAGGGCATGCTGTCATACTCATTGTTTCCAATAAAGTGTACTTTTTCTCAGGAGGACTGGAAGTGGTTTATGCTCACTTTAAACCACTGGAAGCTATGAAACTTTCAACTGTTTAGGTGAGAACAGCCATTCTTCACCACTACATTGTTTCCCCCTATAGATATTAGAATAAATTAGTTTGTAAAAACTGTGACTACAATGGAATTCTGCTTGGAACAACAAAAGATATTGCATTTTTCAGAAGTTTTTTTTTTTTTTTTTTTTTTAATTTGGGACTACCTTATGAAGTAAACTGCTAATTAAAACCATCAAAAGTATAGTACTGCAATCTTGGTCCTTTTTCTTAAACACTGAGAAACCCCAAGCATTTTTTTTTATTAATATAACGATCAATATACGAAAATTAGGACCGATTCAGTTCTCAGCACATAGACATCTACTGCATTATGGATTTCTTGGTTCAGAAGAGCATAGGTTGCCTGCAGATCTTCTGTAATATAGATGAGTCTTTTATGGATGTCTTAGATACCCTAGAAACTCTCACAGGTATTAGGTAGCTGAGCTAAGCCCTTCATAGCTGTGATGACTTCCATTGAAAAGAAAGCTAAAACTGGAGATGAAATGTTTTCTCTTGTAAAAGAAGGGAAAATTAAAAAGTCAGTATATCATCATAAGTGACAGATTATATGTATATTGCACATACATATTTTTATGAATCTGTCCATGATACATATCTTCTATTCTCCATATACTTTATATTTTTAAGCAAACAATACTGTAGGAAATGATACTGTACTCTTCCTGGGAACATATACATTTCTATGGGAAATGTATTCATGATGGCATTAATCTTATTTATTTCAAAGGCTTAACACACTTCTTTGGGTGAACTGAATCATTCTCTGCAGGTACTCTACCTGTTATATTTGCCTCCTGAAGACAAAGGAAAAAACTGATCTTCTTTAAACATAGGTGTGCACTGTCATCAAAAACACCCAAGGATACTTCACTTGGTCTCCACATGTTATTCCAGAGACATCTGGGATAATCTAGAACTACATTATAATGAGCCACTCCCATTCTGGATACCACATGACATTTCAAATGACAGAAAATTTTCTCTAAGCAACTGTATTGTATTAGATGTCTGAAGACCACCTGAACAGTATCTCCAGTAAGGAAGCTCATCTGTGGTTCCAAATACTTCTTTGGAGTCTTGCCTAGAATATTTTAACAGCTTACTGAACATGAGATACTTTTCATTAAATAACAAGCACAAGGTGAACCAACATTTTTATTGATTTTTTTTTCATTCAGAAATGTGGACTGAAGTCAGTTTTCCCCACAGAGGTATCTGATGCCATTTATAACTCTTTCACACTGTAGCTAGTGCTCTGGTTATGTGACAGACCTTTTGAGAGCCTTACCACAGAGCACACAGTATAAGACACTGATGTGTGAGACTATGACCTCATATTGTCTGCTTTTTTGCTTGTGTATGTATCAAGGTTGATTGTATCAAATCTATTTTCACACAAAATTAAATATTGTGTTAAAATGCTGATGAGTTTCAGAGATAACTGTGTGTGTGTGTCTGTAAACACAGACATCTGCACTAATACTTATAAAAGATCAGAACTCTCTAAACTCTAAATTTTTAATGAGCCTGCATGTGAAATCTGTTCCACAATATTACAATAGTAATTTCAACAGCAATTAAGTTACTCAACAGTATGAACAAGAATTTTCTATATCTAAACTTCAAACCACAACACATGAAACAAAGAAGGACAGTGGCCTCAAACAGCAGGTTTGCATGACAGAAGGATATAACCACTGTCTAAAATGAACCTAAATCCTTATCTGTAGGACAATGAAGGAAATAAAGTACAAGCAATGTTACAAAGCATCTTTCTGAATTTAATTTTCTAAGGTAAAAACCACAAAATAATCACCCCTGGGTTTTATTCTAGAGAATAAATTGAAGAGGAAAAACAACAAAACCAACCAGTGATTCCTAAAAAAATACAGGTCTGGCTATTATAAAACTGTTTCATTAGGAAGTCTTCATACCTTGATACAGTGAATTATAGCTGACATTTTCATAGTAGTCCATATGAATAGAGAGATGATAGCTTGCACTGTGTAAAAGAACCAGAGACAGAAATCTGTGAAAACTTTAGACGGATCATGTGATGAAAATATTAAAAAAACAAGAAAAAATTTAAAAATCAATGTACATGCAGAGCAGTGCACAAGAGACAATTAAAAACACACATATCTGATATATTCTAGGGACATAAGCAGGATATACACACCTAAATTTACAGAATCCCAGGGTGTCTGAGGTTAGAAGTGATCATCTAGTCCAAACTCCCTGCTGAAGCAGGACCATAAAGAGCTATAACCAGATGAGTTTTGAATATATCCAAAGATGAAGACTGCAAAGTCTTTCTAAGAAATCTCTTCCAGTGTTCGACCACCCTCACAGAGAGAGAGAAAAAAAAATAGGTGTGTTCTTGTATGTGCAGCTACCAACAGGCTTAGTGGAAAATGCTGGGAATGCACTTATGTTCTTGGAGGAATGAGAAATACACTAACTGTGGCTTTGATAGAGAAAAGAGTAACTGCATAATATTTGTTTATTGTGATGCTTCAAACATTAGAAGGCTTATGAATCATGAAAAGAGAACATGAGGAGGGAAAACTACAGACTAAAAACGTCTCTATTTCATGTAGTAGATATTTGGGGGCTAAAATTAGCCCACATTTTATTCTACACAGGCAGTTAAAACTATAGAAAGTTTGACTGGATGAGAACAATCCCAGTTTTTCACAGATATATGTCAGTATGAAAAGAACTTGCTAGTTAATATGCCCAATGCTACAAAGGTACAATATTAAACATTTATATATCCTCCCTCCTGCCCCCATGTTTCCTTAGTGTAAATCAGGGGAAGTTTGTTTTCTTGCCTATGTAGTCCCAAGAACCTGTGCTTCATATAACTGTATATACAACCTCTTGAAGGACATTCAGAGTTTAGGAGTTTTGTCTTCCCAAATCACTGTTAAAGTGTGAAGGAGCCCAGCTCTCCAGGGAAGGGCTGAACATCTGCCTGATGATTGGCAGTGGTAAATTAATTCCTTGTTTTGTTTTGCTTGTGTGCATGGCTTTTGCTTTACCTATTGAAATGTCTTTGTCTCAACTCATGAATTTTTTCACTTTTACCCTTCAGATTCTCCCCCCCATCCCACTGGGAAGGACTGAGGGAGTGGCAGGGCAAGGGTTTTTTGCCAGATGGAGTTATAGCATGGCATGATGTCATTTGGCTTCAATGTCAGGGAGTAATGTACATGCCTCACATGACTGTGCTACAATTTAAAAACCCCAGTGATACCCATTAAATGTCTTTTTAGTTGAGTTTTCTGCAGACAAGTTTTCTTCTTTTTAAAGTAATCTTACTGAAAAGGATTCCTGTTGAAATCTGTCATCTACTAAAAGTGAAAAATTCCAACATGATGCCCATATAAAAAGAAAAATATGTACTATGGAACATAATTTGCTTTAAATGTACACCAAGAATAGCAGGTTACATTATTTCAAATGAAATAATCTCAATCTTTTACTAAAATTGGCAATTTTCCAAATGTCATGCTTTTCTTTCCGCATTGTGCTCAGATTGCAGGAAAAACCTGTGTGAGCTTTTGAGGCTAGTAGGAACCTTACAGGCTCTATTTATTTATAATATTCACCACAGTTAGTCCCTTGTTATTAAAAGAATAAAGGAAAATAAAGGAAAATGGATTTCAACCACAGGCGACAGAGGAAATAGATTAATTTTTTATAGAATATTAAATAGCCATTAACTATAATTGCAGTAAGCCCTAGAGAGTGGTGTTTTTTTTTCCTGACAAAAAAAAAGTCTGAAAGATAGAAAGACATAAAAATTTTCTGTTATAACAATTACCCTGCTATATTCAGCATTGGTGCAGCCCCACAATTTAAGAAGGATGTTGAGGCCCTTGAATGAACCCAGAGAAGGGCAACAAAGCTGGTGAATGAGCTAAAAGTAATGTTCCATAAGGAACAGCTGGGAACTCTGGGCTTTTCTAGTTTGTAGAAAAGATGGCTGAAGGATGTCATTGCTCTCTACAGCTTCCAGAGGAAGGGGAGAGGGACGTGCTGATCTCGTCTCCCTGGTATCTAGTGAAAAGACATGGGAATGGTTCACAGATGCATCATGTTGACTGAAGAGGCTTCATAGAGAGGTGATTGATGTCCCAAACTTGTCAGCATTTAAGATAGCACTTTTAACAATGTGTTTTAACCTTTCTTCAGCCCTGATGTGGTCAGAGAATTGGCCTATTTTAGGTCCCTTCCAACTGAAATTCTATTCTATTCTATTCTATTCTATTCTATTCTATTCTATTCTATTCTATTCTATTCTATTCTATTCATTTCAGTGTTCTTGAATATCTAAAGGGAAGGCCATAAAATTAAATAACAATATAAAAAATATTGCTTAAAAATTATTTCAAGCAGAGACCTTCTCAAGGTCATCATACTCATGCCAGCTTGCTTCCATGGAGAAGAAATGTCACATTTTAGAAAAGGGTTTTTTTCAAAGCAGCATCTTACAGAACATATAGCACAGGGGTTTGTAATTATTTATCTATCATGCACTGACAATATTGAGTCCTGTTGGAATTTTGCAAAAATGTAGTTAATATATAGAGGCATAATATAATTTCAGCTAAAAGTACTTAGAAGCCACTGCACAAGACCTTGAAAAGACTGACTTCCCTATTTACGTGCTACTTAGAAAATAACAGAGTCAAGAATTGTTGTGCCACATTTTTCAGAAAATAGAATATCATTTAGATGTTGCTATTTAATAACATATTTGTACTTCTTTAGACTTATATTAAAGGAAAAGCTGCATTTTGTTCTGGTTTTCACATGATAAGTGGATAGAGAAGGCACTGTAACAGGTTTCCCAGAGAGGTTGTGGATGACCCTTCTCTGGAAGTATTCAAGGGTGGGACTCTGGGCAACCTGATCTAGTGGGTGACATCCCTGATTGTGGAAGTGGGTTGGAAATAGATTTTTAAGCTGACTTCTACCCCAAGTCATTCAGTGACTCTGTGAAGTGCTGACTCATTCATATTTACTCTGATGTAATATTTCTTAGCCCAGTTAGTGATATAAAATCATATCTCCAAACATTGCATACCATTATGCATGTATTTTGGTCCCAAGAATATTCTTCGTGAATAAAATAATGCAGTTTTGAAAGACATACTAAGTGGAATCCCACTGAGATCAACCCATGCCAGCTGTGTTGTAATAACCACCCGTGTGACAGTGTACTTGGAACAAAAATTGAGTTTACCCAGCTTGCGGAATATGCAAAACTAAGTTGATTAGTGTTAAAATAATCTTTACAAAATACTCTAAGACCCAAAATCAGCAAAACAACTTTCTGTCACAATAATTGCAGTGTTTTACTTAGCAGGAAGCTCACACATGCAAAATATTGAATAGCTGAAGCAGTAGCTTCAGTCCCACTTTTAAAACTTTATTTATTTGCCAAAGTGAGTAATTTTTTTTCAACCCTGGGGAAAACAATACAGAAAATATCACTAGAACAAACATTTGCATAATGCTGACACTATCATTTAAAACTTTATCTTTTAACTTTATCCAATTGCCTAGCAGTTACCTCAGGCTGAAAGAGGTTTAAAATTTTAACCTGGAAAAATCTATACAGGGAACAAAGCTTGAGAGCTGAGTTCCAAGAGCAGTGGAGATGCTGTTTCTTGCTATGATAGGTTATTTTGTGAATTTTTTGTCGTTTTTAGTTTTCACTGTTTCATTTCACAAGACTAAGAAGGAAATATGTATGGTGTCTAGAAGTCAGAAAAAGTTATTTTGTGATACATGACACATCTGCATGTAATTTGTATTTTAAAAAATAGACCAAAAAATACATGTTTAAAAACAAACAAGCAAAAAACCCAAAACAAACAACAGGGATTTTTTTTTTGTCAGGTGCATAGCTCAAGACTACAGTGGACCCCTCTGTCTTAAATCCTAAGCCGACCCCATCTATAAAACTGAACAGATACTAAATTTGGAATTTGCTTTATTTCACTGGAATTTGCTTACTAGTTTAAAAAAAAGAAAACAAATTTGAAAAATAAAAAATACAACCTTGCTGGTTTTCTTTGCTAAAAAAGAGGTTATACAGCTTCCCTATCCTAAGCAAGACATCATAATGTGTAAGTCACAATATGAATTCCTACTGGCAACATAAAGACATATTTTTTTTTTTGTGGGTATTAAAAATAAAACTAAGAAAAAAATCAAACAAAATCTGCTGTGGATTTTTTTTTAATCTAAACAGATATTTTTGAAAATTATTTATGATGAATATACTGTTACAAAATAATAGCTGTGATAGAAGGATTAGAAAGTATAACAAGTATCAGCACTTTCTGCTTCTGAACACTTTAGAGTAAGCAGAATAAAATCATATTTGCAGCATAAAATGTAAAAATTCTTAAAGTGTATATATTAAAAAAGCTAAATTGATATATATATATATGTGTAATATTATTTCAGGTTTACATGTCATGATTAACTTTAAAAAAAAAAGAACATTAAAAGCTGGGGATAATTTAAAAAAGTTTTCCTTAATAAAGTTCAACAGAACTCTTTCTTTCTTAGTAAGAAATAAATATAGAATTTACCATGATTTCATTTTGGTGTCTCCAAACTGATCACAGCTATTGACTAGCATATTTTTGAAGGAAAAACATCCATGAAGTCCAGGGTCTCTTTTCAACAGCACAAGTTCCTCCAGGTTATACATACTTCCTAAACTTGGAACAAGAGAAGACATATTTACTGGGAAAATGAAGAGTACATTCTGAATTACTGAGTTATGATTTAATTTATCTTCTCTTTGTACTTGCCACACTCTTCTATGTACAGAGGATTCATACACCTACTGTCTCCATGCCACTGTAACTCAGAGTTTATTTAAGAGTAAACTAATCTGTTATTCACAGCTGCCTACATCCTGAAACAACTTTCTTTTCTGTATCAGAGGATGTTGTGGCATCTCTCCTTGCTGCCTCAGAATTAAAGTCACTTTCCTATCCCCTTCTTACAGCAGCAGTTTAAACAGTCAGCTACAGCTGAAAGGTGCTTTGGGAAGATGTCATCTCTGATGCTGGACCTTTGCAGCAAAAGCTAGATGACAAGAAAGTAATTGCATATCTTCTCTTTCAGGTTAAAGTCAAAGTAGCTTAAATCATCACCTTCATAGCCACGTCCATAAAGGTGCTGAAGAACATACATCATTCATAGCCCTCAGCTGTTCATTAACTACCACTTTTCAGATTCATGAGTATCAAAGTCTTATTTTTCAATCTTCAAACATATCAAATATTAGCAAAAATTGGCTTGTCATTTCATATACAACCTCGGGGAACATGAAATATGGATTCATTAAAGTTGGGCTGTTATATAAAAATTAATTTATCTTTATGAATGGATTCCAGTTGCCAAAAAAACAGCCAAGTTGTGCAATTTGAGCATAATCTCCCTTGTACTGCATAGTCTCTAACTACTGCTCAAGAAGCATGTGAGTGTCCCCTTGGTCTAGTATTGCAGCAATAAAGTGTCTTAGAGCACATGAAGTGAGAATAGATGCCCATGTTTAAGCAACTGTAGCCTGTCCTAAATGCTTGCAACAATAATTTGTGGAATAAAAGTCACTTGACTCAATTAAGACATGTGCCTTCAGATTCAATTAAATAGCTTTAAAATGCCAATATCTCATCACAAAGGAAATTCAGATAGTTATTGCAAATATGTCTACAGGACAATTAATAGAGTCTGGAGATCTTTTCAGCTGACCAGATGCAGTGTCTGCTTTAAGATGTGACAATTAAAGACTCAGTTCAGTAGCCTTTATGTGTACTTCTAGTGCTTTCTAATATGTAGTAGAATATGTGAAATAGCCCCACAATTTTCTAGAGTGCCAGATTGATACGTTAGATGGAAATCTCCAGAGCAAACTGATAGAATGATGCAGCTTCTGTCTGTTATGAAGAAGTCATGAGTAAGATTCTTATCTTGTAATTTCTCATCTATGTAATTTCCTATCTATTTCTTATCTAGAAATATAAAAAATGTTTTATATTAAAAGAATGATAAGCTGCAATACTAATCAATGTAATCCAAATAGTAGGATAAAAAATATACTGTGTAAATTCCTTTTAGGTTTAATTTTATTAATGTCCTAAGATAGTGCTAGGGGACACAAAATAGAGCAGTTTACAAACAACTTTGCTTTGCAAAAGTACTAGGAGCTTCTTGAAGAAGTGTTAAATGTGTGACTTGAGTGATTGCATGTTTGGTAGCAACTGTGGACTTTGGTGAGTATAGATTGCAACGTTATTTGTGGAATTGTTACCTGTCAAGCATTTCTGAAGAGAAAGACTTGGTAAGGCTCTCTTCATCCAGTGGTTGGCATGGAACTGCCCTTCTTTAAAGCTTGTATACCCCTGACTAATTTTCTTTTTTTGTTCCTAATAATTTTCAACAAATCAAGCAGAATTTCAAACTATATAGCTTTGGCAAGTTATACTTAGCGTACATCATGCTCTTTTATTTTCATATGCTATTACTAGTTCTTAGGAGGAGGATTCTTTGTTTTTTGTGGTTTTCTTTGATTTGTTGTGGGGTTTTTGTTTGTTTTTTGTTTGTTTTTTCTTAGGGGGAAGAAGTCTTTAACCTTTTAAGAATGGAATTAACACATATCTTGCATTCAAAACAAACAATTAAGCTAGTTCAGTCTTCTAAACATGTGAAGTGGATGCCGTGTTTCATTTAATGGGTCTTTTTTTACTGATTATTTTTTTTACAACAAATTACAGTTGTGCAAGACCAAAAGGCTGATGCTATGAACTAATTCTACTAAACTGACAGAAAAGGAAGAATATGTCAAGGTAGCTTAGGAATATAGTTAAACAACAGCTCTTTATATACTAACTGAAAAGGTGATATTCATTTAATGAAAAGGTAGCAATCCAAATATGATACAGAAATCATCATGCCAAAAACAAAAGCCTCCAAGTATGGCATTTGCAATTTTCTCTTTATCTACTAGGTATCCTATCACAGAAATAAATGACATTTACTTAACAGAGCTTTTTTTTGGACAGTATTATATTGGCCATTCCTAGTTCTTAATGTTTCTCAAAACAGACTCAAAACCTTGCTGTTATTCTCTCCTTTGTTTTTCCTTTGTCCTTGATAAGCACTAAAGATTCAAGAATGCTCTATAAATTCCTTAAATACTCTAGAGCAAACAGAGCCAGGCTCCCTCAACTTTTGCATAGTGCTCTTCCATCCAATTCCTGTAACCAGTCTGAAATCATAATCTACTCACTCTAATAGATATTAAAATTACCAATGTTCAAATGTGGGCTTTATATTGTGTCCATATTAATGTGTGTTATCTGTTATGTTGGAGAGCTGTGTTGAGTATAGAGGGAGGAAAGCAGTAACTGTCTATTCAATCTGAAGATCTCATGGACCAGTTACTGGGAATATGGTATTTATTTATGGATACTATAGAGAATGTCAAAGGCTTGATCGAGCTGTCACACAGAAGCAACTGCTAACTTTTGCAGCACTCTTGGGTGTGATGCAAGAGCTGACTCAGTGTAGTATTGTGCTGTGGCTGGGGTAGAGTTAATTTTCTTCATAGTATTTAGTATGGGGTTATATTTTGGATTTGTGCTGAAAACAGTGTTCATGATACAGGGATGGTTTGTTATTTCTGAGTAGTGGTTACACAGAATCAAGGCCTTTTCTGCTCCTCACATCACTTCACCAGAGAGTGGGCTGGGAGGAAAGGTGGGAGGGATGGGACACAGGGGACACAAGAAGCGGGGAGGGAGGGTACACAGCCAGAACATCTAACCCAACCTACCTCAAGGGACATTTCACACTATATAACATTGTACTTAGCATATAAATCTGGGAGGAAAAAAGGAAGAAGGGGGACATTTGAAGTTAAGGCATTTTATCTTCCCCAGTCACCATTACCCATGATGAAGCCTTGCTTTCCTGGATATCACTGAACACCGGCCTACCTATGAGCAGGGGTGAATGGATTCCTTGTTTTGCTTTGCTTGCATGCATGGCTTTTGCTTTACCTGTTAAACTAACTTTCTATCTGAACCCATGAGTTTTCTCACTTTTACCCTTTCAACTGTCTCCCCAGTTCCACTGGAGGGAAAAGTGAGTGAGTGGCTGTGTTGTGCTTAATTGCTGCCCAGTGTTAAACCTTAACATAGCATAGCATGTGTTCAACAGAATGGAATAATCACATCCCTTGTCCTGTTGACCTCACGGTTGCTCATGCATTCCAAGATATGGTTTGCCTTTATTGCTGGGAGAAGTTGTGCTCAGATTAACTAGCTAATTACACCTCAGTCTGTGCTGCTGGTTGGGATTAGTCCAACTCAGAATTTATCTTTCTGAAGTTTAATCTAAGCCTTCTCAGCAAATCTTGCAGCTTGTTGAGCTATGTCTATGTTCTGACTTTTCATTGTATCTACCACTCCTTAAAGGTTGTAATTATCTGTGGTGAGGTGCATTTGATCCCATCATTCAGATGGTTTTAAAAGAGAGTGAATTGCTTTAAACCTAGTATAAACCTTGAGGTACCTCTATCCAAATCATCTGACAGTAAGAATCTAAGTAATTTATGAATTCTAGGACCATTTACTCAGTTTTCATTCATCATGTAGTCCATTTTTCCAGTCCATTTTTACCAGCTTCAACCAGAATGTTAAGAGAGATCATGTCAATCGCCCTGTAAAATTTGATGTCGATGGATGTCCACTGCTCTCCTCCCTTCACTGAGAAAACTATTATATGAGAGAAAGCAACAGGCTGGTTAAGTACAACTTAACTTGGTAACTAGGCCTTTCAAGATCTCCTTCCTGTTTTTCATGTAGGTGGAAATATCTTACATCTGGACTAGTTCCACAGTTATCCCAGGTACTGACATGAGGCTATCTGGTCTCTAGTTTTCTGCTTTTTTCTTTTCCCTGTAGATGGATGCGATATTTTTGCCATTTCAGCCACCTGGGACCTTCCCCTAAACTCTATGATCTTTTAAAAAATATAAGAGAACAGCTTTACAATGTTGAATTCCAGAGATCTTCAGATGCATCCTGTCAAGTCCATTCGTGTGTACATATCCAATGTGTACAGGTGGTCCTGAGTTGACCCTCCTCTGCTGTTGGTGCTTCACTATTTGGATCTGTCCATTTTCTTGACATAAAAACTCAAGAGTTTACTTTAAAGACCTAGATAAATACAACATTATGCACCCCAGCCCTCTCAGTGTTGCCTGTAACTAATTTGCCAGCCCCATTCAGCAGCAGCCCTAGGTTTCCCTTGTACTTCTACCTGCTAGTAACATAAGGAAAGAAGTATCTCTTGCTTGAGTTTGAAATCCAGCTAAGCTTTTGATTTCCTAACTGCATCTCTGCATGCTAAGGAAATATTTTTATATCCCTCTTTGGATATCTTTCCATCTTTCCTTGTCTCATATTCTTTCCAGATGTAATCTGCTAATGGTTGCTGTTTAAAAGGGCTGGTGTGGTAATTTGAGCTTGGCTGAATGCCAGGTGGCCTCCAAGATGCTCTATCACTCCATCTCCTCAGCTGGACGTGTGGGGTAAAGTATAATGAAATATAATGAAGGCTTGTGGATTAAATGAAGGACAGGGAGAGATCACTCACAAATTACTCAAACCAGATTCGCCTTAGGGAAATTAATCTGGTTTATTACCAATCAAGTCAGAGTAGAGTAATAAGAAATATTAAAAAAAAATCTTAAAATACTTTCACCTAACTCATCCATCCTTCCCAGGCTCAATTTCATTCCTGATTTCTATACCTATATCTCTCCCCAGGCAGCATGGTGGGAAGATGAAATGTAGTAACTGCAATTCCTTCCTCCTCATATTCTGTCCCTTGCTTCAGTGTGGGATCCCTCCCACAGGAGCTGGTCCTCCTTCTTCACAGTGATTACTTCCCACAGGCTGCGTTTCTTCACATATTTCTTCAGCATGGGAACTTTCTATGGGGTGCAGTCCTTCAGAAGCAGACTGCTCCAGCATGTGTCCCTTCTACAATGCCACAAGTTCTGTCGGCAGTCTGCTCTAGAATGGACTTCCCATAGGGTCACAGACTACTTCAGTAGTGGAGCCTCCACATCAGACATGGGGAAGCTTCTATCAGCTTCTCACAGAAGGCACACCTGTAGCCCCATCAGTACCAAACCCTTGCCACACAAACACAGTACCTCTGGTTTCTTGGCATGCCACGGGGATAGATCACACCTGTGCTTTCAGAACGATGCCCTGAAAATCTCAAAGCACTTCTGAAGTCCTTTTTGTGCCTGAAGACAAAGTCTGTTTAGACTATTCCTGATGCTTCCCTGAAGAACCTGAAGCTAAAGTCTACTTTTCTGGTCAGTGATCTTTATTACTTTACTTCTCTTTCTCATGTCCCTCAAGCTCTTGCCTCTAAAACTGTAGGTTTACTGCAAAGGTTCTGCTTACAGAACCATCTCCAAAGAGCTCTTGACTAGTTGCAAGCAGTGTCTCTAAAAAGGCACCAATCCTTTTCCCATACTTGACAACTGTCAAGAATATGTCTTTGACACAGTCCAGAAATCTCCCAGATAACCCCCATTTGCTCAAAGTGCCCTCTTGCAGTCCAATCTGTCCTTCTCTTTCATACCTCCTGTCTTTCTATATACTGAAATCTTTTCACTGTCTTTTATTTATTCTGAAAAACACTTGTAAAACTTTTTTTTTGTTTTTGTTTTAATACCTCTGCATAGCTGGAACTGATTTCATGGTTATATCTTTCTGATAAAATCTTTACATTCTTAACCTATTCCTTTATAGTAATATTCAGTCATGTCTTTATTTTCAGTGTTGTATAATTCCATTTTAAAACATTTTGAAGTCATTACAGAGAGCATTATATATCCATTATGTTATTTCAGTATGCCTCATAGCTTTCCTCAGCAATAGTATATTTTGCTAGTAATTCTTTTGTCTTATTTTGTGCTCCCACTTTGGCTTTCCTGCATAGTAATACCTATTCATCTTTTTTATTATTACTCTTACCCTCATTAATTTCCAGCTTGAGATATTCAATAATTTGTCTCTGATGATCAAAAATAATAATAAAAAAATTAAGGTAGCTTCTCCCATAAAACTTTTTCCATTTTACTAATCCAGGCATTTTTCAAGGAACATTTAGACTGTGTGTTCAGATTCGATTTTCTTTCCAGCAGATAACCAGATATTTTAATTTCTTACTACCTGCATGTCATATATTTTAGCTACACATATTAAAAAAAAAAAAAAACATAAAAAAAAGCTTTTATCAATATGACCCAAGGTTTACTCCATCTAAAAAAAATAGATTAATATTTATATATTGTATTTTAAAAGGTAAAAGTATGATATTAGAAGCCAAACAAAGCCTAGTCTAGTCATGCTATTGTTCTTTTCATCATCAAAGGGATTGATTGATTGCAAGACAGCTATCCAATAGAGGTCAAAGAAGTAATTCAGTGCACCTTATTTTTCTCTATCTTAAATAACCAAATATTATATCTTTGTTTCAAAACATATGTCAAACAAAGTCCAAATTTACCTCTTAAAACCTGAAAATAGATTAGCTGATTTTTTTGTTCTTTTGGACACCAAAATAGCTTTGTAAGTTCCAAAGACATGGGAAACACTCAAATTAGAAGAAAAAAATGAGGAAATTTTCCTTATAGTTTGAATTAGTATCCAGCTTCTCTAGTATTTTAACACTGTGTTTGCCTGAAAATTACATGTTTAAAAGGGAACTCTGTAAACTGAAGAAAACTTACTTACATTGCCAAAACCAAAACAACTAAGTTAAAGAACATGACAGAAGTTCACCCTTGGGCAATTCCACCTTTGATTTTTTTTTTCTGTAGGGTACAGTCACTCTTACATAGAAGTCTTCTCAGTAGAATTAGGGAAGATGATATATCAAGTTGCCTCATTTTGTCACACTCAGTTTTTTCTAATATTAAGGGTTTGATTTAGATTTGATTCAAACAGTCAGACATAGGTATTTATAAGTGATTAAGGTGCCTGAGTTCCTATAACAGTCACAATGTACACTCACAGTCCATGTGTTCACCTCTACCCAAACTGAGGAGAAAGTCACCCCACGGTACGGCAAATGATGTCCCCGTTCAGGAACCTGAACATGAGTTCATTTTTCAGTCTTCTGTCTGTTTAAGGCATTGTGAAGAAAGCTGTAGATATAAGGGACCTGTAGCTATTTTGGAAAGGCAGCTAGATGCCTGGCAGAATATGTCTGAGCATTTTGAATATCTCTGGACATTGATGTTCAGTTGAATGAATTAAGTCTGTACCTTTGATGTATTAAAGTTACCAGGGAAAAAAAAACAAAAAAACCCAACAGAACCCCACAACAAAACCTCCCCACCTCCACTCCTTCAAAGACAATGAACTGTTTCTCTTTTTTAAGGCCTATAATTATTCATGTCTGAAGGCAGAAAATACAAACACTTTTTTTCCCATAGAAATTTATTTAAATAAGAGAGATGGCTGCATTCTCATTGTTCACACACATATGTCCACCTACACAGATTCACTTTTTTGTTCTGTCTAACAAGACAGATTTTGCATTTTATCATCCTGTGTATAATGAATAAGTTACTGAAAATATGATTATTTTTCTTACCTGCAACAAGGTAAGATGTCTATCTTGACATTTTAATTGAAAACCAGACATGAAAACAGGAGATTGCTTTTATGTGTGCTGTTCCATGTGTAATTTCCAAAGTAGAAGACAATACAATATATTTCAATCCATTATTTTTCCCCCTAACTCAAAATTATTTTTGAAGACATGTGAAGTTCATTGTAATCCTTTAATCCAGCAATTTAAAAAAATTCTTGAGTATAGCTATTATGAAAAGTGGGTTATGAGGCTTACTAATATCTATAAAAACACACACATATATATTCATATACAGAGTGTCTTCAATTCAATATAAAACTTCTGATATTCTAATGTTTATAAGCTAATTCCCTTTCCAAGTAAGAAGACAATGATCAGTCTATAAAATTCTGGAAAAATCATGATAATGAAACAAAAAAATAAAGTAATCACAATTTTTTTCTCTATTGCATTAGGCCAGAATTAAAATTTTACTTTTATATTCACAAATCATTTCAAAATATATTTTTAACCACTATGTGTAATTTATCACATCTTCCAGACTTGTGAATTTAGATACTCATATAGTATTTTCAGATAAATTAAATATTCATACTCCCAGAACAGTAAATGATATATATTTAAAATAAATGTATTCTTGATTCTAAGACAGCTCAACCAACTGGGTTTTTCTAAGACAGCTCAACAAACAACTAGATGTAAGATTCTTTTTCCTCTGAGTAAACTCCTTAGTGAATAAAAACTACACACTATTACACAGCAATTTTAAACTGATGATGGATACTGCTATTTTTTAGTAACAAAAAAAAAAATCAGAGATAAAACAATAACTATTACATTAGGATGTTTTTATAGCTACTTTGGTTGTTGACATTATTGATATTTGTGCTTAGTTGCATTTGTTAAGATAGGAAACTCTTGATCTGCCTGTACAGAAATATATAAAGATTTCACTATCGGAATTTTCTGACCTTTAATACATGAAAAACATATTTCTGTCAGAATCTATATTCTTCTATCAGATACAGCAGCAACAGCAGTCCAGCAGCACCCAGTTGTGGAGGCCAGCAATAAATAAATCCTTTTCCAGACAGCGTGAAAGTTTTCTTGTCATACAAACTTAGACGTTCAGTCTAAATTACCAAGTTCAAGTATTTAGCAGTAAAGTTACAAGAAGTTGTTAACGATGCTGGGAGTCAGGAAGAAAATACCAAAGTCACAGAAAGATGTGTTTAAATAAGAATGACTTTAGCATGCTTAACCCCTGACAAGGTACAAAATAATATTTTCTAGAAGTCCCAGGCTGATCACAACTGCAACATACACCTACATTGACAAATTACAGTAAGGGCTTTTCTACCAACCTCTTTTAACAGTAGGTTTAAAGCACACTGAGTAGGAGATATGGGTTTTCATCTGCTTGTAACTGAAAGGATTACAAGCTGCAGTCCCTGTTTCCCAGGTGAGTGCATGAGTCACTAAAATAACAGCAGGGATGATTGGAAGAAGAGGTACTCAGTCACCATTTCACTGGCTGAAGTGGGTCCCTTATGAAAAGAGAAGAAAAAGGTGCTGGATGCCAGAAACCTAATGGCCAGACTTTATCTAAACCAATCCAAATACCACCCACTTTATTCTACTGATGAGCAGATAAAAGTCACAAAAAAAAAAAAAAAAAAAAAAAAGGTAGTTTACTGGGCACTACAGATTGCCTCAAAATCAGAATATAGTAATATAGTCACATATTTGAAAACACTTTTAGAACTATAGTCAGTAATAAAAAAGATCTTCCAAATACAGTTTATTTGCAGTCCAAATGTCTGCTAAATATGTGTCATGACAAGTAGGTGTTAAATTTGTTCATACTTGGATTTTTAAATTTTGTTTTATTTTAATACAATATTAAATTCATTAGAAATATTTTTAATACTTTAATTTAAATTCATTTCAATACTAGCTTTTGAATCTCAAAATTATAAACTCTGAGTCTCAAGCTCAATTGATAAGTGACATATTTTATCCTCATGAGTCTGGTTTATGCTTTAAAAATCTAGTATTTTTTCAAAGTGACATTTTTAGCAATTTTTTTAAGCTGTCTTTTTCAAACATGTTTTATGAATGAGAATAATTTAATCTTGTAGGAGCCTCCCTTCTAGTAATTTAAAATCATTATCTAAAACAGCTTCTAGATTAGCAAAGACAGATGTAGATAAGCATTTAACAAAATATATCCATTACTACTTCCAGCCCACTCTACTCCCTGAAACACAGGGCCTTTCACAAGTTAATGTAATACATTGTTGTGCTAATTATTTTGGAAAAAATAATAATAATAATAATAAAAAGTGATAGTCAAGCAATACAAGGTAGTTTTATATTATGACAGTCTGGTCTTATTCTACTACTCTAAATATAGTTAACCTTCCCTATGTATTTGTCAAGATGTTTTCTTAGGGAAGCTGCTTTTTATTTATTTGTAACTGGCTTACATTAATACTTACATTAATTTCCTGTAATGTAGAGTTAAAATTGTTCTTTCTGATCTGAACTAATTCATAGTAATTTCCAAACTATATTTTTCTGCAAAGTTACTACAAAAATAACAAAAATTAAATTTACTTCCACTGCAAACAAAGTTGGCCAGTGACACTGCTGAAAGAGATTGGGGAGCTTGAATCTATCTTTAAAGAAAAAGCAAATGGATAATTGAGATTACAGGCTTTTATAAAAAGAGAGTAGATTTTCCTTTATTCAGATATTCCAAAATAACTTTCTTGAAATCCTTTCACTCTAAGGACAATAGTAGTCTCCAGTGACATGTTCTGTGGTAAGAATGGATAATAATAAGTGAATTCTGTAGACAAGTTTGGATCTCTTCACATTTTATTTTGTACTCACAGTTTAGCAAAGAATCTCTGTGGAATAGCTAGTCAGAGCTGCAAAGAATGGAAGGTAGGTTGTTTTAACATAGTATCCCTTTAGGCTTCAAGTGAACTTCAGGAAAACATTTATTTTCTGTTATTTGCTTACTCTAAAAAAAGACTGTCAATTTTATTTCTTATGGAGAAACAAATACGGAGTTACCATGCTCTGCATTTCTGATTCAGACTAAGCTTTCTGTTTATGTACTATTTCTTAAATACATGATTATCATGAGTCTGCACTTTTCATAAGCATATCTTTTTTTTTTTGAATTTGATTTTATACTTTGTAAAGATTCATCTAGGTTTTTTTATAAGGCCTCATCTGCAATTGTGGAAATCTTAAGTAGAAAATGACAGCTAATGGAAGAGCTTGAAATATAGTTGTTTTCAAAAACAGATTTTTGATGACCACAGTTGTTGCACTGTTTTAACTGATAAGACTGTTAAACCAGGGCTACACCAGGCTGGAAGGAGTTTAGGATTGATAGAGTTGTACAAACCCCTGAAGAGAAATGCAGAGGAAGAGGAAGCAGGAAGGAACAAAGAGAGTAGACAGACAGAAAAAGATATAAAGGGACTGGCTGCATGCAAACAAATCAGCGAACTTCTCTGGCAGAGACCTCTTCCTCATCACTGACCTGTCTTCTTACATATTATTAAAACTTCTAACTCTCTGTGTGTTCTCACTCTCTTACCCTGTGTATGTGTGAGGGTTGGTAGTCTGTGGTGTCAGACACCAGAGAGAGTAGGGGTCCTAGGTCAGGAGTTTGGACAGGCCATAACTCTCTGAAGCTGGAGAACCCTACTGAATCTGTGCCCAGAGAGCCAGCTACTGAGCAATGGATGTGAATGGGTCTGATAACAGAGACCCTCATTGTATTCTCTGACTGTGACTCTTGCCTTTGCTGATCTCCTGTTCCTCCTCACAATATTATAAAAAATACTTATTTTATCCAGCACCTAATGACTCAGTGCCTTGAACAGGATATGACTCCTATGAGTGACACCATTCTGATCTGCAGTCTCAGGCCAACACCCCCCCCCTGAATCCCATGATCAGTATAATGGTATCTCAGTTCCACTGAACGCTTGATGTTGAAGGACATCTGCTACTCATTTGATTCAATCCACCGAGGAATGGAGTGGGGTGGGCCCATATAAATCAGGAGCAAATCTATCAGTTTACCATAATTAACTTGCCAATCAAAAAATAACAGAAGCTGCAGGGTCCCCTGAAAACTTCCAGAAATGTTCCACCTAACAGGGTGGTAACTTCAAAATCTCTGGAAAAATTGGAAAAATCGAACTGTTATATGCAATCTTGTGCAACTAATAGAGAAAAAAGATAAAAAAGAAGGCAGTGGAAGGACAATAAGTATATATGTGGCTGCATGTTAGTGTGTGTGTGTGTGTTTATAACTACTGAGAGTCATGGTTAATAAAAGCAATTAGAAAAAGAAATCTCTCAATTTTACCAAAAAAATTGTTAACAGATCTAAACATCTCATAATTAAAATACTTAAGTGGGGGGTGGGGTGGGTAAGCAGCAGAGAGGAGTGTGCAGTAACAGGACCAGAAGTGTGCACAAACTGTAGGAAAGGATGCTCCCTCTGAGCATCAGGAAACAATTCTTTTATACTGCGAGGGTGACTGAAAACCAGAACAAGTTGCCTAGGGATGTTGTGGAGTCTCTGTTGGAAATTCCTTCTAACCTCAGCCATTCTGTGATTCTATGATTAAATTCTGTGTTACTTCTGGCAGAGATGAATAGCTTTCATTAAAGTCTTATCAGTTTGTCTTTAAAATCCCACAATGTCTATTTATAAACTACCAACTACCACAGTAATTGAACATAATATTTCTTCAAGACATTTTCAAAATTGATATGAAGTTTCCAACAAAGATACTGACACAGTATTTTAACTTTGCAGTGAAATCATGCTCTGAGTTTAAGAAAGGAAAAATTATCTTCTAAAAACCTGTTTTGTAAGAGCTGTCTTCTACATAAACACTAGCAGACCTTTTCATATATTTTGAGAGAAAAATCTGAAAGGTTTTATCTGCATCCTTAGAAATGGCCCTAGTTGGAAAATGCATTCAGTGAATGAATTTATGAATAACTGATCACATCCACCTGAAAATAAGGGAGCTTTATCAAAGTCTAAAACTAAAATTTCTTAATCATTATGGTTGTCCATTAACTTCTTATGCATATTCATAAGGACTATAATTATATGGTTTAGAAGAGGGATTTTACAACAAGAACAAATACATAGAAACTGTATTGGCTCTTCTAGGCATTGAAATTGCATAATTATCAAAAGAATCTCCAGGAGAAGCAAAATTAATCTTTGGACCAGTACTAGTTATTTGGTCTTAGTGATTCTTCAAGATGTTTTACTTCAGTAATGAGACCTCTAATTAATCTTGTAAGACTTCAGAGAATAAAATGTTCACTTCCTTCATCAATAAATTGCTTCATGAAGTCAGAAGACCTACAGAGAGTACAAATTTCAGAGACAGAAGATTTGTTAAATGTTTTGGTGTTTTAATTGTAAAACTCCCTTACACATTTGAAGTTCTGGTTCTATTTTATGTATACTGAAATGCACTATTTTTTTTAAGATAATGTGTATTGGGAGATAGCTTTCATCATCTTCCCATTACCTTTTTTTTTCTTTTTTTAATTTTTGGAGGTGAAGTGTTTAGCAAACATATTAGGCTCTCCAGATGATTGAAAAGGGAAGTTTAAGAAAATGTCAAAGGACAAAGCAAGACTAGAAGAATTTAAAATATGCTGCTTTTGGAGAATTCTTAAAAGAACCACATACCCCCATCCACTCCAAGATGGGGCAGAACAGGTCAGATCTCCCTTGGGAGGGAGGGCAGGGCAGTGTTGACTGGTTAGGGTTGGTTGGAGCCGATTTTCTGCCCCTCCCTTTGGGCTGAAACGTCTGACACTGGCTGCAACACTCAGCTAGACTGTGGCCAGAGGCTGGAGACCCAGTAGTCCTTTGTATCATATTTTTTGGTTTTGTTTTGGCATTTTTTTGGGGGCAATGCGGGGTGGAACTAACAGCCTCCTGTGCTGGAATCACAGAAAGTAGCTGATGATTGCTGTGGGAGAAGGAACACGCTCCTAAATATTCCCACTCATGTTCATTTTATGTCCTTCACTAGTATCTGCTAGGCTGCTTTAATCTGTTTCAGTGGGGTTATATTCCAATTATTGTTTCATCAGAATTGTTTTATTCGCAGTATATAAAAGTATTATTCACAAAAGAATTGACATTTTCTGATGTAAATCTTTTGGGCTTAAAGTATCTTTGTCTACTCTGCCAAACACAGATACACTAGCGCTGTGCAGCTTAGCAAAATACATAAGCATATAATTGAGTACACTCTTGTTAGGCAGGGATTGCTTAATTAAAGTAAAGCCTTAATTAGGTTTCTTCCAAAAGGCCCTCATCATGCCTACTCTTATTGATCCTAGCTTGAACAAGTTGCATGATGCTTGAAGCCTGTTACTCTTGCTTTTCTGCTCCTTGTTTGCTTATGCTTTAAATTCTATATTTGCTGTTTCATATAGATGAATAAAACAGCTTCATACTTTATATTTTATGCAATTTAGGCTTATCTTTATGCATTAAACTTGATCAGAGGATAGTTATGGAAGTGTTGATAAGGGCACATGGAGCAGATGTATTGTGATAAGTTGTCATGACAGAAATAACAACAGGTTTAAAAGAGGTTTTTTCCAGATGATGGTTTTTAAGAGAGTGGAAATTGAATAATACACACCAGGACTAGAGAGTTATGAATTGCAAGTATGGACATGCCTATGAACATGGCAAAAGAATAAGTGGAATAGCAAAGTGTAAATTAGAAAATCTCATTCAACCCTGTGACAGAAGACAGAGAAAAGAGACTGCAATTAGAATTATAAAATCATAAAATCATAGAATGTTATACTTGGTGTTCCTTCCAGAAATGAACAAGGATGACGAGGGAAGTAGTCTTGAACTGCAAGCTTTGAGAACTACAAATTTGGCTGCTATGAGATTTGCAGCCTTGATAAACCTGTATTTCATGTACATGCACAAAAAGACAAAGGATAGGGAAATGTCTGAGAAAATGCAATGACCTGTAATGTTACCCTTAGATATGTCAAGTTTTAATCAACAGTACTAGGATAAAATTTTTTATTTATTTTATACCATAGAAACATATATACATGTATAAATGGTCAATAAAGACTTGTAAAACTACTAAATTACATAAGTATTAGGAAAGAATTGGGAAATTCTATGAAAGAAGTGCATGCTTATAAGACTATAACTCATTAAGACAGCCTAGTTCTACTCGGATGAAAATTGGAAGCACTTAGTACATAGAAAAAATCCAGGCCTTATAAATCTAACATCCATTAATCAGCAGGTAATTGAAATTAGTTTACTTCGAAATCAAATGCAAGCTTGCTAAAACAGTGTTGAGAAAAAAATAGTATTTAAATATTTTATAATACTGTGATGGTATAGCCAGAAACAATGCAGAAGCATTTTACATAAATATGGTAGCAATGTGACTTACAAAACGGCAAATAAAAACATGTAGTTTCACTTATGACTCATGGGAATATATATAAAAAAGAGAACTGGAGAAATTACAAGAAGAGCAAAGAATAAGGAAACATAAGGCTTGCTTTGAGATTAGGATTTGGAATATGTAGAATTCCTACTGAGCACAGAAGAAGTACATCTCAAAAAGCAATACCAAGAAAAGCATCACTGTAAGCAAATTAGATATCCTCACTGGGAAATCTCTAGAGACAAATGGCTGAGTAAAGGTGGAGAAGAAGCAAGCTCTCACTTTTGAGACTGACTTGTCTTAACAAAGGGATCTCAAACCTGATCATCACAAACTGCAGCTGAGGATTGTCATAGTCAGTAGCTCTCAATTCTGATCTTATGGTGTGGTTATATATACTCACTGCTAAATTATCCTATTATAGCTAGACTTGTTAGTTTTTTTGCATGTAACATTGATGAAGAATAACTAGTAAGAGCTGACCACTTGCATGAAGTCTGCCACCTGTAGATTCATTGAACAATTGTTTGGTTTTTTTTTTTTTAATTTTTGACATGCCTGATTTGTCAGTCTTCTAAACATGCCCCTCAAAGCAAATTGTAATTTTCTAATCCTGTGTAAACACGTAAATGTAGTTGCTTATTTCACAGAGTCACGGGATCACAGAATGCTGATTTGGAAGGGACAAGAATCACCAAGTCTAAATCCTGGTTCTGTACAGAACCAGCTTCAGGAGTCATGCTATGTACCCTAGAGTATTGTCCAAATGCTACTTCTGTCAGCTTGGTGCTGTGGCCACTTCCCTTGGGAGGCCGTTCCAATGTCCAACCACCCTCTGACTAAAGAACCTTTTTTTAACATTTAACCTAAACCTTCGCTGATACAACTCCAGTTGTTTCCTCCAGTTGTTTCATCCAGTCGTTTCACTGGTCATTACAGAATGTCTGCCACTCCTCTTTCCCTCATGAGGAAGCTGTAGCTTGTGATAAGATCCCCTCTCAGTCTCCTGTTCTCCAGGCTGAACAGACCAAATTACCTCAGCTGTTCATTATACAGCTTCCCCTCAAGGCCCGTGACTACCTTTGTTGCCCTCCTTTGGACATACTCTAATAATTTAACATTTTTCTTACATTGTGGTGCCCAAAACTGCCCCCAGAACTTGAGGAGAGGCTGCCCCACTGCAGAGCAGATTGGGAAAAGCTTCTCCCTTTCTTGGCTGCTGATGCTGTGCCTGATGCACCGCTGGACATGGTTGGCTCCCCTGGCTGCCAGGGCACTCCTGACTCCTATTCAACTTCCCATTGACCAGAATCCCCAGGTCCCTTTCCACAGCACTGCTTTCCAGCTTCTCATGCCCCATCCCAGGTGCAGAATCCAGCACTTTTCCTTGTTAAGCTTCATGCTGGTGTTTGTCCAGTCCTCTAATCTGTCAAGGTCTCTCTGCAGGTCCTCCTGCCTTTGAGGGAGTAAACAACTCCTCCGAGCTTTGTATCACCTGTGACCTTGCTTAGTATCCCCCTAGTCCTACATCCAAGTCATTTATGAAGGTGTTGAAGAGCAGAGGGCTGAGGATGGAGCCCTGTGGAACCCCACTGATGAAAGGTCACCAGTCTGATGTCACTCCGTTCACTATAACCCTTTAAGCCTGACCCCTGAGCCAGTTGCTCACCCATTGTATGATGTGTTTATCAGGCCTGATTGATTTCTGAGGTGTTTTACTCTGTCATAAAATTATCAGATAATGCAGTAACTTAAGTCCTTAAGTGTTTTGAAAATAAAGAATCATATAAAACCAAAATACAGAAATGTAATGGAATTTGGAATATTCTCCCTTTATTTTAGAGGTTGAAAAGTGTGCTATATTTAAATGATATTATAAAGCAAATTTCCAGGTTTTCACCTATGTGCAAAGCTATGAAAACCTGAATCTTCCTTACCACTGATGATAGTAACATGTATTTTAGGCGTGCTGAATAAGGTTGTTAGAATGCACCCTTGGATTTTTTCGTTAACTCATCTGATTGGATATAATCTGTTGCTAGGAAATCCTCCATAATTAAACACTAATTTATGATGCCTAATTAAGGGTTTTTTTTTCTTTTTCTTTTACAATTCTATACACATTTGAATATCCTCTCCCAATTATTTTAAATGTAAAAATGATTGGCAATTTCTGTTCTGTTATATAGTAAAACTCCAAAAGAATACATCCATCTGCCTGGTACAGAAGCAAAAATCAGTCAAATACATTACTGTTGATTTAAGGAGATATGTCTTTTTAATTTGAATGTAACAGTTTCTAGATTTTGTCTGCTACCCACACCTCCATAAGCTTTTTGATTTTACCAAATTTCCAGCCATTACCATGTGTACATTGTACTTTGACTTTTACTAAGTCCATTGTGCTGAAGCCTATAAATGAATGTTCTCAAAGTTATGCTCTCTCTTTACAGATGACATTTTTTTATTCTTGTCAAAATTGTATCCAGCTGTTTTCCATTCTTCATGATCACTGGTGTTTTTCTTCTAAGGACATTTGGATAAGCATATTACTATGTTTTCCGTTGCAGTTTCTCTTCATCCCATCTGTTCACTGAATATTTCCCTTTAATGTGGGTCATAATCTTCACTGGGCTATTTTTGTAGCCTGGACTATCCCAGAAACTATTTCTTCTGGCTGCACACTGTCTATTAATGTGGAAGCATCTCAGAAGGAAGCAAGGTAGTGTCATATTTTCTCCTTTCATTTTCTCCTCAGAGCTTCCACTCCATTTTAATTATCATTTTTGTTGTTATTATACCTCAATTTGTGTTCTGTACAAAGCAGCTGTTCATGTTTAACAAAGATTGGCTACTCATCTTTGTTAATTTAAGGCATTGTTATTAACCACCACAGCATTACCTATTGTGTTTAATGAGGCTTGAGACAAAGCTTAGTAAAGTCAATAGCAAATTTTCTATTAACTACAATGATGTAGTGTATAAACTTGAAGTGAGTCTTTATTTTAATTTTAAATAAACATTTATTATTTAACTAACTTTTAATAACACCAATAATTCATACAATTAATGACATCACTATTTAGGAAAATGCAATATTTTTATGAAAACTGTGTGATTAATGGTTTTGAGCTGCATTCTTTCCAGAATAGGAACATTAAATCTTACTTTGACACAGAAGCATAATTTTTTAAGACAGCCTGTAAATAGTAATACCATTAAAAGACAAACAAAAATTCCTCTGCAAAATGTCAGGCTGCTTGAATTGATTTCCTTCTAAACATCTTGGTAAAAACTGAGAAAATATGAAACAAGATTAATATGAGTAAGAAGAGAAAAGAGTAAGATAGACCTTTACTTCTGAAATAATTGTCTGTAACTCCACAATAGATGAAAGAAGTATCGAGACTTTGGTTCAATAACCTAAGGGAGTTTTTTTGTTTAATTTTGTTCCTTTGCTTGTTTGTTTATTTTACTTTTTATGGTTTTGGGGAGTTTTTTTTCTGCCGTATAGCTATATTGGAAAATTAAAACTCACAAACTTGATCACCTTAACCTCTATGCCTAAGAAACACCAAAAACCACAACCATGAGTGCTAGCTACCAGTATCAATTACATGAAAGAATTTCAAGGTTGTCTTTCTAATAAATAGTCTAGTAGAGGAGAAAAACCTAATTTGTACATGAAAGTATCTCTACTGTCCTTGTACTTTGCATGTGTTCCCTGTTACAAAATATACTATACTACACAATTTTATTTTTTAAGTTTGGTATGGTTTTTTAATGAATCTTACATGTATTTTGGACTTCTCATTCAGATGGCTTTAGGCAGATGAAATTCCTGATCTGGAAAGCTCAGTTGTTATCATTTAATACCAGTTAAAAGTAGATATTGGCTAGATGACTTAGAGACCAACCTGTAGCTGTAGATGGCTAGTTTTCATTTCCGTTGTTAAATATGAGAAAATCGGGTGCAGTGCTGCAAGTGAAATGGCAGCAACAAAAGAAAAGGTGGGTGAAAAAGAAAGGAAAGGGACAGAAGAGGACACAGGAATGACTGAGGTGCTTCAGGTTTTCTTTTCTTCTATTTTAACTAATAATATTTCTTCTCATGTCTCCCAGGTCCTAGTATCTAGTGACAGAATATGAGAAACTCAAACACTCGCAAGTTAGCATGAAAATACTGAGTTAGTAGAACAGTTGATATATGGGAGGACAGGGCTAGCATGGAAAATCTGGAGTAATGGCCTGGCAGGAACCTCATGAGGTTCAATAAAAACAAATGGAAAATCCTGTACCAGGGACAGAGTAACCCCATACACCTTACAGGGTGGATGACAACAGTATAGAAAGCAGCTTTGCAGAAAATTGTCCTAAAGTCCTGGCAGGCAGAAAGCTGAGGATGAATCAGCAGTGTTTGTGAGATGATAACGACTAAATGCCTGCTATTGCAGTGGTTTTAGCTGTATCAGAAAGAATTATACAACAAGAAGTGGAAAGGGTTTTTTCCCCCTGCACACAGTATGTCTGAGACTGAAGTATTGTATGCTATTTGGTGCTTTTTGATACAATAGAAACATTGACAAACTTTAATAAATTCAGCAGAGGGCTACTGTCACCCTTTAAAGTCTGGAACACTTGGTATTCAAAAAGTGGTTCAGATAAATGGATTTATTCAGCCTTAAGAAAATACTAAGGGGGCCCTAATCATAGTCTTCAGCTAACTGACAGATACCTACAGAGAAGATGGAGAGGTACCAGGTAAAAGGTGTGCTGAGAGAAATTTAGAACAGATGTAAGTGAAAAACTATTGAAAACTGTGGTAGTGAAACAACAGGCCAAAGGCCTACAAACTGAATCCTACAAACTGAATCCAGGCTAATAGAAGCCATAAGAAAGCTGACAGCGCTTTGTGAGAACAGAGTTCTAAAGGAATGAGAACAACAGGTTTTTCCTGATAAAGACCTCTAAGACTGTGAAAAACAACCTGATTTCCCTGAGAAAAAACTTTAGCCACCTGTATAAACTGTTTTTACACTATTAGATAAAAAAATAAAAACTGTCTCTCATAAACAATTTTTCCTGCACGTACACACTAGGGGTTTGAGTGACCAATAAATACAGGGTATCAACTTGTTACTGATCAACTGGGGATAGACAGGGGATGTTCTTAAAAGTCCCTATAAAAAGGGATGCACAAAATAAATTGGGAATGAGCCTTTCTTTTTGCACCATAAAAAGTGTCCTGCATCCTTTCTCTATTGAGTGCCACAGTGACAGAAACTATTGAAAGGTAGGGTGAACCATATACTGGAACTGGTAACCCAGTGGAACCTGCAGCCTTGAAGACACGTGGAAAGTTGAGTGGAAAATTCCACAAGTTGAGAGGAAAAAGTGCTGAGCAACCTGATGGTACTGTTATGTTTGCCCTGGTTTGTGTGAATCCCTCAACTGGATTATCTCCAGCTATCAATGACTCTAAATGAAAAAAAAAATCTAAATTAACATTTCTTTTATTTTGTGAATAATTAAAAAAAACTGTGTTTTAGATAACTGGTATATTGAGTTTTAATTGGCACAATATTTGTTTCTGTTACATTAAGTGGCTCAAAGAGTGCTTTTGAGTTATATTAGCTGAATCATGATTATACTCCTTAATACAATAGATATTTTTTTCAGATTAAAAAAAACTTAATTCTTAGAGTGCTGTTTAGTGACAGTCTTTTGATCTTTCTGTATATTATTTTGGAGCAATTCCTTAGAAGACCTAACTCATCAGTGCAAATACCTAATACATTATTTAGTGAAATTCATGCCATAAATGACAGTGTGAAATTTTTTTTCCTAGATAAATCCAGTGAGATTTTTCTTTTCTTTTCTTTTCTTTTCTTTTCTTTTCTTTTCTTTTCTTTTCTTTTCTTTTCTTTTCTTTTCTTTTCTTTTTTTTCTTTTCTTTTCTTTTCTTTTCTTTTCTTTTCTTTTCTTTTCTTTTCTTTTCTTTTCTTTTCTTTTCTTTTCTTTTCTTTTCTTTTCTTTTCTTTTCTTTTCTTTTA
>QUSF01000006.1:26098179-26157707 GCA_003676055.1 Chloebia gouldiae | reverse complement strand
CCCTTCCCTTCCCTTCCCTTCCCTTCCCTTCCCTTCCCTTCCCTTCCCTTCCTCTCACAGAAAGAGGTGCATGAGAAAATTTGCATGATACACAAGGAGATGTAAGAGTAAGTACACTGTTTAGATCTTTCTCTTATGAACATACATTAATGAATTTTCAGTATATACATACCTACATGACATTGGGATACAGCAAACCCTCATAAAGTCTATAAACATAATTTCTACAATACCAGTCAATCCTAACAAAATATTATTCATCACCTAATTACAAATAGTACTTGATAATATTTGATTTCTATGGTTGTAGGGTTGAAAGAAAATCTGGTGTGCATATGTATGCATATGTGAAGTTGGATGTCTGATTTACCATCTGCATTGAAAGGATAGGAAAAGCTGTTCAGACTGTACAATTAAAAAACTCTTACTGTCTAAACAAGATGGGAAACACTGAATATTTTTCATTTATTTATGGATGTGAAGGCAGCATGGACTTTGCATAGAATAATTTTGGATATATTTTCATAGGCTACATTTGTCATTTTCTACACAGTTTATTATACTGTGTAATATTTTGATTACATTTTGTAAGTGTGAAAGCTTTGTGTAAGAAATCTGGTTATAAAATACTTAGAGTGTTTAGAGGTTATTTTGAAATAGACTTATGTGAAACAATGTTTAGTGATGACAATTTGTTATCCTAAACATTAACATATGTGTTTTAAAATGGTAATTCAATAACTATTCTCTATTTGAAAAGTGTTTAGTAACACTGTTTAAATAGAGACATATGTGCAGGAAGAGTGTTGATCTTCATCTGGGTTTTTTCTTGCATTGGTTTTTGTTTACTGCACTATGCCTTTTCATTTCTCAAAGGCATATCACAAATGAGGGACATAGGAGAACTCCATACTAACGCCCTCTCTGAAATTTTTCACTGGACCAGATTCTTCAAGATTAATCATAAAATAAATCATATTTTTTGGTTTTTAATTGTTTGAGTTCCATTAATAAGTAATTCATTTAATTATAGATTAATAAAGAAATGCCTGAAAATTCTATTGAGAGAATTCCTGATGATCTCTTTCTTGATTATAGATATAAGCATTCGATTGCTATCCTCATTGACCTGCTTGCTGCCTTCATTACAGAAGACTGTGGTATGTATAAAATTGCTTTCTGACTGGAGTTTCATTATTGTTCTCACTCCCATGTCTCTTCCTAAATTTCTGCTTATTTTAACAAATATCTGAGGATTATAGAATCATATAATGGTTTGGGTTGGAAAGAACCTTTAGAGATCATCCAGTCCAATCCCTCTTCCACAGATAAGGATATCTTCAACTAGATGATGTTGCTCAAAGCACCTTCCCACTCTTCCAGCTGTGAGGTATCCACAGTTTCTTTAGGAAACCCATTCCAGTGTCTCACCACCCTCAGTGGAAAAAATTTCCCCCTATCCAAGCTAAATCCACTCTGTTGAAATCACTACCTTATGTTTTACTACTACAAGCTCTGGCAAAATATCTTAATCTGTTTTATAAGCTCACTTTAAATACTGAAGGGTCACAGTAAGGTCTCACAAGAATCTTCTCTTCTTCAGGCCAAATAACCCTCAGTCTCCCAGCCTTTCTTTACAGGAGATACATTACAGCTCTCTCATAATTTTGTGCCCCTCCTCTGGGCTTGCTCCAACAGCTCTGTATTTCTGGTACTGGAGTTCCAAGGCTGGAGGCAGTACTGAAGATGGGTTCTTGCAAGAGTAGAGAGTGAGAATCACCTCCTCCAGCCTGCTGCCTATACTTTTTTTTTTGTGAAGCCCAGGCTGTCTGGGCTGCAAGTTCATATTGCTGGTTTGAGGTTTTCATTTTCCAGTATTATAAAGTCATTCTTGGTATTGCTGCTCTCGGTGTGTTCATCACCCAGGCTAGACTACCACTGGATTACCTTGACGTAGGTGCAGCACTTTGCACTTGGTCTTGCTGAAAGTCACAAGGTTCTAATAGGCCTACCTCTCAAGTCTGTCAAGGCCCCTCTGGATGACATTCCTTCCCTCAAGTATATCAAATGCACCACTCAGTTTATTGTCATCTGAGAACTTGCTGAGGGTGTACTTAATCTCACAGTCTGTCACTGATTAAAATGCTAAAGGGTCCTGCTACAGTGCCTTGAGGGACATCACTTGTTACTGGTTTCCAGGTGGACATTCACCTATTGACTGTAACCCTCTGGCCACAGCCAGCTGTCCATCAATCAAACACATATTTCTCTAATTTAGGGCTAAGAATGCTGTGGGGACTGTATCAAAGGCCTTAGCAAAGTCCAGGTACATGACATCTATAGCTCTTCCCTGTCCATTGATGCAGACCCTCCACTGTAGAAAGATGTTAGAATAAGAATGGTCAGATATACTTGCCCTTGGTGAAGCCATGTTGGCTGTCTCGTATCACCTTCTCGTCTTCCATGTATTCCTACATGTCTTCCTAGAGGATATGTTACATGAACTTTCTGAGCCCTGAGGTGAAGCTGACTTGCCAGTAGTTTCCAAGGTCATCCTTTATCCCTTTTTTATAGATGGGTAGAATATTCCCTTTCTCCAGTCACTGGAGACTTGTCTTGACTACCATGACTTTTCAAATATAATGAAGAGTGACTTGGCAGCTACATTGTCCAATTCCCTCAAGATCCTGGGAGGCATCTCATACGTCCATTCAGGTTCCTCAGGTGGCTTCAAATCAAGTCCTTTTCAACAGTGGCACTCTCCAGCCTCTTGTTCCCTGATCTATATGAGTTTGCCCCATCCCAGATAGAGAATCCAGCACTTGCCCATGTTAAACTTCATGCAGTTGATGACTGTTCATCTCACTAATTTGTTGAGATCTCTCTGCAGGGCCTCTCTGCTGGGCCCCTCTGCCCTCGAGGGAGTAGGCAGCTCCTCCCAGTTTAGGTGCTGGCAAACTTATTTAGTAATCCTTTGAATTCTGTGTTGAAGTTGTTAGTGAAGATACTGAAGAGCACAGGAACCATGGATGGAGCCCTGTGGAGCTCCAACAGTGACAGAACACCAGCCTGATGTTCCTTTTGAGACAGTTGTTCACCTATCACATAACAAAGTTATTCAGCAGTGCTGCACGTTTTGTCCAGAAGGATTTTGTGAGAGACAGTATCAAAACTTTTGCTGAAATCCAAAAAGATTATATCTACCAGCTTTCCTAGATTAGCTCGGTGGGTTACGCTGTCACAGAAGGAGATAACGTTCGACAAGCAGATCATGTTCAGCTGCGACTTATGTCTGTATCATCCTCCAGGAGTTCTTCAACAACTCCCTGAATATTCTTTTCCATGATGTAGGCATTTTAGAGGATGACTCATGATAGCTCCCTTAGACATTCATCTTCATATGGAATGAATTGATTGGCTGAAGCACATGTATCTTTCCAGTTACTGTAGAGGTAATTCAGAAACTTTCTTGTTGAACTTCCAGTGGAGATCTGACAAAAGTTCTGTTTTCCTTCTGCCAAACTTATACAGGTGATGTAACTGTGCTGTAAAAAATGAGATCTTTAGGCTTTTTAGTGACACTAAATTACTACAATTAGACAAATGTATCCCATTCTGTCTGCTGTATGCGTCTATTTTGGTGTGAGCTGAATATCTGGCTGAATTCTGCTATACTGACTAAATCCATTTGCTCTATAATGAAACCATAGCAACTCACATGGTGATACTTAAACTCAGTCACCTGTTTGCAGACTTGAATTTAAATGTGTGGAGTCTCAAGCTGACTTGTAGAGATTAAATTAATTACAAATAACTTTTGAATGGGTGAATGCCAAGTTTATAATATGATTGTTCAGAATACCAAAGCAACACAAAATTAAACAAGTACATAAATGTCAAAAAAAAAAAAAACAAAAAACAAAGCGCTAAAATTAATTCTTTGTCTATTGGAACAGGAGGTGAGGAGAAGGAGGGATATGCAGTTTAAACCATGGTTTCCTTTCTCCTTTTGTGTTTGGGATTTTTTAAAACTATTCTCTACTTGCATAGAATTGATCTGAAAACTATCCTCAAATCCGTATTTATCCTACCCCTTATAACTTCTCTTCTTGTGCTAGAAATATTACATAGAAAAGTCCACTGTCTTGCAGTCCCATACTTTCCTGACTTCAAACTTTTTGCACTCTACATAAGTTCTTTATAATTTTTAAGCAGAGATACATGCAGGTAGTTTGCTTCTTACTGAAGTAAAAATTCATAAATAAACCCCAGAGTATTATAAAGCATGACATAGAAAAAGAGAGAGCTCCTTTTTCTTCATATTTGTGTTAATCCTTTTCTCCTTTGAAGATGATAAACTAAAACTGAAATGGAAGATATTGTCTTGCCTTCCATGTATTCCTACATGTCTTCCTACAGGATATGTTATATGAACTTTCTGAGCTCTGAGGTGAGGTTGACTTGCCAGTAGTTTCCAAGGTCATCCTTTATCCCTTTTTTATAGATGGGTAGAATATTCCCTTTCTCCAGTCACTGGAGACTTGTCTTGACTACCATGACTTTTCAAATATAATGAAGAGTGGAATGGAAGATATTGTGGGGTGTTTGTTTCTTTGTTTTTTTAAATTGAAGTATTTTCCAAAAATATATTAGCAAAAATTATAAATTGCTTTTAAATATGCTACATTTGTTTTCCTTTAACTGAAATGCTTTTTATTTCATAAATAAAAGATTAGTAAGTGGCAAAATTTTACACTTTGCAACATATTCTAATTTTAAATATGAAATTGATTTTTTTAAATAAACACTGGAAGAAAGAATAAAGATCAGCTATAAAATGTAGAATAAATTAAATATACATTACTGGGAAATAACTGAAAAAGTTGTTGGGGGCAGAAGAGGCAAAGGCAATGGTACTGAGAAGGTGAACCACATGTATGATGGCATTTTCAATATGAGAGTACAGCAGCTGCAAATGACCCAAGCTGTACCCAGTTTATAGAGTCCCTGACAGATGAAAATCCATACTGAAATAGAAAAAATAATACATTAAAATCCACCTGTTCATCTCAGATTCCCTGACTGCTGGAGACAGAAAACATCCCCCTTTCATGTGCTTCCCCCTCCTCAGTCACAGTCATTATGTATAGGAGAGCTGAGACTGCACTATAAATTGAAAAACTGGAATGAATACTCTATAAATGAGCCCTAGTTCCTTAACTGTCAGACACTATAGATCTCCATCCTTTGCATTCAGAAGTTGTTTTAGAAGTTGTAAATTTGGGGCCTTTTCGTGGCTAAGATGGTATCAGACTGGTTTCTTGCCCTTTTCTTTCTTTCAGTGATCTATTTTCTTTTAGATAGCTCTCTTGTAGCTGTTTTATGTGGCTCTATTTCCAACTGATGAAGCACATACAATCTGAGAAATAGACAGCTCTGCTTTGAATACAGATGGATTACCTGAGGATCAGACATGGTAAAGAAACATTTTAACAGCAGTTATGAACGGATTGGTATGTTTTGTCAGAAGTTTACTTAAACCCAGGGCTTAAATATATCCAAATTCTAAGCATTAATATATTGCTCCTAGGATTAGGAGTAGCTCGTATGATTTCCTTATTTATTAGGGAAGATAAATATTTTTTTTTTGCTACTCTCAACATGTTGCAGAGGAAAGTATAAATGATATTTTTTTATTTAACTCCTGAGTAGTGTTACACTATTCTATATTGTGATTTTTCCCATCTATGGTTTCCACATTTAATGTTTGTTATTGTCAGTACTTCAGTGTATTTTTCACTTGTTTGGACCTTCATTTGCATGTGAGAGAACGTTCAGAGGGTATGCTTATTATATCCACCACATCCAATTATAAGATCTTAAAACACTTTTACCTTGGTGCAGCAAATTAATAATTTAATTATATTAAAATCTGTCTTACTTTCATGACATTTGGGTTTTTTTTCTCTTTATTATTTGACAAATAACTTAGTCTCTATAGTTTTCCATGTTGGCATTAGGGTCTGGAAAGTAAATTTTGCCTCTATTCTTTCATATGGACTTTCATCATGATTCTGCAGGTTCTGCAGGGTAATTTCCAGGGGAAATTCTTAGCTGCTTCTTTTTGACATGCTGATTTCTTGTATGTTTTCTTAACACTGAGAACTCATGTTGAAATACTTTTTTGAAGCATACAGATATTTAGCCTTCAGGATTGAGGCAAATATTCCCTTTTCTTAAAATGAAATTCCAAAGGGAAAATTAAACTGAACAAAACATATTCAACTTTGAAGCAAAACAGACTGTGTGGCATAAGGATCTTTTGCTTCACTTAATATTTTCATTTCAAATAAAATACTGCTGCATTTTATGTTGGTCATGAGAATACCATACAACATTGGAATCAGAAAAGTGAGGCTGAAGAATAGTAATTTTATTATTATTATGTTGTAATCAGAAAAAAAAAAACAAAAACAAAACCCAAACCGTAACAAAGATAACAGACAAAGTTTATATTAGGATTTGTTCTTAGTGTTACGCCACTTTTGCTTAACCTTATATCCTCTTATATCAGCTGGATTCATTCAAGTGTATTAAGGATTTATACTTACTTCATTACTGTCTCTTACTCTGTAGGAATATAATTTTATGGATGTTGATACAAACAGGGCTTTGAGTATTACTTGATTTATATGCCCTGATTTCTTAGCCCTTAAAGTGAAATTACTGTAAATAAAAGAAGTCATCACACACAAGAAATACCCTGAGGCTGAAATAATACATTATGCAATGCTTCATTTCTGTTTCAGACTAGAAGTAGAGTGGTATCTTGTTCTTCACATTTGTCTTCTCAGAGTCTGTCTATTTCAGAGCCAATAAGACAAATAATAATATCAAATTATGATTAAATGAGTGAAGGACTTAGAATGGGACTATCAGTCTTTGTTGTTGATACATGCAATTAAAAAATATCATGTGTGATTCGTGAAGTACAGTCAGTAAGCAAAATTAATCTCAGTACCTTTTGTCAGTGTACTGGTATCACAGGTAGAATAGGAGTTTAAAACAGTGTTCATTAAAGAAGTCCTTACCTTGATTCACAAAGCACAGAAAGGACCCCCTTGTTCCCTGCCCACCTTCTCAGAGAGGAGCTTGGGTGTGCCTGGATCCAGTTTTAGCCCCAGACTTAGTCAATGGCTTATGACTAAAGGATTACATTGGGGTAATTAAATCTTTATACAACTTTGTCTTTCAGGATTAGAAATGGAAAAAAAAACAACCATACTTATGTAAATAAATTATTTATTTAAATTTATTTTGATAATGTTAGACTAATATATCTTAATCAGAATTATTTATTGCACCATATGGATAGCTGTAACTATAGTGCACTATTTTAAAGTAATGCAGAAGCAATTATATCAAAGCTAACAAACCCCCACAATTATTATCCAGGTATTTATGTTACTCACCCATACCATCATTCTCACACCCCAAGAAACGGTATGTTAGGAAAATATAGCATTAAAATGTGGGACTAAGCTTTTAGAGTATAAAGTGATTTTCTGTTAGTCATGTGTCAGTGATGCATCTTTAGATTAGTTATCAGTACAATTGGTTCCTAAATTTATCAGGTATTTTATCAGATCTTCTTTATCTTCTTTATCAGCTCTTTATCTGCCAGATCTTCACTGGTGCCAGTTTCTATGAGGAGACACTGCCCTTCTTCAGGGTCTTCAGCTTTGGGGTTGATGAGGAAGGCTCTTACCAGCATTATTCAACAGCAAAAGCAATATGACACTCCCATTCACCACTTTGCCAAGCTGTATTATCCCCACTCCAGACAGAGAGAGCATCTTGCTACAGCTGGGTGCAGGTGCCCAGGTGTTGGCAACGACAATAGCAGGGCCTCTGTGAGGAGCAGCCAGGGTTGTCCCACTCTGGACACAGCCAATTCCACCCAGCTTAACTGGACGTGCCACGGGGTGTAACTGAGTCCCTCAGCCGTGCCTGTGGCATTTAGGGGAGATCAGGCTTAAGAAAGGGTAAAATGATGCACAAGGGAAGAGCAACTTAGATGCAACCCTGTGAGCTCCAGGGTCAGGGCAGAGGAGTCTAGGTCCTGGAGAAGGATTTTCCGGGAGCCCATGGACGACCGCTGGAGCAGGTGGACATGCCCTGGAGGAAGTTGCAGCCCATGATGAGCCCATACTGCAGCAGGCTCTTTTTCTCTCATTTTGCTAAGGAGGGAGAGTGGGACAGCAGCTGTGTGGATGTCTGGCAGCCAGCCAAGGTCAGCCCAACAGTCAATTTTCCTTTTATGTCAAGCCCCAGAAATATTGGTGTAGTGCAGGGAGTATTTTATTCCCGCCTGACATCCCTAATTAAAATGAAATAGTATGCATACAGCACTGAAGCCTGATACCATAGAAATTGTCAAAACTCACATAATTATTTGGTGTGGATTTCATCAACAATTCTGGTCCTATTTCCTTTAAACTCAATTTATTGCATTCAGGGCTATTATTATGTCTTTGAATGAAAATATTTCAAGACTTAAACCTGACTTTTCTCTATGTTTAAATTGGATATAGACCTCTGCTTTTCTTTAGTTTTCATAAATTTCCTCAGTTGTACATCTTCATACCCCTGCTATTCTTTGTATTTTTAACACCTCCCCACAGCTCCATATTCTGTGCTACCCACCATTGTCTTCTTCTCAGATAAAATAAATATGTCACAATGTAACATTCATTACAATTCTGTATTGCAGAAATAAAACATTAGAATGTATATAGAGAATATTATTTTCTTCTTTTTATAACTGTCAGGACCATAATTTTTTTTAATCATCTATCATCTCCATGCAAGACCTATTCTCACTCCTATGAATTTAACTTGATGGCAAGACATATTTGGCAACTAGTTACCATGACAAAATTAATACTTGTATTTCATACGATCATTTAAATGCTGCACTATTCATGCATTTAGTCTTTCTGCTATTCATAAATGACAAACCAATTGTAATTTAACATGTTACTTTACCTGCTATGTCTCTTAACTTTATAAGGTGAAAAAAACCAAACAAATCCTCACACCATCCCACCTAGTTAGGCTATGAAAAACAAAGAGAAATTTTGCATTTCTAATACTTATAATACCTAAGGAGTACAGACTTGTCATGTCTGCAATATTTAGGGATTTCTTAAGAAGGAATCATTCAAAACACTTGTCAACTTAGTCCTGAACTGAATGAAGGATAGTTACCTTCAACTTCTCTTTGCTCTAAAAATTCTTAATATATATTCAAAGTCTTATCTGTTTAAATGTAAATATATCTATTTAGAAAGGTCTAATACTATAAAAGTTTTACTTTCAATAGGTTTTGCTAAACTGACAATGTGTTTGACTTGTTAGCAGACAAACTTCTGATAACTTGCATCTACTTTTAAATAAAATACAGTCATGGCTTTTTTCAATCTAACGTGCTTCAGCAAAATCTAATAGCAATAATAACAAAGATATGTTGGTCCAATAAAATCAAGGAATTTCCAGAAGTGAAATAACCTGTTCTATAAAAATTTCAAGAAGTTTTAAAATTAATATCCTTACACTTCAGAGTTACTAAACATTTAACCCTCACAACACCTTTGTTTTGTTGTATGTCGTTAATGTATATAATTTTAAATACAGCAAACACAAACTCAATTTCTTTTTCTTGTAAGTTGATAACAAAGGTTTTGGTTAACTGTTGAAACAGACATTTGACTGACAACAGTCTGATATGGTTTTATCTATATTGTGTCCTACTGTGTACTTAGAACATAATTTACTTCACAGTTAAGCAAGTTCTTACATCTCAGAAAACAAAATGAATGTTCAGAATTCAATCTTATAATAGAATCTTGCTTAAGCTTCATTAGCAGCATTTTTGTCTCTGTTTTCCATTAAAATATTTCAGGAAATGGCAAATTTTATGCGTATTTGGAAAGACATAAATTTGCTTTAAACAGGAGACTGCTTACCAAGTGTTGAAACAAGCAATTTTAAGACTTCTGAAATTGATGAATACTCTCTTTCTGAGGGATTGAATTTCCATCTTACTACCCAGTTCTATATAAAACTGTATAGAACTATTTAAGACTCCAGGAGCATCCTCAGACACTCCTTGGAAGATGAATCTCATATTTCTTTTATATGGATATAAATTGAAACCAACTAATGCAAATTTTCTTCCTCTCTTGCAGGCCAGGAGTCTTCTTAGCCATGAATCAGCATTATGTCAAATTGTTCAGTTGTCAAATTATTCTCTCCTCTAATCTAACCCTTAGCTCCTTTCATTCCTGGTGTAAGAAATCAATTTTTAAGGAGGCATTAGGAAATAAAGTAATAAGAAGAAATTGTAATCAAAGTAGAATTCAGAAATTATTCTTAAAATACACCTATGTTTATGAGAACACACATGTTTCTGTGTATATATAAATTAGGGTTTTTTTAATGCTATTGTAATTTTATATCTGAACTACCTGAGACAGGGTCTTCTAGTGGAAGGAAAGATGAAAGAAAGATAATAAATTTTGAAAGAATTAAATGAATGAGATATGGGAGAAATAATGGAAGATCCCAGAGAAGCATAAACACAAAATGTCAAGATTACACATGAGGAAATGAGAACTGCTACAGAGGACTGTTGAATACAATAGTAATCCCTTTTTGGTGTTCCTCAAGACAGGGATAAAGTGTAAATATTGATTAAAAATTCAGTGGAATTTGTTAGTACTTTAAGTGAATAATCAATCTTATTTTTCTTTTAAGCTTACTTATAACAATTTAACTGGATAATATATTATGATACATACATTTCGATTTTTTTCCCAGTTATGCCTGCATAGCAGTACAATCTCTAAATTTCCAGACTTGACTTAATGGAAGAAATAACAGCACCCTGATTTCTGTATTTGAGCATATTCCATTTTACTTTGTGTATGGATGACTAGAATTGTTTGCTCCTGAAGGAAGCAATATGCAGTAATCAATCCAAAATTTAATTTCAGCATGATTTACATCATATCTCAAAGAGGCTCAACAAAGAAATTGTGTTTTGTGGTAGAAAGAATATGTCAAAAACTACAAGCATCAATATATCTGATTTTATCAGGGAATACTTGACTGCTTTATTTCCAAGAAAAATAAAATGCTTCTAAATCTAAGATTCAGCCTTAGGGAAATTAATTTTTCCCTGTGCATAAGAACTATTTCTATGTGAAATAATACTCACCCTTTAAGGACTCCATGGCTACTCTAGCTTTGTGGCTTTGAAAATCTTTATTCAGTGAAAAATTTTTGCAAAAGAGGAAAAAAGGTTTTTTCTCCTTGACAAAAAATTTAGTTCAGAGGAGATTTTTAACAGTGCTGAACTGGCAGATATAAGCACTGAAATTCCAATTATTAGAAAATCTGTGATATTACTTTTGTAAGTTACAAAACACATATTTTTTACAGACTCTTTATACCTCCCTACTTCTGCGGTTTTTTGCCAGCACAATCTCTAGAGAAAAATAGATTGTTCAGACTTTTATTTCTGAAGTTGGTAGAATGAATCCTCACAAAATAATTCTCTTTTGATGGGATAATTTGTGAACTGAACAGGCAACTTATGCAGCTAATTATGTGTCTTCAAGTAATTTCTCTGATTTCAAGAATAATGATTTGGAATCAAGGTGTAATATTTGTAATATGGTATAATTTTATATCCATATGCTAAATACTAAGACAAATTTTCGTATGTGTGTATACACTTTACTATCTATATAATAAATGTTCATGCTAGAAGACATGCTTTTTGTGATTTTTTTCCTTCTTAACTTCAGTGACTAACAGTTTAGGTGTAAGTGTGTGTGTCCACAGTCAGTGGAAATAATTATATTAAGAAAACATACAATTCTGGCAAGAATTTTAAATGAGGTGGCATATGTTATAGAAGTGTTAATTTCTCTGTCCTAATTTTACAGCAACGTCTATACATCTACATATGATGACATAAGTCCCAGCCTAAGTATCTACTGCATCTAATTGAATACCCTTTGATCACTTAAAGTATGGATCCATATACAGGCACTTCTTTTCAATTTAAACAGTTCTGAGTAGGCAAAACTTCTTGTAATTTAACATGTTTTCTGAAAGTGTGCTATTTTTAATTCTGTCCAAACTTATTCATTCTAAAAGGTTTGTTCCAATTGCAATTTCAAATGTATATTGGCAAATATGTATGATTTCACCTATTTATTATCTTCAATTAGATCTTAAAATGTAAGTCATGTTAAATTGTGAGATGCCTTGAAAAACCTGGTTTTTTTTCAAAGTTGCAGTGATAGTAGATATGCAGTCTGTAGATATGCAGTCTTTACATATGAAAGCACAAAACCCTTTAATCTTCCTGGACCAAGTTATCTCAATTATCTTAAATATTTCCTTCCAGGAAGCCCACTCAGGTGGACTTGATGGATGATGTTACATCTCTGGCAACTGTCTTTTACTAATTGCTAATAATATACTCTTTGTACCTTTAACCACGCTGAGGTTAGAAGTGCAATTTGTGTGAGAGAAAGGCTCCTTGAAAAGATCAAACCCTTTTTTAGTGCTTTTCATGTGTTATCTGGGCTTCCTGTTTCAGGTGCTGCACTAGCCACAGGACTTTCATGCTAGAGCTCAGTGAAGCATGAGCCAGACGGCACCTATTAATTACATCATTTCATCCCTGTCTAATTGAAAATGACTATATTAAAACAGAAACAAAAAAAAAAAAAAAAAAAAAGAGAGAAAGAAAGCCCACATCATGGAAAAAGGAAAAAAAATAAATCATTTTCTTCAGTATTTTTTGCAGTCTTTATTTTATTTGAAAAGAAATTAAAACTAAAGTTACACAGATTTATGTAGTACCTCAAAAATGCTGATAAGTTAAAAAAAAATCATAGTGTTTTCTAACTGCACAGAACCCTCTCTGCTAAGACTAATAGCAAGAGTGGCTCAAGAATAGTTTGTTTGCTCAGCATATTATATTTTCCTAAATTGAATGGAGAGATTATATATTCAGAACTCACTAAACATAAAGGCATATAAAGGCAAAACAAAAATATGAAAACATTAAAGTTATTTGAGTGAAAAAAATTCTTTGCTATAAACTGTCTTTATTGTAAGACAAAATCATAGCAATGAACATAATGACAGCAACTCAATTAAACATAAAATGCAAATTTATTTCAAGAAAGTATGTGGAAAACACTAGTATAATCAGGCTTCAAGATTAATATTACATTACTTATAAAAAGGTTCAGCTCATCCTAGCTGTCTGTTGCACTGTTCCTTAATAGTTAGAGGTTCCTGGTTTGTATGGCTACAGAAAAGCTACTGTATGCATAATATTTTTCCTCTCATGTCTTGTTTGATTTATCATCTGTTGTTCCAGAACATGTAAAATTGCTCAAATGAAGAGCAACAGATGAAAAACAACAAAACACTGCCACAAAACATGCTATATATAAATAAAAGTTTTATGGGTACAATTAACTGCAAAAACGTGAGTAATATCAGCCTACTCTGTGCAGCCTCTAAACAAAGAGTTGATTCTTCTGGAGTCTGAAATGTTGGAAAGTTAAGTGACTTCCCAAAGAATCAAAATCAATGAACAAGATATTAGCAAAAGTGATGATAATCAGTATCTTCATGCACTTAGAAGAACATATAAAAGGCAAGTTGAAACGGTTTAGACATTCAATTTTAAATAATCTTCAAGAACTCCATAAATCTAAATATTTTTTGGCAGTATAAACATTATTTCAGCAATTTGGATATTAAACCAGCTGAAAACACCTACCAAAACAATTTCTAAATTTGATTTTAATTACCTGGAGGCAGTTAGATTATAAGAACTTAAAACAAAACAAAACAAAATACCAAAAAAAACCAGTAAAACTGAAAATATATTACCATTCAATTTGAAGATACATCCTAAAATGAAGTATTATGTGCATTTGTAATTATTTCAGGATAGACTAGGAAGACAAAAGGTACATCAGAAAACAAAGACTATTGTAACATTTATTCCATGCGCAGAAGTCTAAACCAACAAAATTCTTGCTTAGAAATTAAAATTTGGATACATTCTTTGACATTAATATAAAAATCTATATTACTGAACTCCTGCTTACCTACATATACTTATCATACTAAATTAAAAGGAAAAATATCTGAGCAAGAGGAAACTGTTAGACAGCAATGTTATGTAATTAATATAATATTTAGCCTCACAGAAAAAAATTAACTCCCTATTATTCACAAACTTTAACTATTGTATGTAAAAAGCACTAGCAGAAATAGGAAAAAAAGTATTTTATACAAAATAACATGTAAAAGCATTCTTTATATAGACCTATTAGGAGAAAAAGAAAAATGTTAATATTTCAATAAAGGACTCATCCCCTTTCTCTGACAGATAAGGAAATGCTTATGGGCAAACCAGTAAAAGCATTGTAACATCCTTGTGTTATCAAGGAAAGTGTTTTAAAATTTGTCTTCTGTTTAAATCAGTAGAGAATGTCCAGTATATTCTAACAGATGGAAGAGTAACATTAAGATTTTCTGGATATTTTGATAGTAGAATTTATTAATAGTTGTCAAAGACAAGTTTAAAGATGATATGTATAAACCTAAAAAATATTTGTTATATTTGTCTCTAGAGTCCCTTATTCAGTCAGAATATCAATGCTATGTTGCATGAATTTAGGAGTACTTTTAAAAATAATTAATTTACAATCAAGCCATAGGACAGATATTTACTCTGATAAGACAGAGAAATGCATGCCTGACCAACCTTATTCAGTTTTATCAACATATATTCCAATAAACCTGCATTAGAAATTAGTCAGTAGCGTAAAACAGTCTTATAACTTTGATGGATTTTATCCAGATAAATATTTTGGACATATTTTTTCCATATGATATGCTATTAAATGGATATAGTTATTATAAAAGCAGCATGAAAACCAACCCTTTTTAAAGACTGAGTTTTATGACCCTCTCACATTGCTTCAAAACATGAGAGTCTCACTGCGTCCCACATGCCAAGACCTTTTGAAGTTTGATTAATCTGTGACTTAGGAAGGAAGTAGTAATACATAATTCTCCTCCACTGGATAATCTATGGGCTATAATAAACTTTGCCACTAAAACTGTTCTTGCAGCTTAACAAATTTATAGTACACTTCACCTCTTAATCATTATTTTTGTAGATATATTTGAAGAATCATTGATAAAACTATACAATCTATTTTTCATCACTTATCCATACCCACGATGCTATTAGTCACTGTCAGATCAATAAATTTCCACCTAAAAAAATAAATACATTATTAGAATACAATTCATTATAAGCATTCTAATCTCAGAGAAGGATCATTATGTCATCATTATTCTATGTATACATTCCTTTGAAAATGTAACAAGTTCAAAATACAGAATGAGTGGTTGTGGCAATTTTAATTGTTCATTTTGCCATAGCTTGAACTGAGGTCAGAGAAAAGAAGGTAGATTTTTTAAAATTATATTTCTTTGATTTAAGTTTTTACTTATCTAAGTAAATAGTCAAATATTAAAGTAAACAAAACATTACTTATAAAATTATTTTAAAAGTAAAAGCTAAATTCTTAAAATCTCTTACTATTAATCAAGTTTTATTACATATTAGTAATAATCATGTCTTATATAAATATGTAGTATTCTGCCTCTTGGAGATACAAGATTCAGACTGAATTGTAAAGCCATGAATATGAAAACATGCTTTTTTAAAGAGTGATGAAATGCAACACATCTGATACCTGGAAAATGCTTCAAACTCACAAAAGTCAATACATTTTGTGTCCTGATTCATATTCTTATTTTAATGGTGAGATTTTGTTGAAAATAAAACACTTATCACTTCATTTTCAGCCAGTTAACATCTGTTATGAATTCTCAGGAAAAAGAAAATGAGAAAGCCTAGCTAAATGGAATGAAGGATATATTCAGATTTTTTTTTTTTTGCTATTTTAAATCACAGTAAGTAGTGGCAGCATCATTAAGGCATTTGTATCAACACAAGAATGGTAAATCTCTTCTGTTGCAGAAGTTATGTTTTCTGTTATGTGAAAAGACATAACATAGCATCCCATACATGTCAGGAAGCAGCAGACAATAAATGTATTGGTAAGCAATAAATTATAAATAATTACACAGAATAAATAGATTATAGAAAAAGAATGTGAGAGAGTAATATCTGTTTTGCAGCATAATTTGGAGAAAGGAGAAGCCTCTGATAGCTTGCAGTTATTTATACCCTTTGCTTATTCATTCTCTGTGGGTTTTTTTTGAGTAATGGAACATCAGCTCCTCTATTTCTGAGATGGGCAAAAATTGGAAACAAACAAACATAAACAAGCCAATAGCAATATCTTCTAAAAATGCCAAGGAATTGCCATCGCACATATCTTTGATGTATATGTATTGACATATTAGGAGTATTATGATTCCAGGTGTATAATATTTCCAACACTATCAAAACTTTTAAGCACTGATATCTGCAATATCAGCCTTTTGCTTGTCTGTGCAAGACCTTTTTGTTGTTATTTAATTATCATCTCTAATGATGTGCATTAGATACATAATGCCTTCTCAACTCCATTGCTCCCCTCCCTTGCCATTCGTAGCCAGTCTGATCCTTGGATTTGAACATTCTTGTTTAGAACTGGAACCAAAACTGCGCTTCCTCCCTCATCCCTTTTCTACCTACTCCCTCTCACTTCCTCCTATCTGAGGAAAATGCTGCCTGCAAGCAGTGATGTGCTATGAACCAGGAGAGGAGGAAAGGAAGGTATTGCAGGTGAGGGAGAGGTACAGTAGTGGATCACAGCATCACAAATGCACTGTGGCAGGGGGCAAAAGAGCCAAGTAAACTTCTGCAACACCAGTTGTGAAGTCTCAAGGAGAAGGTCCCAGTTTTTCCAGAAATATCAGGACTGACGATGCAATATATGAATAAAGGAGTAAGAAAGATTCCTGTATTCTCTTACAACTCCCCAAATTTACTCCATCACATCCTCTGAACACTACCTTTTTTCATAGAGATTTTTGCTGTCTATATTTTCACTGGTTAAAATGTAAACCCTCATATTTCTTAATTACTTACTACACATATTCATTATAGTAAGTTTCATCATGGTAAAACTGTGAAAAAGCCCCGATGATCTTATGATGAAAGTAAAAAAAATAAAGTATACAGTATAACCCTTTCAAAACACAGTGATATTATCTATAATTTTCCTCAAATAGTGTCTTTTTGTAACATATAAAAGAAAAGACATCATATGTGGAAAGCGTGCTGTATGAACTTCAGTACTTTTCATTGTGACCTCTGATAAAGTAACAGGCAACAACAAGCCACAGCAATGTTTGGTAGAACAAATGTGTTTGGACTGTAACAAAAGCATTAAAAATTACTTTGAGATTATAAAGTAATGGCTAACCTTAAAAAACCCATGAACCTGAACTATTAAAAAAATCCAAAAATCTCCTAATGAGACCAGTCAAATCTTGTGTCTCTCAGGTTCTCAAACAGGAAATTAAAGTCAACTGTTTCATATTTTAATATGGATGACATAATATCAGAAACTTTTTTCTTTTTTACTACTTACTTCAAGGAGTCAGCAATGGAATACTGAGGTCTGCTGCAACAAAATCTGCATTTCCTATTTGCATTCTTCTCCAAAAATTATTGCCTTTTTGGGGTTTTTTACCTTGTAATTATTTCATGGGGAAAAAAATCATATTAAAAATGTAGAGATTGTTGGGTTTAATTATTTGGGTTTTTTTTTAATCCAATCATAAAAAATTAAATATGCTTCTTAGTTTCTAAGAATATTGTACAGGTTTGAGTTGTGATAGATTGACCAGTGTTGTTTTGTTTTTTGATTACTCCTGTAAAGAATTTTCTGACATTTTGAAGTCTGCGCTGTTCCTCTGCCACCCTTTGGAACTGTTCTGATCTTTGTTAATCCTTTTACAGGATGAAAAAGACAGGTGGAAGCAGTCTTTTAGATCACATGGAGGATTGTTCTCTGTAGATGAAATGTTTCGGCTAGGCCTGTTTGTCTAATTATAATAGTAAGCCACAAATGTGTTCCAAAACAAAAAGTGCTTTTCTTTACAATTTGTTTTCCCTAAGTATAACTTCAGAGATCAAAATGTACAATGAAATACAAATCTGCTTTTGTTGACTTGTATCCTTGGTGTATTATGACAAGTGAATTATTCCAGGCCTTTGTGGGAATACGTTATGGGGTATATTATGGCCCTGACAGCCTCCAGAGATCCTCAGGAAGAAAGAGATTTTAGATATTAATTCTATGAGCCTTGTCATGAATCTATGGGTCTATGTTCTGCTTGTGGGGTAGAGTGTCTTCTGTGGGGAAGCACAGGGACCTCAACATTAGAACCTGGTTGTGATAAATTGGGTACATATGGATTTTGAGAGACTTCTCATGGGAGCTGAATTTTATTTGAAGTTGCTAAGAGACAAGGAGTTCATTAAAATACTCAGTTTCAAAAACAGTGAGCTAATTACAATTTCATCAAATTCATCAACTGTGAACAATTTTTTTCCTGGTTTGGAAGAAAACCTATCTAGAGACATCATTTAGGGAAACCAAATATGAGAAGCAATTCACCCAGTCTGAGGGTTTACATATCCACTGTAACACTACATCAGATTCTTTATGGAAGACAGACCTCAAACTGAAGCTTCACCCCAGTGAAATAACCCAGAGGACAGCTGCAATTGAAAAAAGCTTCATAATATTTTTGTATCCATTTCATTTCTTCCATGCTACACACAATCAGTAGGAAAAGAATTCCCATAAAAAGCTGTGAAGCCACCACTTCACTTTCATCCAAACTCCTTATTAAAACATTATGATGATGAGGCTCATAGGAAGCTAATCACTAGGCAGGTGGCAAAATTGAGTAACTGTGATTACTGATGCTACCTTGCTTAATATACCCATAATTTATTCAATGAATCCTTCAGTTTGTCTCACTAATCTACACTGGATCTTAAAAGATTTTGGGGACTGTGGTTAACAATTTTTTTTTGAAATTTCAATCAAAAGACCAAAAGATCCATTTCAAAAGAATTCATAAGTTTCAAAGTTTTCTTCTTTCTGATTTTTGATTAAGCCTAAAATAAATTTACAAACTTACTTTTCACTCTTTGTACTCAAAATCAGAAAGAAACAGTGACATGCAATTATATGCAGTGACCACAAAAGTAACAATATGGGAAGACTGTTTATATATTAAGATGCAAATATTTTCTTTTTTTTCTGCAATGACAAAAAATACTACTGAAAATGTACAACATTGCATGATTTTCTAAAGATCAGGGACTTATATTAAGATACAGCAAACTAAGGTTTGTCCTTTTTACCTTTTCATTTTCATGCCAAAATTAAATAATGGATCTATTTCCAATTACTAGAAAGTATGTAAAGAATATTGGAAAGGAATTTTTTTCTCATTGTTCTGAAATAAGTTGCATATGTATTCTCCACTAAAGTTTTGACTTTCTGTTTAGTATTTATTTAGTTTTTATAGACTATCACCATTTATTTGCACTTCAGCTTCAATATATGCTGTGATTGCATAATATAAACTAATTTGAGATAAAGAACGCTTTCCATCAGCGTGTTTAGTATATTGTAAAGTGTTGTATAAAAAAAAGTGCTGCAATGAAGAAATAAATGTAGGAAAAGGATTAGTTAATGGCGGTGAGATATGAAAAGACAAAAGTACAAATAAAAAAAAAACAATAAATGAAAAATTACCTTTGCTGATAATAAAGGGAAAAAAAGTTCCAAGCACTAGACCAGCACTAGATCAGGGGTTTATTTAAATTCTGGTTTGGGTTTAAAATAAAAATATTAAACACCAAAAATAGTAGAAACGATTACCTTGATTTTAACTATATTCTGTTAACTGGAGTGACATAATTATTGTGCAAAGTCCTCTATATCAAAGAAATAGAAGGACCAAGCCAAAAGAGATTACAAGTATTCAAAACCTTTAAATCAGACAAGCCAGCTGTAATAAAATGAAGAAGTAGGAACATATTTAGAAATAAGCAATTAAAAAGTAATATATAACTGCTCCTACCAGTATACATAAATCACATAATAGACCACTGAAGAAAATAATCTACAGAGTCATGTTTTATATTGGTAAATGGAGATGTAAGAATTTAATACCTCAGAAGCACTTGCTGAATATAGTAAAAATAATTCTATGAGGAAAAAAAATGACACAAAGACAAAACTTAAAGTTCAGCTCTACTAGTTGCATATATGTTTATTGTTAATGGGAAAATCACTCAGATGCAAAATGAGAAACAGGTATATCTGAAGACATATATCTAATTTGTGAACCATTTGAAGTCAGCTATATATAAATGCTTGCATGAACCATTTGTTCTGTAAAAAGTATAGCCAGGCTTCCAAGTAAGGCTTTTGAAAATTCAAAATCTAAATTCTGAAATTAGTACCATGAACATGTCAATGATATAAAGTCCTTAATACAAGAATGTGGATGGCAATATTCTAGCAAAATAATATTTAGCCATCTGCAGCATGACCCAGGTAACATGATAAGTAGTTTTGTAGTCATTGTAGTCTCAAAAGAAAAGACATAGAGATCCTCTTCTGAAACTAGAAATATTAGCTCTAAGGTAGGAAATCTAGTCTATGAATATCTCCCTTTCCTTTTCTTTTTCACATTTTTTCTTTCTTAGCTAAAGGAATGTTCAGAATAACAATTAATTTTAATTACAAAAGGGGAAAGAAAAATAGTAATTCAAAATTATTTGAGAGGAATGTGGGTATTTTCATATGAAAAGAATGTTCTTATCTCTTTTCTGCTTAGAAGAAGTACCTTAGTAGTTAGGGCTCAAACAACATTATTGTGGCACACATTGCAGAGGGAAATGTCATATGCAGGCTTTGTGACATGCACTGAAGGAAATAAATGCATAGTTATACTAGCTCACTATTAAATTGGAATAATTGGTTCACAAAATATATAAACACTGCATCAGAGAATAGACAGAGAATTGGTGAGTTTCATTTGGCTTTTTTGTCTGAATGTAGCAGGGTCAAAGGAGGGGATTGTTGTTTTGGATTTTTTAGTTAAAGTAAATCTAATGATTCAGGAAGCATGATAAAGGACAATAAAACCAGATTTTAAACTGTATTAAAAAGAAGGGTAAAACCATGATAAAAATAATAAGTGCTTGATTTTTGCTAGACATTATCCCTTTGATTCTAAGAATTCCCTTTCCAACAACAGAGAAGGGATTAAACTCCCTGAAATAATACTGTGTTATAACTCTGACCAGCACCACTTTGTAACATTGAGCCTGAAGTACTTGAATCAAAATGGCATTTGCCAGAATTTAGAAAGTGTTTTATCTGACTGGCTTTCATTTAAGGAGTTTTCAGATGTAAGTCTAAAGAGTATTTTGAAATCCTCAATATTAACATTTTATGTTACTATTTTACTATATCGACCACAATTTTGGTCTCAGCAATGGCAATGCTTAAAGTATTTCTCTAAGAAACTACAGGAAGAAGGGGATAAAGCTATGCTAGAGCTAAGACAGAAGGGACTGTGGATGGTATTGCAGGCTGCAGATCAGGGAAATGCAAATAGCAACAACATGAGACGCTTCAGACTTTAGGCTTTACTTGATAAATCCATTCAAATAAGTGAGGATAAAGTGTTTATGCTTGTGGAGTTTTTGACATGAAGGTTATATCAAGTATCAAGTTTACTATTTGATCTGGAAAAACCTATTTTATCAATAGATTTCAACAAAATTGTCAAAGAGGTGTCACATGCTACATGGGCAGATTCTAAATGAAAAGCTATGCAACATCTAAATAACTATTCCAGGGTGTTAATTAGAAGAGATATTGAACTTTTATGACACTTCTGCCGGCTTTCAGTGCTTTGATTTCAGATCAGCATATTTTTTCCGCACTTTACGCCAGTAACTTCCTTGTTTATGTGGCAAAATTCTGAGAATAGCAATGACACTTTGGTAAATTAATTAAATGGCTTAACTACTTTCGAGGTCACAGGTGAAAATTATTTGGTCTTTACTATACTATTTCCTATTCTTCCTGACTATTTTCTATTTTCACAAGAAACTGCATTGTCAGAATTGTGTTCAAGGACAGGCATAATTTGCTACTCAGGAAAGATATAGAAATGGACTGTCAGAGACACAAAAAGTCACAATATGAAGTTGTTCCAATAGGACACCTATGGTCTTTATGTCTGATCTTTTGAAACTTTATTGGCAGGCACTTTCAGAAGCAGCTCATTCAAGTATGAAGATATATGTATATCATTGTATATTCCTAAAGAAAATTAGAGATAAGTGCAGGTAAAGAGATTTTAGTACTTCTATGTAATAGAATGTCACACAAAATTAAAAAGGGAACCAAATAAATGAAAAAGCCCACAGCAAAGCTAAATCTGACATATTTTGGCATAAAACAAATAATATGGAAAAATCATTACTGGCATTATATTCAAATAACTGAACTTGGCACATTCAGATATAATCTTTATAAGAAAGGCAATGAAAAAAAATTATTGAAATAATTTTATACTGGCCAAAAAGCAATTTTTCACTTAAAAATACTGGGAAAAGTATGCATTGGTAGGATCACAAAGTGTTGAAGTGTAGAAATCACATTTTTCCCCTGAAACAGACTTAGTCTGGTAAAAGAAAGTAATATTATGTTCAAAGGTTACTGAAAAAAAAATCCCAAATAATGCTTGTACAATCAGGTAGCAAACAGCTCCTACAGAAAGCTAATTCACTAAGTGATCAATTTGCAATGCCAACCTCTTCTTATTCTTTTGGTTTTTGTTGGTTTTTTTGTTTTGTTTTGGTTTGGTTTGGTTTGGTTTGATTTTTTTCCCAGTAATTTAGTCATTAACTATGTTATAGGACTTGGTGCTGTTACTAGAAAAAGTATAATGGCTAATTTTCTGGGGCTTGTGATTTTTCTTCAGGCTTGAAACTCTCCAGCAGACTTCCTAATGCACAGAAACCTTTCGAGAAACAAAATGGGTCTATTATGGAATTGTATCAAATAACTGCTTGCAGTTTCACTTGGTGTGGACATGAAAGCTTAAGCAACACTGCTGGACTGACTGAATCTTGCTTTGAAGTAAGAAATTCATTTGAACCTAAAGCTCAAAAAAAAAAAAAAAAAGTCATGGAGTACAAGACCAAGATGAACAAAACTAGTGTGTAGGAATTATATAAAAGTTCTTAATATCAAACTGTAATTTATATGTCTCTCTTCATAACTTAGTTTTGATCATCTTCTCAATAAATTATTAGTTATTTTCAATTATAGTAAAGCAATTTTAAGTTAAAAAATAATTTCTGTCTTTCCTCAGATATACTGAAAGTATTTTAAAGGAAATTTTGCAATGATACACCACAAATAAGGAATTACCTGGAAGTCAGAAGATATCTTATTCAATTATTGGATGGATTTTTTTAGAGGAAAATATAGGTAGAGGAAAATACACTGTGGTCTCCAGGTTTAACCAGCTTTAACCAGCAGGAAGACTGACACAAGCACAAACACACAGAGCACATATACCACAGAATCCCAGAAGCACGGAGTATCCTGAGTTGGGAGGTACCCACAAGGATCATTGAGTCCTTCTCCTAACCCCACAGAGACCCGTCCTGAAAATTTATACACCACGTTCACCATCCTCACCACCGTGCCAGCTACACGGGTAACAGGCAGACCCTCGGGGCACCCACATGAGCTTCTCCTTGTTCCCAACAGGCAAACCCCACTCTGCTCTCACCCTTACAGTCACACAGAGTGGTCTGTCCGGGACTCCCACGGGATGGATCTGAGAGTACCTTGGCAGAACTTTATTTGGTGCCCCACTCCTGGCATTGTCTCTCTGAACTCCTCTGTGGGTGTCTATAGGAGCTTGTATCATATAACCTAACATATCGATTCAAAGGTGACTCATTTAATCCTCTTTGCAGCAGAATAGCAAGCTCACAAATCGGTGTGAAAGGTCAGAGTTTATTACAGACCTTAGGAATCAGTGTTAAATTTTCTTTGGATAAATTCAAATTTATTTTAAACAGAGTCTTTGGTCTAAGACTTTTGTCTAATATGACGGAAGATTACTCATATGATGACATAAAATTCTTCAGGTCTATCCTGCGTTAAGTATCGCTTGAAGAGACCAGAATTAAAAAATTTTTCTCACAACGCTTCTTTCTCATGAGGCTTTATAATGACAAAATACTGATTATTTTTCTATATGTATCTACGTATATATATATATATATATTTATTTGCATTTTGATTAAAAAAAAACCTGAAAAAATCCTTCATTAAAAATTCCAGTCTATGAAATGTTAAAATTTTTCACAAAACACTTGTGAGATTCTGTTATTAATGGTATTGCAATAAAAATTTTGTTTTAAACTAAGAAAAAATTATATTTCATTAAAATAATCTTTCCTGTAAATTAGTTAGGGTTTCTGTTTTTGCAGCTCATTACAATTTGCTGAGATCACCTCCTGGAATTTTGCTTAGAAAGTTTCTTAGGAATTACATAGAAATTTCTTTTACTTACAACATACACAAACCAATGACAAACCATTATCATTGAAAGTGGTTATTATAATGTGTTATCTTCTACTGCATGTCACCTGCAGTTAAATAGATGCCTATCATTTAATTGTTATATTTGAAGTAGATTTGCACCTAATTTTGGAGTTTATATCCTCCACATGAGTATTTCACACTTTTTATATCTTTATGTGAATGTGTAAGATATTGCAGCTTTATGCCTTTAAAATAGATGGAGTTTGGAGGCTTCTAGTATTTTAATTAAAGCGTTTTCCTTGGAGAATGTACAAACTCAGAAATAAAACATTTTACTCAGAGTTTGTAACAATCCCTAAAGTTTTAGATTACTCATATAACTTCATTTGCAACTAAGACAGCACTCTGTTAGTTTTTAATCTATAAAACAAATAATGCCTATCAGGTGAGTTATTTACAGAACGGCTATGTCACAAATTTGCTTATTAATGATAAATTATTTTCATTCTCTTTTTGCAATGAAACACTGTTTGGCTTTCTCTTCCAGGACATGCACCCAAGTTTGTTTTTATATGTGATTTATCTTTATGATGTGTAGCTCCTTCCCTGCTCCCTATCCTTTTTTGTCATCTTTGCTTTCTGTCCTGTCTTTGACTGGGATAATTAGTTTTATTCTTGGTTGCTGGTACAGTCCTGTGTTTTGGATTTATTGTAAGAATAGTGCTGAGAGCACAACAATGTTTTAGCTATTGCTAAGTAGTGCTACTCTAAGTCAAGGACTTTGTAGGTTCCCATGATCTGCAGTGAGGAGGTGCACAAAAAGCCAGGAGGAAGCACAGGCAGGATATCTGATTCAAACAGGCCAAAAGGATATTACATCCTGTAAGGCATCATGTCCAGTCTCTAAACTGGAGGGATTTGGCTGGGAGCCACTAATTGCTGCTCAGGGACTGGCTGAGCATTACTCAGTACTTGGTAAGCAATTTATTGTACATCATTTAATGGTCCTCGGTTTTATTCCTCTCCCTGTCTCTCTTTCATGATTATGATTATTATTATTATTGTTTTAATGATTATTACATTTTACTTTATTTCAGTTATTAAGCTGTTCATATCACAAACCACAACTTTTTACCTTTTTTTCTGGTTCTCTTTCCCATCCCACTGGGGAAGGGAAGGGGGTGAGTGAGCGGCAGTGTGGTACTTAGTTGCTGACTGGGGTTAAACCACAATACTTACAAGTCAAATAACCAAGCTAAACATAAAGTATCAGTGGCAGCACATGTATTTAGTTTTGAAAATAGGTTTTTAAGTTTCATGAATAGAAAAGATTAATCCATGGAAAACTCAAGTCTTTGTTAAATCAAATTTGTCTAATAAAGCTATTATCTCCATGTGAGAAGTTAATCTGGTTCATATCTTTAAATCAAACATACAGCAATGCTATTTATTGAGAAAAGAAACTTACAGACTTGCAGCATGCGAGTCATACATATATAAACTATAGATGTCATATGTTAGAAGCCTTAATGTTTATAGACATAAGGTGATTTAGCTACATCTGTGCATCACAACATTTTAAGATTTACAAATACAAATACTTTGCATCATCTACCAGACTGTTGTAAACCCCTGACATTATATCAATTCCTCCATCTTGAACAAAATTTCTCTTGGTACAGTTTTGGGTTTTGGGGATTTTTAAGACCCTAAAATATTCTAAAATATGGGATAGAATAGTTATAAAGAAGATAGTTGAGTTTGGACTGACTTTTCTAACTAAGATGAAACTACAAAAAAATCAATATTATTAGAAGAATTTATTTCATAAAAAAGTTATGTGGATTACTTGGTCTGCATTTTCCTTACAGCCACTTTTACACAAGTATATCTTCAAAACCAGTGAAGATATTACCCATTTTGTGAAAATCAGATGCATTTGGGGACCCAGGTGCTCAATTAAAAGTCTCTCTCTTCATTAAAATAACATTACAAGATAGTTAGCTCAGGTTGGCAGAAGTCACGTGGGAGAAGACAGATTTCCATCTGGAAGAAATGCTAAAATAACTCCAAAATTAGCATGTTCTGACAATCCAATTTAAAAACTTGTAGGTTGTAATCATACCATTAGACATAAGGAATGTTAGGCTTAAAAAAAAACAGATTTAAAAAGTAAAATCTGAAGTATTAAAGAATTTAATTATGCTAAGTATTCAAAATCTAAAAGGCGAGAAAGAAAAAGGTATTTTTTTTAATCCATAGTGTGACAGAATGAAAAGCCTGTCTGCCAAAAGAGATGTTAAGCTAGAAATATTGCACAGAAACATAGAAAAGGCCATCAGGATTAGGGAAGATTCTGTCCCTTTGTTCTTGGCTGTGGTGAGGTTGCATCTTGAATATTGGATATTACATTTTGGCCCCTCACAACAACAGAGACATGGAGATTCTGGAGCAAGTCCAGAGAAGAGCAACAGAGCTGGTGGAGGGTCTGGAGCACAAGTCTGATGAGGAGAAGCTGAGGGAGCTGGGGCTGTTTAGCCTAGAGAAAAGGGGGTTCAGGGGAAACCTAATCACTCTCTACAAGTGCCTGAAAGGAAGTAGTAGTGATGTGGGGGTCGGCCTCTTCTCCAAGGTAACAACTGATTAATGGAAATGGCCTCAAGTTGCACCAGGGGAGGTTTAGGTTGGCTTTCAGGAAAAACATTCTTCACTAAAAACATAGTCAAGCATTGACCAGCCTGGCAAGGGAAGAGGCAGACTCACTATCCCTGAATTTGTTTAAAACACGTGTAGCGGCAGTACTTAGAGACATGATTTATTGGTGGACTTGGAAGTATTGGGTTAGCAGTTGCACTTGATGATCTTTTAGGTCTTTTCCAACCTAAATGCTTCTGTGATTCTATAAAGAGAAAACAATGCTCCATGTATTAAAACATGAAAATAAATCAAGAACTGCAACAAGTTTTTTTTTTTTAATAAGAGTTTGATAAAGTGCAGTCATGGTAATTTTCTTTCAATGCTACAAACAGGCAATGCATTCTTCGATGAAGCTGAGCATTGTCCTTCTTAACTATAATAGTGTTAAATTCCTTCTGGGAATACATGGGTTTATAGTGTCTAGAGACAAAGCTAAAAATTCATCACCACAGAGATGTTTGCTTACTCTCCTCCCCTTGTCAGATGGGAAAGAGTATTTGACAAAAAAGTAAAATTTGTGGGTTGAAATAAAGATAGTTTAATGGGATAGAAAAGGGAAAAAACATAGTAATAATAATAGAATTAGAATATGAAAAGCTACTGGATGTTGAGAAACACATTTAATTCTGGTAGCTCAGTGTGCAGCTGCTGTGCAAGCTGCAGGTTGAGCTCTGGGTACCTGGAGCCTGAGACAAGGCCATGAGCTGGTGCCAACATTTTGGCATGAGGACTCATGGAGATGAACACTCAGAGGCAGACACAGCAGGAGCCGAGCATTCAGCTGGAAGACCCCAGGCTTTACCATGCACAGACTGTAAGGGTATGAAATCTCAGGGAGTGCTTTGTTCAGGGTCTTTCCTCAAAGCCACCAGCTCAAAATGTTATTTTTTTTTTTTAATGGCAGTTAAATAATTTTAGGGATCCAGATGCCTGAGATTCTTCTCTGTGAAACCTGGTGTTGAGCTGGTGAGAAGACTATGCATGTGGATCTGCTCACTGTGAAGGGTCTTTGGTCCTAGCTCCGGTGGTGCCAGTGTGATTGCCAAATGACTTGTATATGGTCAGACAGGAAGATTTCCCTAACAGTGATGTACTGGCTGCTTACCACCAGCTGACTGATGCCCAGCCATTTCCTAAGCAACATCCCCTGACCAGCCTTGCCCCCAGGTTATAATCTGAGCATGATGCCTATGGTATGGAATATCCCTTTGGCCAGATTGGGCCTCCTGTCTGTGTTCTCTCCCAACTTCTTGGCATCCCTTTTTCCTCCAGTATCCTCACTGACTAGGATAGTATAAGAGGCAGAAGAGACACTGGCCCCACTGTGGGACAGTGAGCTGTGTGGGGCTGAACTACCAGTTGGGCTAAATCACATCAACTGTGTTCCCCTCTCTGGTTCACAGTACTCTATGAGACATCCTGAAAACTTATGGGCTCCATGCTCCTAGGTGCTCCCACCCTCTGCACTGACTAGTGAAGGATTTTTGAAAGGACAGCACTGCTACTCCCAGCCAGGTACCAAACTACTTGACCATATCTCTTCAGGTCTCTTCCCAGTACTGAATGGAGAAGGAGAGGCAGCACATTTCAAAAATTATAACAGGTTTAAGATTTTCACACCGGAAGACTTTGTCAAGATTAGTCAACTGTGAATGACATGACTATGTCTCCTGAAGTGAACTGAAATTGTCTTCAAGGGCTCTTGGCAAATTACAGTTAATGGTGGTGATTTGAATTGATCTATTATTTTTGTTGCCTAAAAAATTAATTTTTTAGTATCTTACTCTGTGACCTTGACCCGCAGATGACTCCAGTCGTAGTGAAATAATCAGGTTAATTTATTTTTGTCTTAGTTCATGTCCTAAGTACATATTTTAAATTAAAATCTGCTAGATAAGTCAGTAACATAAAAGTTAATTAATTTCTTACAACATCTAATTAAAATCCCCCTAGAGCAAAAATGCAAACTAACACCTAAGATCATTCCTCAAATTACAGCAAATCCAGTATGTATCAGATCAACATGTAAAGTTTGCCTAGAAACCTTCTGCTTCTAATCTGCACATTTTTCTGTTTTTGGTTTTCCTTCTTTCCTGTGTCAAAACAAGCATAAATTATGCTAACAGGAATTGCTTTGTGAAGAACATGTAATGCAAAATACTTGAAGGTTTTCTAGACCTGCCAGTATAATTACTACTAATATAAATTTATTTATCTTTTGTGTTTCATATCTTAAAGTGACATGTTACCTGAGTATGTCCATGCAGGAAAACCTGTACATTCTTTTGTCTCCCAAATGTCTGGGGAAATGAAAATATATGAAAAGATATCTGCTGAAAAAATATAGTCACATATGCTTTATAATGACAACCTTTGAGGGAACTTGTACAAAAAGATTTTCAGAAAATGATGTAGTCATAGTTATTGGATACATTAGTCTGTTGGGAAATCTGTAGAGGTTTTCCTGCAAAGGCAGTTTTCATTGGTAAAATCTGTTAGTATACAATATTTCTTAAAATACATCAAGATCATTAATAAAAACAAATCTACGACACCCTGCACTAGGAAAATCACGAGTCCTAATCTACTTCCTCTGAGGCTGGGTTACCCTCTTTGACTCTAAAGCCATAATTTCCATCCAGTGAATCCTGATACAACTTTTGTGATTAGCGTATTGGAGGATGAGATTGAATCTCTAAACTGAAAAGCTGATGCAAAACTACTGAAAAGGGCTGGAAGTTTGAGATCATGCATAAATAAACCTAACATTGTTACAGAACTAGACTCCACTTGAAATACCTGTGTTTGTACAAGGACGTGAGTTATTTTCCTGAAAGAACTCTATTTAAACTTCATTACAAAACTTGCAGCTGACTAAAGAATCACAGTGACCACTACTTAACACAGTCCATATCACAAAAAGCTTCCTGTGTCTTTTATTTTTTAAACAGCACACTACCAAATACTGACATATTAGATAAGTCTAGGAAGCAGAAGCACAGAGTAGCTTTTTTCCTCCATTCTTCATCTTTCTGCAATATCCTGACACTTGAGAACTGGTATGTTGAAAGTATTTTTCCTACAAAAGATAATAAACTCTGAGATTTCTAAAAAGCTCTCAGTGGGAGACATTCAAGCTTCTTTTTCTCCTTTTTTGGAATAAAAATAAATTTGTCAATAATAAAATTTCCTAAGAACTTAATTTCATCATAAATATTTTTGATTTAGGGAGGGGGAAGATAAGAACATTACTTGTAGAAACACATAAAGATGAGATGCTGTAAAGAAGACAAAGGAAACTTACTTCCCAGTGCAATACATACTCACTCAAAAGATAGCCTGCTACAGAAAGGGTAGAGTTAAAGAACACATTGTTCCATGTTTGCTTGATTGTTTTTTTCTCTCACTGATTATAACAAAAATGTGTTTCCCTTTCTGCATCCATGACTTTACATAAAAATACTTTTCTCCCCCCCCTTTTTTTTTGGCTGCTCCATCTGTTTTCTTTTTGTTTCCTTTTCAATTCTCAAACTTCTTATCCACAGCTAGAGCTGATGAGAGTACAGATATTCTTATATTAATAAGTACATATATATATATATATATATTTGCAGAATTTTAAAACCCTTATTAGTCTGGCAGATTTAAAGCCTTAAATATAAGCTAAATAAACCTAAAATAGTTTTATAGAATCATAATCCTTAACATTTTTTGTATTACACTTGCCTAAAAGTCATTTTACAGTCTTTGCTGAAGAACCAGAACCATAAACCAGAAGAATAATATTCTTCCTAATTTCAGTCTGTACCTTGCACAGTCTTACTTTAAACTTTAAGATATCAAGTACTTTCAAGATCACAATGTAATTATTCATTTGGATAAGTGAGAAGAACCTGAAGTCCATTCCCAGTGCTTAAGGTTTCACACTAGATGAAAGAGATAAAGTCTATTTCTAAGCACTAACTGGAAAATACAATAAAATTTGATATGGTTACATTGATTTATATGGCAGAACAGTTATGATATTTATAAATCAGAATTTATAATCAGAATTTATAAATATTTATCTAGTTTACATTTACAGAACTGAAGAAATATTTATAGCATATATAACATAGATGTGTAATGACCTGAGGTAATTCGTGTGGCTGGCAAAGTCTTACAGTAACTGATAATGGAAAGGTCAGAAATTAGTTTAAGATTTTATGTTACATTTTACTGGATTTGGTGTCTAATTACAAAAGAAAAAAAAATTTTGCCTACAACTACGATGATCTGATTAAATTGTGGGTTTAATTCTGGCAACCAGAAGATTAATATGTGTTTTGGGTATCCTTGCAGGATTTTGCTAAGCCATGTCTAGACTGGCACATTGATCTAGGTGATATGGAAAATCATGGTCAAATCTTAATGTGTCTTGAAAGAAAACCCAAGGTAATACATCCCTCACCATACTCATGTAAAACATTGTAATTAGCCCACCTATGTCACTTCAACATTTCTGCTTTTTTTGATGTATCTGACTTGACTGATTTGTGTAGAATTTGTACCCAGCTGGAAGCACATTGTCAAAGCTCCTGCAGTATCAATACAACACTGACTACAAGACTTGCACCTGGACTTCCCAATGAAGAGTATCTGGAAAAAGAAATCATAGGCATTGTTGAGGTAGCAGGAAAATAAGAGCAAGAAGCAACATCACTGCAGAATTTGTATGAAAGAAAAAAAGCCAGCATTGCATTTCAAAATGCTGAATTCATTGCTCAGTTAATCTTACACCTAAACACTACAGAGCATTTCACATAAATTAGACTATCAGCTTGGATATGCATCACTGTATAGCTGGCACATTTATTTGCAAGATCATTCAGATGTTTTATGTTTATTATCACCCATCAAGCAAGATCAGTCCCCCACACTAAAAGCCCTGTCTTCTCTTAGGGATGTCTACCAGTCATGCAGAGAAATTTAAAATTAGAGGGCTCACTTTCTCGAGCCAATTTAAAATACTCTGAAACCTCAGAAGCATTACTGTTCAGACAATACCAAGGTGTAACTAAAGCAGAATGCTCAAAGGAAAACTCAGTTAAGAAGCAAACAACTGTCTCTGTTTTTGTCACAAAAGCTGACAAGAGGGAAAAGAGAACAGGAGCCTACATAAGTCTGTGCCCACAAGATGGAGAGCTTAATTACCGGGCAGCTTTTAAAATTACCTTTAAATCATAGCAAGAAAAGTAAGAATAACAAAACCTCACATACAGGAAGGTGCAATTCTAAAATACTTAAAATACTAACATAAATATAGTAATGACATAGATATTATGTTTTAAAAGTCTGATCTGCTCTTTTCTGCCTTGATACCCTTGGCAGGTTCTTCCTTTCCTACATAGTTGTTCAAGAGCTACATCTCTAATGGGCTTAGTGCTGTGGATGTTCAATGCCTGCCCTATGAAGGAGTGTAGTGGCATACACTGGCGCTTTTCATGGTAGGAGTGATAACATTAGCCAGGGAAACAAACTGTGGGATATTTTTCCTGATGTTCAGAGAAGCAGGCTTATGAAAATGTCCTGATTTTATGCCAGATGACTTGATTTTACTATTGAAGCATCTATTGTTTAAAAAAAATTCTTGGGATTAAGATTTTTCTTCATTACCTTAGTTGAATGTGAAAAAAAATAACCACCCATTCAAGTCCACTGCCATATAATTCATGCCCCAGAGAGTTCATGACCAGTGACCCTCGGTGACTTACCTCCAGTTGCCTTCCAGATATTGTTTGCAGTCATCATCTCTTCCTTTTTAGTATTTTTGGTATCCTGCATGATATTGAAGATGCTGTACCTCAGTTGGTGCATATGTAATTACTTGAGCGAGAGAGAGAGGTAATAGGGCAATGGACAAAGAGACAAATGAGAGCTGGTCACTCTCATTTGGAGGAAGGTTTGTGACCACAAACTTCAAATGTCAAAGTTGCTTGCTATCTCAATCTCTTCTCATGGGAAACAAAAGAGGACACCCACCTAGCAATGACTGAGTTTTCTAAAGAAGTTACTATGAACCAGCAGCTACTTAGATAGAAGTTTGTATTCTCAAAGGCTGGGGAAATGTGAGAACCAAAAAAATATATTTGTTAGAACTTGAAGAAACTTCAGACTCCTCATTTATTTCAACTATATGAGCTGAAATTTTTAGCTGTGGGAGTTGCTGCCTCAGTAAAGAAAGGAAAGCAAAATTTCTAACATCAGACTGACTTCTCCTTTCATGAGAAGTATCCTAAAGATATTCCATTTGCCCTTTTAAGACTTCCAGAGACTGCTTTCTGTTCCAAGTTAGTCACCACTTTACCTCTACAATAAAACTGCAATGACACGTATTTCACATCAGTGCTGTGATACTGCTTCATTTTCAGAAGACACAGAATTATGCAAATGCTCTTGTTACCATAAATTATGTCACTTCTGTTGTCTTCTAGATACTCTATGCATAAACATCTGTTCTGTTGTCACACATTTCATTTGCAGTGGTGTACTGTGTATTCCTTCCTTCTTTAGTGACTACTTCTATTTACTTGCATTTAATATGCATTCATTTGAGAGCTGTAAGGTTGTTCTTTCCTTTTTCACAGGAACAAAAGCTGTAGAGTACCCCATGAGTCAGCACAAAAGAGGCTTAACTAGGCTGCTGTTCTCTGAAATTGTTCACGGTATTCCACAGTGAGTCATCCGTATTTTTATTAAAATATTTTCTTCTGTTTTACAGAGGAATCGGTTTCAAAGAACAGTATTTTATTTAGCTTTCCAGCACATAGAGTCTTCTTATGCATCATCTTCTTTCTTTTGATGATCTTGTCTAGATATATGGTGTAACAAAGAATTCAAAATAAACTGAGCTTTCTTAATACACTTTTTGCAAGAAATGATGTCTGATAACTTATACAAGTTCTGAATATTTTTTTAAGTTCACTATTAACCTATAATTCCCTAAAAGTAATATTAAGTTCTTTTATAATAATTGCACTTACAGCAACTCTCTGATTTAATGTTGCATAAATTAATGCCTTCTTTAATTTAAAATATAGAATGACATTATTTATGTAAGTGTCAGTAAAGTTCAAATTAATCCAATATTTTAGACTCTTTGTCCTAGTAAAAATAATTTGCTGCTATTTTAACTACATCAAAACATTGACATATAATTTATAATTAGTATTGTTAATATAAAGGCAAAAAAGGTTTGTGACTTAAATATAGTGATTAAAAAAATGTTTGATTATGCAATAAATAATCATCTCCCTGCACACATAAGAGTGCTGAGCAGGCAAGGTGTCCCTAGGACAGAAGGGAAGCCAAATAACTTAATTGGAGATACAAGTGGACCTGGCCAAGAGGTCAACAGAGATGAACTTGCGTGTCTGTATTCTGTCCATCTGTACCTGAGGTAACTGTGGAAGACCAAAGATCCAGAACCTGCAGCAGGAGGATGGACTGTGTGTGGGATCCCAGCTCTGGAGGCATCCAAAGTGTTTGTGTTTGTGTCTGTTTGTGTGTTAGTGCAGAGGTACAAGGGGGTCTGTACCAGAAACTGGAGTGGGACTGCAGCACAGGGACACAGTGCACATTCCAGCAGCTGGGGAGACTGGGAGGCAGGAGCAACTGCTGGGCAGACCAAATGTCTGAGCTAAAAGCATTCCACTAACTGGCCATTATCCTGATGAGTCTCACGGGGGAGAGGAAAGAGATTGTTTGTGCCTTGTTCCTGTGAGCTGTATGTCTGTCTGTGATTGGTGTGATCCGCTGCGTATTTTTGTAGGTCTGTGTTGTATATGCCTATTTCTGCACATGTCCATTGGGAATTCATGCTCAGCCTTCTTCTTTGTTTAATATGGGCTTGTGGAATTCAAGCAGTCTTTTCTTCACTGGGCTCCTGATTTAAGAGATATGTAATAAAAAATGTAGAAATAAGTATCTCAAATAACATTTCGCTCCAGGTTAGGTCTAAAGGTTTCTTTTGTATATCTGTTTTATTTTGGTGTTCTCAAATGCTTCATTTCTAATTCTAAACTTTTAAAATTGTTTTTCTTAAAATTTTATTGAAGTTTGAAATTGTAATTAATACAATTATTTTATTAGTTTGCTTTATAAATTCAGAGATGTTTACTTTGAAGGAATCACAACAGAGCTATCAGAACAGTCTATGCAGAATACAGAGCAGAAAACTATTCCAGGATAAGATGTACATCCTTCTGTGCTGTAATACGTCACCAAATGCAAAAATAAATTACTCAATGGCTCTCAAAAAAAAAAGATGTTAAATTTTCATTTTTCCATTGTTTCCCTTTGTTTTGTTTCCTCTACCAAAATGAGAAAAATATCAGAGTTTAAGTATGTCTTATATAATGTTTTTGAACACTTTTATGCACAAGGCTTTTAAAAATGTAGAGTACTTGTTTACTCTGCTAAATAAAAAAGGATGGGCAAGCATTTTTGAGTTATGAACTCCTTCCTTACTATTTGCTTCCTGCTCACTGCTTGCCTCTGCCCTGTGCTGTTCCAAAAATCATCTGTCCAAGATAATGGCCAAATGTACTCCAGGGGCTTTTCACCTTAGGGATCACTCCTGAGAGATATTATAAATGAGGTTGTACCAAATGTGATTCTTTGTCCCAGGCAACCTAGCATTTTCAAACAATTTTTTATAAATGCACTTCATCTTGCATTTAGGTGGTACCACATGAGGCGGTAGCTTCAGTTTTGTAGCATGAAAATTATCACTCTCATATACTGTAAAATAGTCCCCCACCATCCCAGATGCTTTGAAATGAGAGAATAAAAATCTCTACTCAAGAAACATTATTTATGTCTTAGGTTTAGAGAGGCATTTTATGGTTGACAGTCAGGATTAAAGGCCAAGTGTGGGCATAGCAAGTCTGCTGTCCTATGATTTAAGCTGATTTAGGCACAAATGAACTCCTCTGCTTTTGTTTGGGAGTCATGGACAATTTCCTGGAACAAGTATGTTTAACAATCACAATGTAACTCTCCATATTTATAAGGCTTCTACAAGATTTATCTTCCATGATGTCATGATGGTTCAGAGGGATATGAGACAGAAAGAAAATGTGATACCTTTTGCACGGAAAATCTTGCTCTACACAATACCATGCAGAATCTATCTTCACTGAACAAACACCCCCAAGTAAAGAAACAAAAAAGGATGCTACAGGTACAGCTTCAGCATTTATTTTAAAGAATCTTTGTCTAAAACTTGTTAAATAAGGTGTTAATAGATTACTTTCCCCATAAAGATAATGAATATATCTTACATATTTAGGTGTGCAGCCAAATATATTTTCCATGTTAGTAAGATACTGTGGCACTCCCTGAAGCTATATAGTCTAGCTAGCATCTCTTTTAACACTAATGAACCTTACGGAGTTGTTCACAGATTGGTTTTGTTTATGACTATTTTTTCTTAATAAACTTCCATATTTTGATCCAGCCAAAAACCTACTGAGTAGAATAATTTAATTTTGACTGATTTAAGAGGAATATTAAAGTTCAGCCAGGTATGCAATCAGGTGTTGATGAAGTCATCCTCACTTCAGTCTGAAGCCTTCCTTCATCTTCTTCTCCCCTGCCTGGAGCAAACGTTTTAATTGTACTATTAAGAAAATCTTCTCTTTACTGTAATTTAGGTGTTTTCCACTATGTTTGATTTTTTTCTTTTCCATTTATGCTTACGATTTGGAAAATAGCCAAAATATTATAGTCAGAGTAGGCTGATTAGAAATTTGCTTTTGCAGTCATTATCCCAGATGGATTCAAACCTAAAAAAGATTGTGTTTTATGGTATTACCCTATATCTCACTATTGCTTACATAAAGATAATGCAATTCAAAATAAATTTAAAGAAATTTAAGAAAACACCTTTTATCACATAGTACACAAGCAATCTAGTTTTCACTGGAAACAGAAAGATACTTTTTCTGGTTGTTGCAATTATAGAAGAAATTAAACAAGTTATAGATATCAAATACAACTTATATGTATTTTAACACTTTAAATTCTGACTCCCAACCATAATGAGGTATTGAATTTAAAAATCAGCCCTTGCCAAGGTCAACCTAGAACACAGATACTGTGAAGAAAACTAACTGTACCCCAGACAAAAGTAATACAGGTAGATTTTGATTAATGAAGACTCTTAATGCGAGAGGATTAAATAATTGAGGAATATGAGACTTAAGGCAATTTTGCCTCCTTGGCATTTCTCTACAGGCCAGAACCAATACTCTTTGTTACAATTCTTGGTTTTACTGTCTGAAGCATGTAGCTGTTATCAGGCTCTAGTCAGGGAAGTTAGGCACAGACATCTGTCATGGATGGTCCTCTGAGCCTATATGGTTAGTTATTGGTATGCTTTATATGATATATAGCTATCTACCTACCTACCTACTTGCCTTTCTAAGAATATGTTATGAAAACTGTTCAGATAATGTATTTCTTGTATTACATGGTTGAAGGAAAAGTCATTAATAAAAGTTTGGAACCATCTAAAATGTATTTTCCTGAGACAAGATGAAAACTATCTGAGAATATTTGGGATTCTACAAAATATTTCACTCAATCTGAAATGCATGAATTAATTTATTTACAGAGCATAAGTAGATTTTTTTCCAAAATTCTTAGAAACTGGGAAACTCGGGATGCAAAGTTATTAACAGATCATTTGATGATAACATTTCAGTATTTCTTCTTTATATATTTGTCCATTTTCAGTACCGAATTTGATCCCAACAGACATAGTTTCAGTTACCCTAATCTGCATTTAGAGGAAAATGTGATGTTAATTTTTGTCATCTCTATCAATATAGATTATCTTATCAATAGAGATGAAATCAAGAGAAGTTAGAGAATCAGGCATCTTCACATAATCTTCAGAAAAAAAGAAACATTGAGGTTTTTTATACCAAGGACTGAGATACCAAAAAGAAAATCTAAAAAACCCAAAATTAACAAGAATTATTTCTATTTAACTTTCAGACTTCAATGGATAAGCTACATAATATTTTCTCTCTAATGTTTTTTCATTTGATTCCATGAATATTTGTCAAAATGTAAGTGAGGTATTTTAGACTGCAGTTACACAAATGCAATTGTGATTGACTCATTAAATATAAAACTATAATTAGTCTCATCTTAACATCTGATTGCACTTTAATGTGGAACTCGAGTAAGTACCTCAACAGATCTGATTATTAAAAAGAAGTGTAGAATAACTTTATATGTAAATGCATGAAGAGTTTTTCAAAGGTTATGAAGACTTTCCCATGCCAAATTGTTCATTTTTGGGGAAAATCTCTTGTGGAATAAAGTTGACTACTGATAATCTCTGTAAAGTCTCTTCAGTATAAATCACATATGAAGTAACATACATAAATTCTGCTTTGTGTATAGTCCTTTTAAAAAGCCATTAAGTAATAAAAGATGTAAAATTGCTATCTCTTCCAGGCCTTGACCAGTTCAAAAATGTGATTTCTTTCTGTAATTTTTAGAGAGATACAGGAAATTAAATGAGCAGTGACCCAGGTAGGAATCTCTTCCATTTTTTTTTCTGTGTAAATAAAATGCATTTGTGCATTCCTTCTCTCCTGGCAAGCAGTTAGTTGTAGTAGTCTGGTGTAGTCAAGTAGGCAAAATCTCTTGACCGATTTCCCAATGGTTCCTTGCAAAGATATTCAAATCTCTACCCTCCTATATTCATTTTTTCCTTGACAAATGCCTCTTCTATCTTTTGCTATCCATGGCGTCAATACTGGTGAGTTTCTTCCTAAAGTTTGATATTGTACAATCGCTGAATGGGCAAGGTTGGGAAGGGACCACAGTGAGTTGTCTAGTCCAACCTTCCTGCTCAAGTTGGGTCATCATAGAGCACATTGAACCTTTTGTTTTATTCAGGTCTTGAATACCTCCAGTGAGGGAGACTCCACAACCTCTCTGGGTAATCCGTTCTAATCTGCAGTGACTCACAAAGGGAAGAAGTTTTTCCTCACATTTAGGTGGCATTTTTAGGAAGAACTGTGCATCACTTTCTGCCTGTTGCCCCTTGCCCTATTTCTTGGCACCACCAAGCAGATCCTGGCTCCAACCTCTTGATACCCTCCCTTCATATACTTTTAGAATGTGATGACATCCCCTCTAAATCATCCAGCTTCCTCAGCTGGAGATCTTAATTATCTTTGTAGCCCTGCACTGGACCTACTCCAAGAGCTCCATGTCTCTCTGGTACTGAGGAGCCCAAAAATGGACACAGCACTTCAGATGTGGCCTCACTAAGGCTAAGTAGAGGTGCAGGATCAGCTCCCCTGAGATGCTGGCAATGCTCTTCCTAAAGCCCCCCAGCATATCATTGCCTTTCTTGGACACGAGGGTAATGCTGGGCCACGGGCAGCTTGTTACCCACCAGGACCTTCAGGTCCTTCTCCACACAGCTGCTTTGCACCAGGTCATCTCCCAGCCTGTGCTAGTGCGTGGGGTTATTGTTCTCCAGGTGCAGAACCCTATATTTGCCTTTGTTGAATTTCAGACAGTTCTCTGTTCATCTTTCCAACTTGTCGAGGTCCTTCTGGTGGGCTGCACAGCAATCTGGGATATCTGTCACTCCTCCCAGCTTTGTAAATGAACTTGCTGAGAAGCATCTGTTTCATTATCAAGTCATTGACGAAAAATGAAAAAAATAATGGGCCAAGTACTAAACCTTGCATGACACCAGTAGTGACATTCCTGTCCTACCACATATCTGTGGTTTTTTGCTGCCTACTGAAAAACAGATATTTTCTGCATTTCTTTGTTTCGCCTGTTAGAATTTCCATCAGTCATTCCTCTGTCTGTTGCTAGATACACACAGAGACACATATATATGTATTTATGTATGTATATATACACGCATATGGGACACTCCTTTGACAGTCTTCAAAGTAAATATTTTGTAATTTATCACTTTCTGGGAGAAACTCCAAACACCAAACTTTTATTTTCTTGATAAAGTTTGCAAACTTTGAATATTGCTATGGGAATAATTTTTCACAGAGACAAATGTAGGGAAATTAGATTTGTTTGTGTGGTTTTTTTTAATGCTGTTTGTGTGACATCCCTTATTTTCCATCTAAAGAACTGGAAGTTATTTAATCATAGTGCAAGAGGCAATTGTGAGCATCGGTGGCTGGTGACATATGGTGATGCAGAACATTTCCAAATGAAACAAGAGTCAGAAGTCTGAGGTTCATAAATAAAAATAGTACATATGGAAAGTATATCCATACAGTAGATATTGATGAAAAATTAATCAGCAGAATACCTCTGGAAGGATAATCTGAGGGGGTAAAAATAATGATTCAACATAATGGAACAATAATAGAAATAGAATAACCAATAAAATTTTCTGAGTTCACAAAATGGCAAAAAATTTCAGGGAAGTCATAGAGAAAATCAGATGAAAAATAGATATTAGAAGAAAAACAAAATTAGATCAATTCTTAAAGAGCCTAATTGTTTGTAAGATTATCTAACTCTGGTGCTCTGCTCATACTCACCCTTATTTTGAGCTCTCATCAGCCAGCTTGATGCACCCTACTGTTTTTTCTACTCGTATTAGAAAACACAGCCCAATAATTCAATAACATAAAATTAACTGCTGTGTCTTTTTCATACTGTGATAAGGCTGGACAAAACACTTTCTTGCTTGAGTAGTTCTAAGCATTTTCCAATCATAAAAGGCTTAAAACTAACTGAGATTAACAGCATAATCAATGTAAATTAAAAGTTAATTACAAGTCAGAAATCATGACCAAGTTTTATGCAGTGGAGAATGCTGAAAAAAAACAGGCACCAAATATTTGTTTAAATGTTAATGGCATGTTTTGTTAAATAAAGTAATATGTCAAAACCCATGGCAGTAACTACTTAATGACTTTTTGGGAGGGTCTTTCCCAAGAAGAACTCTCCAGAATAGTTTTGATATGGTACATTATTCTTCTTATATTAATATTGATAAACCCTTCACTGCACAAAGTAAGTAAAATTTCAGAAAGGAAAAGTAAGTTGTAGGGGGTTTTTGGAATCTTCTGTTCCCATACAGAAGTTAATGAACTGCACAGGACTGACTTTTAAAACACTAGATCACTCTGGAGAGATGATCATTAAGACATTCTTGTGAGAGCAGGAGGTGCAGGAGGACAGCTGATAAGAAGTGATCAGTCAGTGAAGAACCAACATGAAGAATGTTCTAGAAAATGGAAATCTGCCCAAGCCCACACAGGTTTATCCCAGATTTAGCCATAAAGTTTCATTGTTTTCATACAGCCTGGCCAAGAGCTTCAAATTTGATCAAGGATTTAATCTGCCAGCAGGACTAAGAATTCTGTAGTTGAGGTCCAGCCATTCCAGAAAAAGATTCTACATCATGACCATGTAATCCTTGCCATGATGTTGGATGGCACTGTGCGAGTACCTGGAAGATAGAGCACTTGCAAAAGATTCAGCACAGTCTAAAAAGACTGGATATCAGTTGGGAGGTTCTTGAATTTGAAACCTTTCTAAACATACATTAGAAAGCTCTGTGATGTTGCTGCAACCAGGTAGCTCTTCCTTATATTTGGAGCATTCTTTGCCACTCACTGACCCCCTCCAGCCTTGTGCACCTTTTTGGTGTGCAACCTGCTGCAGTTTCTTCCAGTTGTGGTCTATCCATCATAGGTAGTCATGGGCGACTTGCCAGGGCTCATCACGGAGAAGCAAGGAGGGCCATTTTCACTCAGATCATGGTGCTTTCCACCACTGCTTGTCTTTCCCTTGACACCTAAAACCTGCCTTAAAACTCCAGCCTTAACATTACTTCTGTAAAAGCAAAATGACAGCAATGCTAAGATTAGTGGTTGAAATTCTCAGAAGAGAGTCATAGTCTTTCTGAGACAGATGACAATTTAATAAAATTGTGGTAAGATTGATATCTGTCTGGGTGACCAGGACTGTGCATGCTTCCAGCATCTCTAGTTAGATTCTCTCTGTATAATGGAAGGATTACTAACAAGACTTACAATTGCAGTTGGATTATTGATTTATGTCATAAAAGGCAAGCTTTCTCTGCTGTGTGACAAGGACGGGAGCAGAGATTGAAGGTTTTTGTGCTTTACTGCTTTGCTGGGCCAGGCACTGTCATGGGGAGAGCAAGGGACTGTTTTGTGTGATGACATCACTCATACAAGCATCAAGAAAGAAGCCCTTTACTCCTCCACACAGGGCTAGGCCCCACATCCTCACTGAAGTGATGAATTTGAGCACTGACAATTTATAAACAAATATATCTGAGATTTTTTTTTTTTACTCAATCTATATTTGAAGAACTATAATCTTAAACTAAGCATTTACTCTGTTTAGCCGGACACTGGTGCTTCAGAGTGTATTGAATAATGGACTTCATAGGCTTGACAGAAAATAAAAAACATTAAATGAAATAATAAAATAAAATAAATGTTCCTGTTAAATATTTTGTGCCCTATCTTTCTCTCCAGTTAATACTAGTCATTGCTTGTTTAGGTGTATACTAAAAATATATTCAATAGATTTTTAAAAAATTGGATTTTTTTTCTGTGTTAAATTAATGTATGCCACAGAGATGTTTTACAATCAATTTAGAACATTTTTAAAATAATTTTCTTTAGAAAAAAATACAGAAAATTTATGTTACAAAACCAGATATATATAGTTGAATTTGATTATACCAAATCCTGTATGCTGTAATGAGCTACTTTGGTAAGAGAAAGGCAGAACAGACACCAGAGTTGATGAAGCGAAAGATCATTTAGTCTAGAAATACCCATATTAATAGAAAATTTGCTGTGCTTAAATAAGTAACAGAACTTATTTCAGTTTCAAATTTTTTCAATTAGAACATGGACTGAAATTTGCAAGCCAAGTTTATTTCTTTAATTTCTTCTCATAGAGGAAACTTCTCACAATACTAAAGTCTAATACAGACAGACTGTCACTAGTTTAAATTGAATTTGTGATGCCATTCTGAGAAGGCTAGGAATTTGTTCTGGAGTAGACTTATTTTACTAAATTCCCCAGTCCGAATATAAATTTAGAAGACTAATTTACAAATGACCACTTCAAGAATTAATATACATGAACAGAGCAGAAATAATCTTCTGGCATTGAATGTAATTTTGTCTGATAGTTGACTGTATTGTCTGTTTGAAAAAATAAGTTCAAATTCTCTTGTAATGACAGACTCCTCAGTCCCAGAAGATTCTTTTTAATGAGAATGCAGAATTCAAAATCTGTGTTCTATTAGTTTATCAATTTTTTTAATCCCTTGTTGTTCTGTAACATATTGTATATTCTCAGAGGCTACTATAAGACTGTTGGTAGTGCTCTTCACTGACTTCTGTGGGATGCTTTCCATCTTGACAGGTTTGTTGCAAATCTTAAATGGTGTTACTAATTAAGAAAAAAAGAGTAAGAAGATTTTATTATTTCTCTTTTTGTCTTCTCATTAAAGTGATTTTTTAGCTATTGTATATACTTCCACTATTTGACAGGGCCAATGGATATAAAAAAATACATATATATACTTTTCTAATTTCTTGGTCATGATTGGAAAATCAACATCTTAATCAGTCACATTTGAAAATGTGATTTTTTTATATGAGAAGAGTGTTTTTTAAAGCCTTATATATGTGTATATATATATATATATATATATAGCTATAAACACAAAGAACAGCTGAGTATGATGCCATAAGGTGTGGAATATCCTTTAGGTCAATTAAGATCAGCTGCCCAATCTGTGTCCCCTCCCAGTCTTTTCTCACCCAAAGCCTACTCACTGGTGGAAGAGACTGGGAAACAGTAAAGGCCTTGATAAGCATTGCTCAGCAATAGCTAAAACATTGTTTTGGTGACAAGTGTAAACCACAGCCCCCTGTGAGCTACTATGAAGAAAAATCCTGACCAACCCAGTGCAGTCATAAAATCCATAACCACAAAAATAGAATATCTGAGGCTGAGGGTCAATGGTTGCACTTCTAACAAGAAGTTTAAAATCAGCTAATTTGAAGCTTATCTAGTCAATAAATGTCTTCTAAAAAGGAATTTTCTGTTTGTCAAGCACACTCTTCAGGGGACTAAGCCAGCTACACTGACAACTTGCTCAATACCAAATGTTTAATGAAAAAGTGTAACATAAGAAGTTATACATATTAATATCATCAAACTACTGTCATGAAAATAATTCAGTAAAATGATGGGCAAATATATTTTGTAAAAAGAAATTAAAGCCAGCTTATTTTAGGATTTTTTTTATTCTAATGAATTTACTTTTTTTGCTTCTAGTGAAAGGTTTTTTCCCCATGTATTTAAGTATATATTTTTTAATAAATAAAAGGAAATATTTACCAAAAAATAAGGTGCATAACTATATTTTTTACATCTTAGACCTTATAAATTAATCACTCAAAAGAGTTTAATATCAGAAAGGGCAGTGTTTTCAGCCCATGCTGAAAATAAAGGGAAAAACAAAGTAAACACTGCGACTGCTAATGGAAAGACAACATCCCCAAATTAGAAATATCTCCTTACTCACTGATTCTTTTGTTGTAAATTTATGATGTTTATTTAGGTTGGATCTTTAATACATGAAGTCTATGCTGCATTAGCTTTCTAATATACAGGTAACTATCTCACAGGTATCTTGACATAAAATATTAAAGAGCTCATCTGTAAAAAAACCCCAACAAAAACTTCACTCCATGTAATCTGAAATTAGGTTCTTCTGTCCCATGTAATAGCCATAGAATCATAGCTACACAAAAGTTGGAAAAGGCCTCTAAGGTCATCAAGTCCAACCGTTGCTTTAGTACTGCCATGTTCAGCACTAAACTGTGTCCCTAAGTGCTACATCCGCATGGTTTTAAAACTTCTAGAGATTGTGATACCACCACTTCCCTGGGAAAAATTGTTCCAATGCCTGACCACTCTTTCAATGAAGAAATTTTCCTAATATGCGACCTAAACACTCTTGGGAGCAAGCTGAGACCATGTCCTCTTGTCCTGTCACTTTCTACCCGAGACAAGAGATAGACTCCCATGTCACTACAACCTCCTTTATAGTAGTTAATAGAGAGGGATAAGGTTTCTCCTGAGCCTCCTTTTCTCCAGTCTAAACACCCTCAGCTCCCTCAGCCATTCATCACAAAACTTGTGCCCCAGACCATCTGACAGCCCACAGAACAAGCTCAGATCTCTCCAATGCAACAGAAATATTGCTGGGGAGATCATTCCAACTGTTTTGTTTTATACTGTGTTATTTTTTGTCTTGTTAGTACTTAGTTTCTGGTTGTACTCATAACTGTGATGATATCATCCCTCAATCTTTGTTCTTAAGCTTTGCAAAAGAATATTTTTTTACTTTCAAGGCAACAAATATCTTCCTTATTCTCCTTTCTAATAAATTAATTTACTCTTATGGGCATAGTCCAACTCATTAGCCATGACAAAGTATATCAATATTTCTTTTCTAGTTTGCAAGTTAAAAAATAGGGACATCTGTAATTTCTAAATAAATGTAGTTGTTAATCAGAAATTTAGTTTGTTTTGAGCATATTAAAATCACCTTAATATTTCTATTTTTTAAGGCCGCGTTTTAAAATCCAAAAATATATACTTACCTACTTTTAGACTGTATTTCCATCTTTTCTTTGCAAAGTGGTTTGAAACTGAAGGTACAGATAAAATGTGCTATCAAAACCTCCCCATCATTTGATGAATCTCTTTGCACTTTGGCATAATTTGGAAAAGCATAATTGATTCAAGACCAAATTTCTCTACCACCACCCTCCCAAAATCAATTTCTCATCCCTATGCTCTTTTTTTCAGTTAGCTTTTCTTGTATCTCTAGCTTCCACAAATATATAGAGCTCAAGGGTTTGACATTTATTCTAAAATGTTAGCCTAAGAGTGCTAAGCTGCACTACCTGGGTGAAAACCACTATATTTAATTCTCAAAATGTTAAATTATTTTTTGAGCAGTAAATCCTATAATCATTGCAATCAATGTTTCTTACTTGGGATGTTCAGAACACCATAATAGCTGCTGGCAATAGGCAAACAACACACACATGGAACAAGGACTACTGTGCTTAAAGGAAAAAACCTTTGTTAAGTGCTCATGCAGGGTACAATACCCCAGAAGGCACATGGGGGAGAATTTGACTGCTGACATGCAGTTTGAGAGAGTTTCTAGCTATTGGGTTTCTGAGCACACACATTTTTTATATTCTTTCAGAAAAGACAGCATGGTCTCATGGAGACAGACAGTTCTTTCTGTCTAATGTAGGGGAAGAAGATCTGGCCTCTACACCTGACCTCTACATTTCCACCTCCTTTGCAGATGGTACATGTCAATATGCAGCAAACAGTAGTACACATTCACCTACAAACTTACTGAGGTATGTTCTAGCAACCTTATGCAATGCCCAGAAAGTCTTAAATACATTCATAAGCATATTACCTTTAAAAAATATGATCAAAATCCATTGTAAAAAATAACACTAATACTGATACTACTACTACTAATAATAACAACAACAACAACCTTCATCGTGAAAACTGACCTCACTAACACTCCCTGACTTTCAGGAGTGATTAGTGCTTAAATTGAATACCTTGATCAACTTACAACTTTTCCTTGATGTAGGGAATAAACAAAGCAGCTGTTTTTTGCTAGCTTACAGCAGCAAAACCATATAGAGAGATGGAATTAATGTGCACTTTCCAAGTATTATGATAGCCAGTAAAATATTTGTTATCATTGAATCTACAATTCAGATGAAGATGTTCATTGAAGAAGTATATAATTGACCTTGGAAGAATAAGGAGAATTTTGAGAGAATTCCTGTTGTTTCAAGGCAAATACAGGAAAAGTTTTCTTCGAAGTATAAACAGAGGTTTTACAAACTGTTTGAGCAACCTCCCTACCTCCTTGTTTACTTGTAACATACTCGTTATTTTCATATGTGGTCATGCTTTCTTTATCTACAATAATCAAAAACAACAGTAACAATAATCTCTGTGGGCTATCAGTGTGCTATGTACATTATGTCAGAGAAATTAACGAACCATGAAAAAAAGGAAATATTTTTCTTTATGATCCAAAAAAAACCCCAATATTTCTGTGCCTATACAGAACTTTTTTCTTATAAATATTATTGAGTTTAATAAATAAACCCTTTTATGAGGATCTTCACAAGTTCCTGAACATTTCCTCCTTATATGAAACAAGTAATATTCTACCCTCAAAAAAAAAAAAATGATCCCCTCTCCCCAGTTCAGAAAGTTATCAAAATAAAAATATATTTTTAAATTTAAGCTTCACTTTGATGCTTCTTGTACAGGTGCTACGGGAATTTTGATGAAAGTCTTTTGTTCTGCTGGTATGGGGACTCTTGAGCAGTAGTCAGAGAGGAAAAAATAAGGTTCATAAGATACTATTTCCCAATCCTTCACAGGAAAGTTAGGAAAAAAGAAGCACACAAATAAATAAAGCAAAATGAAACAAAAACAAAAACAAAAAACAAGCAAAAAAGAAACAGAAAAAAATCCAACTTACAACAACAATAAAATAGACAAACAAAACACCAAAAACCAAAACCAACTATAACAAAAGCTGAATTGTTGTTTAGAATTTCAAGGTTTTTTGAAATTAAGGGTATTTTCAAGGGCTATATTTGTAATGTAAGCTCCCATAGGGTCAATATACTGAAATAAAAACCAATCTTACCTGTCTGGGAAATCAGCTGTGGCATAGAATTTCGTTCAGATCTTCATAAGAATAAAAAACAACAACAACAACAACCACAACAACAACAACAAATGAGACATAGGGATGATTTCAGCCAAATATCATAGATTTTTCCACAAAACAAAAATAAAAAATCCAGCACACCATACTATTAGTTATATTGATATACTTTTCTAACATTTATTTTTAAAGCGCTCTACAGTTAGTTCCTCATGCTAAGAAGCTACCCCTCTATTTTCTTTTCAGAGGGAATGAGTCTCATGGTTTACACCTGGGGAAATTTGACATCATTTAGTATTGCTATGTATTATGCATATTTTATAGCTTGAATACAGAGATAATAATTCAACAAGATAATATAATAAAAAAGCAGTACTTGATCTTATTGAGAATATTTGCAATAGGATTTGTAATTACCATTTCCTTTGGGAATATTAAAATATTAAAGTTATGCTAGTTGCACAGACTGTTCTTGTGACAATACTATGTATAAACATCTCAATGTCTATTTTATTTCCCAGCACATTTCATGTAAGATATTCAGAAAGGGTAGGCATCTGGGATGTTAATGGCATCTGCCCCAAATCAGAGCCAGAGACTACTACCAGGATGTTCAGTTTGTCTGGGCCTGCTAGCAAGAGAAAGCACACTGGATCACCCTGGTCGATGATTTGAAACATACGGTATGGTCAGAGCCCCAAGTTTGGGTTATTATTCTTATTTAGATTACAGTGATCAGGTGTAAGACAGGAGTGGTTGGCAAGGATCTCCAGGTAGCTCCAGTCACCTTATTTGCATTATGTCGATTTTGGCTGGGGTAGAGTTAATTTTCTTCAGAGTGGCTGTATGGGGCTGTGTTTTGGATTTCTGCTGAACACAGGGCTGATAATATAGAGATGGGTTTTTTTTCCCAAGCAACCATTGCACATGATGAGGCCATGTTACTTTTCTTGTATGTGCAGCTTTTGCACTCCCTATTAAATTGTCTGTATCTCAACATATGAGTTTTTTACCCCTAATTATGCTATTCTCTCCTTCACCCCACTGGTGGGAGAGTGAGAAAACAGCTGTTTGTGACCTAGTTACTGGCTGGTTAAATCACAACAGTATCTTATCATTCCTTTTCCTGTTTCTTGACCTTACTTTCTATTGCTTAATATCTCTCTTTCTTTGTCCTTTTCTATTCCCAAATAAGCAGTCCATTGATTCCAGCTTGCTGTGTCTATGTCCAAATTTGGTTTATCTAGTGCTGGTACCTAGACCCTCCCTTCCTTGTGCAGTATCACAGATGGAGTTACTGAGGCACTGCGTGCCTTGCTGCTCCCCATTTAGCTGCCTGGGATGTTTGGACATTTTTCTCAAGTCTCTCCCTTAGCCACTGGCTCAGAGTGCTATCCAAAACTCTTGTAAACTACTCACTCTTTTATTTATGACTTCCAGTAATCTCTTGTTTTACATCTGGCAGCTTCTCCTGTCATGTTTAGTTAGCTTAATCTCAGGTGTGTGCTGAGTCAGTGCCTCAGACAATTGCTCTTAAACCCAGCATAAATATCCACAATCAGGCTCAGTGGGACAAAAACAAACAAATGTGAAGAACTGTATTTTAAAATATATTATTTTTAATTTAAAAAATATCTTTAAGATAAATCTAACAACAAATATTTACAAGACAAACTAACCTAGTTAGTAAGCAATTATTTAGGAGAGTTAATGATACTATGTATGGTATTACAGTTTGATAGTGATAGGAAAAATAAGTTGTTCTTATTTAATGAATTTGTAATCTGGAACATTTGGATTTCTTTTAATAAACACAGAGATTATTTTTTGTCTAATTCAGTAGCTACTCTGTCTTTTGACTTTCCTTTTGCAAGGTAAAAAATGGAGAGTCTTTTTGTTTCTTGTAGGACAGGCTGAGGATTAATCAAATCAAGAATGTTCCAAGGGCATACAGCACTCATGCATTAGTCAAGTAATCTATGAACTGAATTCAATTAATAAAATATAAATACACAACTGTTTCTTCAATTTTAAATTAAAATATTATAGGGAAAGTAGAGAAGTGCTTAAGAAAAAAATCCCTGACCTATTTTTTACAGGTTCACAATTGCAAAAGCCATCATTTTTTTGATATAGTTTGATTCTTTTGTAGAACTTTATACATACTGAGATGAGATACATGGGGTTTTTTTCCAGTAAGAAAAGAAAGATTTGAAAAGAATAACTGTTTATGTTCTGTGGGACTGACACTGTAAAGGTCTTAGACACTGTTTTAGTGAAATGTAACGAATCTAAATTCATTAGTGTTAATAAATTAGTCCTGGACTGTAAGTTCTACAATAATAAGTGAAAAAAAAAATAAACAAGCAAAATATAATACATAATTTAAATTTATTTTATTTTGGATTATATTAATATTTTTCTATAATTTTGTTTTAATTTTTTTCTTCATTTGATTACATTTCTTATTTAATTTTTATCTCCAAACCTTGCTACATACTATTCTTTTAAATAGTTATTTTTCTTCTACAGGATTTTAATCTGTTAATTTCTTTCATAAACTATAATTCAATAGAAGTCAAAAGCTGAATTACTTTAATTACTAGTAGTTCCATATCTATACTATATGATCTGTATTTAGTTTCTTATGAGATATCCACCCAACCCATCCTATTTCCTCCTTGTTCAATCCCAACAGTGCAAAGTTCCATGAGATTTTTTTTTCTTTTCCTGGGATGTATAATTTTCCCTTACTTTTAACAAAAGAGCAAATTATAGTACCTAAAAAATTCAAATGTGAGGAAATTAAACTTTATTGCAAATGGGCAGTCTATTCAAGCAGCTAAAAAGCCTTCAAAATACTGAATAGTCTAGGAATTAACATTCAATTAGCTGTTGAACTATTCCTTTTTTCACTATGGAAAGGCCAGTGCACTAGAAGAAATAGTGCTGTAAATGGGTAATTAAAGTGCAAACTGAGATATTCCTGTAACTAGCAAATTACCTCACAAATGTTACAGGATATGAATTAAATGGAAAGGATTAAAGTTTGAAAAAGCCAGATGTCATCTAAGATGTCTGAATAAATAATTTTATTTCGGACATTATCTCCTTGGCAATCATTGCAAGCTTACTATATGTATCTGAAATGCACTTTTCTCAGTTACTTCAGAAATAGGAATTTCACAAAGGATTATGTAATTTCATGACTAATTTCTTTAACTTTTAGTTTAAAATATTGTAAGTGCAAGCATACTTGTACACTCTAATATGAATAAATAATAAAATAGAGATAATCATAAGTAGCAGACAAGGCTTTGCATTGAAAATCAGCTGATGTAATACAAATCTAAAATATTATTTTACAATGTAACCTTAATACTATTGCCAATAATGTTGGCAATCAAGTTGAAAGAAAACAAAACCATGACCTTTTATTCTAGGCACTTGTATTCTCTGTGCTGGAAATGAACCATTACTGTGACTGTAATCAAATTTACTTTTCCAAATGGAGATTTTTATTTTTCTCAGTTTCAGTGGAAAGAGATGATTCAGCATTTAAGAAATACCATTGCTTAAGATCAAAGCCTTAAGAAGAACAATCCTGAAGTCTGTTTTAGTCCTCTGTTCTGTAGAGTTTTGTTTGATTTGTTTTGTTTCTTTTTTTAGTTATTACAGACAGTAGAATCTTTCTCTGCTATTATATTGCTTCCTGTACTAGTGACTAAACCACAGTTATCTGTTAAAAATGCTAATGGTTCTTTATTTCATTCATATCACGTAATAAGTATATATTATTGAATGATTTTTCACTTTTGGCTTTCCTTGTTTAAAGAGGTAGAAATATTTCCATAATCTAAACCTAAACTTCAAGACTTTGATTTTTGTGTCATCTAGGACAGTGATATTAAAAGCATCCTCTAGTCAAGACAGTCCATTCCCCCCCAGTCCTTCTAATCTGCAGTAAAATAAAGATTATTCCCAGAATGTTTCACAATAAAACCTATTTATTAACATTCAACATTGCTTCTTCCTGTTCTTTTTTGAATCTGCTTCATGTATTTTAATAAAAATCTCAGAAAATATGGATTTGGGGCTGCAGCTTACTGCATGATATTTTTGACTAATTGTTAAAAACTATTGAAATTTGTGACTACGTGTTCTAAAAGCTGAGGATCAAATATTGTATAGAAAGACATTATTCATCTCTGTATATAGCATAAAGTGGTTTTCTGTTCACAAAAAGCATAACACAGCTGCCTAGATAAATTAGGAACGTTGTTGGGTGAAGTGTTTTTGTGAATCATCATTCAGCAACATTGCCAAAGATGGGATATTGATGCTAATGAACCAATAATATGTGCAAGTGAGGTCAATTGCCTGAACTACTAATTTACATCCTGGCTTAAATCAAAGATATAATAAATTGTTTGTATTTTCTTTTCCATTTGCATTGTTTTCTGCAAAGAATTAGCAATAGCTATTTTTTGATAAATTAATTGTTAATATAATGGATAATTTATCCTGACAATTTCAAATTTTCTTTTTTAAGCAAATGATTTATTTAATTTTCTGATAAAACCTACTTCAGTTAAAAAAAAAAATCAAAACCAAAACTCCATAACTCATATTTTACTCTGCAAAGCAAAATATTGTAAGTGAATTCTCCCACTGCTAAAAGTAGATCACTTCATAGATGCAGCAAAGGTGGCCAACACTGTTTTGGGCTGCACCAGTAAAAACATCATCAGTAGGTCAAAGATCATCTTTCTCTTCTACCCTGCACTGTTGATGCCACATGTGAACTCATGGGTGTGCAGGCCTTCACTCCTCAGTACCAGGGAGACATGGATATATGAGAGCGAGTCCAGCAAAGGGTCAGGAACATGATTTAGGTCTTGGAGCATGTGGTATTCACATATCCTCTGAACAGACTTAGCTGTCTCAGGATCTTTCCTGAGAGAAGCAGAGAAAAGAATGAGCAAAACAGTTCTTATCTCACTTGCTGGTGCTCCTTGTTGTGCACATGTGGAATGTGTTATGGAGATTGTTTACCCGAGGTGATTGCTTGATTGGATTCTGGTGGTGGTGTTTTGGAATGATTGACCAATTAGGTTACAGCTGTGTCAGGACTCTCGGGAGAGAGTCCCGGGTTTTCTAGTTAGTTAGTAATATAGTGTAATATAGTTTTAGTATAATATAGTATAAGTAATTAATTAGCCTTCTGATATCATGGAGTTCTGTGCATCTTTTTTTCCTGTCGGGCATGCTTAAGTATCATTTTACTATAGGAGCATATGTAATGTGAGGAGAAACTGAGAGAGTTTATTACCACTTACCACTGTGTTTAAATACCTGGGGGTGGGAGTAAAGAAAACAGAGTCAGATGATCTCAGTAGTGTCCAGTTAAGAGACAAGAGGACATGAGAACAAACTGAAATGCAGGAAATACCATTTAAATGTGAGAAAATAATATTTTTACTATGAGGGCTACTAAGTGCTGGAGCATGTTGACCAGAGAGGTTGAAGTCTCCATTCCACTAGATACTCAATCCCTAATTTGACACAGCCTGACACAACTTACCTTGGCCCAATATGCTTTCAGCAGAGGGGTTGGACTAAACAATTTCCACAGCTTCCTCTCAATTTCAATGATTTTGTCATTCTGTGAAACTCCTCTGCACTAAAAAATAATAAATTTTCACATCACGAAGAATATTTTGGTTTTTTTTTAATGTAAAGTTGGAAATATGTCTATGTGAGCAGGTGTCCAAAACTCAGACTTTTAGGAAGTTTTACAAAATTTACATTTGGGAAGATTTAGCAAATTAAAAAATGAAATAGGATTCTGGTCTTTCATGTCCCTTCCCATGTTTATTACTGTTATTTCTGAAAGCTTTTGTTCCATGCATCAGCGGTTCAATCACTATCATTGAGCTTCACTTACCTAAAATGTAGTTGTGAGATAGCTTTTGAATGTTTAGAGCATTTGTCATTTGCTAGGAGTTGTAGGCACCTTCACAATGTAATTTATTCAGTCTAAACAAATATGTCTAAATTAGTGAAGGTGTGCCTATCTTTTTTCCATTAACAATAGAGAGACTACAAAGTCTAGGCAGTGAAAGAGTAACAGGCCTGTAACTTTTCAATGGATGATATACAGTGAGATGAATATAGAACAAGACATGGGTTAGTCAGTAAAGTGACCTGCTTAAATTTGTATGCAGATGTGGATGCACTGTCAAAGGTAAAATGTCTACAAAATCCTACAGAGTTTTCACTGGGAACAGATACTCTGGGCTCAATTTAATTGTGCCAACCAAATATTCAGTATTATTTGACATACTGAGGACATCTGAGACATCCGCAAAGATGTGCAGGCACTTTATGGCACATACACAGTTTGGTAATCCATGCTGTTCTGGGGATCAAGCATTTCACATGGAGACTCGGAGCTTGTATTGCACCAGATACCTCTGCCTGCATGACTGAAATGAGTCTGTCAAAAGAACCAAGAATTTATAAACTGTGTCACAGTATTACTGAACTTGGTTCACAACATGCTTAAGAAGTTAGCCTATTTGTAATTGTATTTTTAAATACACTTACATGTATATTATTGAAATTCTGAACAAGCTATTAATCAGAAACATCACACTCTAGGGAGGTATGCAAAACTGAGAAAAGGCCATAGTGACACAGTTTAGCATATTAAATGTTGGACACGAACACAACCTTTTGACATAGGATAATATCTTGAAGAACATTTAGAGAAAAAGTGTTATCAATTATTTAAATCTTATACTTTGAACCTGTCAAAGAAGAAGATATTTCCATTAATAAAGTAAATGAAAAAATATCCATCTAGCCTTATCACATCAGCTTGCCAATGTAGCTTGTGGTTTATCAGAGTAGGGGAGCAGATTTGCTTCTATATTATTTTTTATTGGGTTTTGGTGGGCTTTTTTTGTTTTCTTTTTTCATAAGTAAGAGAAACATTATATATATTTATTTATGTATTCTATATAATATAATATAGAATATATATAAAATAATAATTTCAAACTCCAGTTAAGCACAATACAATTAGAGAAGGGGTACTGTTTTTTTAATGAAGGTTTTTGATGTATTGTGCACAAATTTATTGTGATGTTTAGGTCTAGGAACTTTTGTTTTCAAAGCCAGTGGGGAATCTGGCTTAAAAATAGAAAACAGAGTGTGTCCCTTAGCTGTGTAAAGATCATATCATTCTTATCCTTTGTTATCTTTTTTCATTCAGTTAGTGTTTGATGCTTTGTTATTATGTCGTTACTGAAGGAAAATTAGATGCACTATATTGTCTATGATATAAAATAAGATATATTGCATATTAAATTATTTTAATAAACAGTAAATATTTAGAATAAATTTAATTTTGAATCTTTTGTGGTTGGGGGTCTCACATCAGCAAATATTGTACAGAGATTTTGGATACGTAGCTTATAGTAAGTACTTCTTTATATACATGGGCATATGCCCATATATATATATCTTCCCTATTGTCTTTTCATATTATTCGGTAAGTCTCAATCTGACTACTGGAAATACTCCCTTTCTTCCACAATTCCACTATGCCACAAGCCCCAGAAATTCTATGATGAAAAAAAGACCAAGGATAAACATGACTGTACTTAGTCCTAAGTACAATGTTCACTTTTTATTTGGGTTTTGATTTGGTTTAGTTTGGGAATTTTTAGTGGGATGAGAAAAAGGCTGAGTAGTTGCAGCAGCTGTAGTAAAAAAAGGGATGGAATAGGTAAAAAAGGAGTGAGCACAGCAGGTGATGTCACCTCTTTAGATACTTACAGATTCCCTGAGAGTGCTTGGGAGACTGGTGCAAGTACTTCCCACTCTTGTTCACTAGAGACATATTTTCTTCACTAAAAGAGATTAATTTAGTGAGTCATGTGCAAAATAAAAGTATCAGAAACTCCTGGAAGAAAAGGCAGAGGTAAAGCAACAGTCCCTCAAAAATGTTGTTATCATGTTGGTACTATGTTGCTCAGGCTTCCTTCTCCTGAGTGATGACATTTTGTGGTTGCAGACAGAAACTATAAGTTCTGCATATAACATTTTGAGGTGGTTTACAACTAAAATCAGTTATACTAGGTAATTTTTTACAGCTCTCAGTACTGTATATTGACCACTTATAAATTCTGAATGTATTTCTTCTCCTACCTCTGTTTTATTTTACACCGTCACAGGCACCTGAACTGAGGCCACAGCAGAGAAAGAGGTGGTTAGGGCTCAGACCTTTAGATCGCTTGCTATCTAAAACAGTAGGTAAACTGGTGGTACAAATAAATCAGATATTTATAAAAATCCTACTAATATAGGAGCATGTCTTTACATGCTCAATTATCTTTGACAAATTATCCTTACATGCCCGTGTAATATAAGGAGTTTACAGCAGAGTTTGGAGTCAAATCCAATTTTGCTGAATATTAGATTAAGTTCCTTAATCACTAGAAAATCCTCCACTTTTGACCTAAAAATCTATTTAATTCAAAACCTTGTCTTAAGAAAAACATCATTTGAGGCATTCCATGCAGACTTGAGTGTTTATTTTCAGCAGCAGGAAATTAGAAAGAAGAATAATTCCTCTTATTTTTCCATAAATTTGTAGATATTTAAAATAGACTATGAACAAAATCTCTGTCTATGCTTTCCAAAGATATAGTCTGTTTATCCATTTAACAGAGTATTTTTTATAGACACTACTAGGAATGTGTGACCAGTTTATATCTTCTCATCCCCCCCCCCCCATAATAATCATTCCTGTACTCTGCCTTTTAACATTCCTAGTGCTCTCTTTGCCAGCAGGCATTCAATGCTGCAAATTGAAGCACATTGGCAATCCATTTCACTTGCACGTTTGGGCCATTTCCTCTGCATGGAGCAGAGAACAAGCTGCCTCTCTAACTGAGAGTATCAATTTCTATGGAAGCGAAAGAAATTAAGCATCGAACATGCCTATAATCTGTATTACTGAGCATAGATTCCTGTGAGCAATTAACTGCTCTTATTTAATTTTGGATGTGCTAATCCATAAGAAACTACAGGCAAGGTCACTCAATGCTGCACTCTTCAGCTTCTCTGAACAAGATCGTCTGGGATAATAAATGCATGTTTTAGTTTTGTTTCTGTCTTATGTTGTTTTCCTCACATGGATCTCAGGAGAGAAAGCAGAAAAACATGATATTCAAACAGGAAGAGATAAAAAGAGAGCATAATGTTTCACAGCGTAGTTTCTTTACTGAATGGGACTATTTAGGAAAGGATCTGATGTACTCTAAATATCTCTATATTTTCCCAGGGTTTTAATTTTTAACCAAATATCAAAAAAAATTGACAGAGAAGTAAAGGAGTACTCCACGGCATACATAAGCAAGGCTTCAGGAATTCCTTCCAGTACCTAGAGGTATGCATGGAACTTCTCCCATCATTATTCCAATTGATTGTTCCAAATTTCAGTATAGACAGATGAAATCATAGCTTTTTACAAAATATTGTTTTATGACAGATTTCACAAAATCCTTCTTGTATACTCCAATGTAGCAAATGCTATGAATGCTAGATTGACCAAGGCTGATAATACACTATAGAGTTCTTTCTGAGGAATTTACCTCAAATTTCCATGATTTAACAACAATGTTCTGTCACTTATTTGCACATTATTTTATCTGAATAACTTTTCTTCAGTGTTTTCAGTCCTTAGATTTGTTGTTCTGTCAAAAGACTTCATCTGAGACAGATTTTTGCATTTTGTTTGTTTTTTTTTCCCAGTGAATTACTTTAGTAGACGCTGCATATATCTGAAATCTGTGAAAGATGATTACAAGGTATGTAATAAACATTTTCATTTGAGTATGATATATATTCAGATTGTCTTTTCATTTTCAGGGTTACCTTAAAAGCAATCTCAAAATTGCAAGAGTGTGAAAAAGTTGACAGTCTATAACACAAACATATTAAATTACAGGTGTTTGTCTTGCCACAAATACTGGTTCTAGATTCTGGCACTGACATTGATGAGTCCTGTATATTGACAGCTTAAGACAAAAGACTGAAACACAGACACAAATAATCCTCTAGACTTGAGTCTCTTGGCAGTAGAATATTTGACAGCTCTAATTATCTTGACTGGAAAATGGATGTCTACAAGCTTAGATTGGTTGTGATATTTTACTAGTTTGTCAAAACTTAGGCTGTAAAGAATGTGAATCTGGTTTCTTGGGGAAAGATTGTCATTGCCTTCATAGCATAACTTGAAAAATATTGAAAACATCTTCATATAAATGTTATAATATAGTTTTCTAAATAAGCTTGAAGGGAAGTTTGGATGACCTGTCAGAGGGAGATATTTATAAAAAAAGGTAGATATTAAGGTAATGTAACTCAGAGACCATAAGTGTAGTTGCCACAAATCCTGTGGTTTATATCAGGTAGCCCAGGAACTGGTTCTCAAACAGGAAAGGAGCTCCACGAATAGGTAGTTATATTTATGTCCTTATGAGTATTTTCTGAACTTTACAAATAAAGTCTTCAAAACCCCTAATTTGAGTATCTCTCATATGACAGTCATGCTTATTCTTGTACTTCACATAAGAGTATGTAAAGAGCACTTTATACATAGTCTACATGTACCTATGTCAAGCAATTTAAGTTTTTAGTGTCACTATGAGCCTAGTTAGAACAAACTCAGTTACAACATTGATGTTTTGTAAATATGTTTCATTTCTCCTATGACAGACAGAAAATATTTTCATTTCTTTTTAGATACAAATGACAATGACAAACAGAATAATCTTTTAAGAAATAATAACTACTCTCTACATCTTCACTACATCTTCATCTATCTACATCTCTACGTCTTCACTATTCTCATCAGCGTGTTTCCTTGTTCTTTGTATGATACAAATTTCTGTTAATGGTATAGAAATGTTTACAACCTATGTACTACTGTATACAGAAAACCTCCTTGGTGCTGATCTCTTTTTGATCTGCATTTGCTAGAGCATGCAGGGATGACATTCTGTTTTTCTTTCACAACAAAATTTGAACCTTATTTTCAAATACTTCTAAAATTTTCCTCTAAATTGCATTGACATCAAAATATATTATCATGTAACATTACCCAAAATGGTTTTTAGCTACTTCTGCAATGTCAAGATAAATTTTAG
>QUSF01000006.1:25986039-26097779 GCA_003676055.1 Chloebia gouldiae | reverse complement strand
TCCTCTCCTCTCCTCTCCTCTCCTCTCCTCTCCTCTCCTCTCCGCTTTTCTTTTCTCCTTCTCTCTTTTTCTCCCAGTGCCAGGGAGGTTAACATTTCCAACTCTAATAAAACACTTTTTGGACATAAAGAAAGAGGAGACAACTAAAACTAGCAATAGGTTCTGACATGCTAGGGGAAGATTAAAGTGATGAAATCCAAGATAAAAATGTAAGAAAATTAAGTGGGCTCAAATCACAATGCGCTGTATGACCTTAAAGACAGACATAATGAACCAAACAGAAAAAGACAAAATAATTAAATAAGAGAAAAAGTTTGCCCAGTGAAGATCTATGATTAATATTTATTGAAGAAAAAAATCCACTTAAAAATGAAGACAATTTAATAAGACAGATGAGCACAGATGAAACTAATATTAAAAACCAAAAGATCAACACAAAGAATGCATTAAAATCAGCTGCATTTCATGTTCATTATACTATTCCCTGAGAAAGCTGGCATCATTTGCTGTTTCTATGGTTTTAATACGATCCTTGATCATGGACAAGTACCTAAGATAACTGTGATTGATTTTTTTTTTTTACACATATTCTCACTTTGGTATTTAAGCATCATAGGTGTTACTGCTTTTTCCATCTGGATTTTAAATAGTCAAATGTGTTGATGACACAACACAGTTTTCAAACAGTGTGTATAATAACCAAAAAAACCCTGTTGTAACTTAAAAAATGTAGGATGTTAGGAATTTCAATAATGTTTGTCTTGGTCATAATGTTTTTGTGATTTTTTTAAATTAATAAAACTTTTTACTTTTTTCTTTTCTTTTTATTCCCCAACATGGATCAGTTGCTTTGTTTAGGACTCACATAGCCAGCCAGTTTCAGCTGGCTGTCAAGAAACACTTCCAGGTCCTTTTTCTTCTTGGTAGCCGTCCAGCCACTAATCCTCAAGCCTGTAGCTTTGCATGGGGTTGTGATCCACGTGCAGGACCCCGCATTTTGCTGGTGTTGGGCTGCTTAATGCAAGACATATTATCTGTGAAAGTCTTCAGTTATGTCTACATCACTGTATTCACTGTAAGTCAAGACCTTTAGATACTACCAGTTTACATAGAAAAATATGATGCTTAACTGTCCCAATCATTTGAGGTTTTACAGTCCATAATCTACAGCAAATAAAATTTGTGTTTGTCATAGTGTTGATTAGCAGTAGCAAATGAAGTTGAGTTTCCAGAAATTAACCTTCACACAGGACAGGAACTAGTGAACATTATTTACTTGCTTTACCATTAATTTTCATTGTAAAAACAGCTGTGTCTATTTTACAGGTACATTTTATTTTCAGGCACATGGTGTGAATCTTGTGGATGTCCTGTGAAGGGCCAGGAGGTGGACTTCCATAATTTCTGTGGGTCCTTCCCACTCAGCAAATTTCGTGGTTCTACCATAAACTAGATTTTGTGAATGACTTGTTGAAAACAAAACATATGTTAACATAACAAAGTGAAAAATACTGTCTTCAGTAATAGGTTGACCTTGACTGGCTGGCAGTTAAACATCCTGACACTCTCTCAATCCCATTGCTCAACAGGAAAGGGAGAAAATAAGACGAAAGATCTGGTGGGTCAAGACAAAAATAGGAACTGGGGGAGATGATATCATGGAACATCCATATGGTGGAAGACTACAGATTTTGGGGGGATCCACAATAGAACAGGGAAAAAGTACAAGGGGAAAGGACTGGCAGAGAGGAAGTTTTGCTGACCATGAACCTTCATTCCCAGAGGACTGGCAGATGAGTTGGGTATAAAAGAGACAACCTGAGCTTGAGGATAAAGGGGACTGAGGGATGTGAGGACGGTTTTGTCTTTTTTTTTTTCTCTCTCTCTACCCAAATATCAATTTGTTGGCAATAAATTGAAATTCTTTTCCAAAGTCAGGTCTGCTTTGCCTGTGCCAGTAGCTGGTAAGCAACCTCAGTGTCTTTATCTCAAATTAGCAGCTATTTTATCATACCTTCTTCCCCTGTACTATTGAGAAGGGGAATGAGAGACAATCTGGGTAGATATCTAGCAGCTGGCAAAGGTCAACCCACTACACTTACTTGTGAGTACAAACATACTTTTTGTGGTGCTTGATGGGCTTAAACAACACATACAAAGCGCAGGTGAAAGCACTTGGTAAGTATTTTTCTACCTGAAAACTGTCAATCTGTGCCTGCTGGCTGTGAGATGATTTCTAGAATTTTCTTATAACAAATATCTACAGACCGAGAATGTTTATCAATGAAGTTTTAGCTTGATGTTAATTTCCAATATCCAAGCACTGTTTCTCAGTCTCAACAATCTCTCTAACGACATGTGCTGTCCCTTAAAATATTGAAGCTTATATATTTCCACTGAAGTAAGTAAATTATTACAAATGTGGGGATAAAAGCAGTTTCTAAATAACAAAAATAATGAGGGAGAAAAAATAATGTACTTCTGAACATTTCTTTTTTTTTGTTTTTTCACTGAAAGAAAAAAATAGTTAAATCAAATCCATCAACTCAGTTAAAAAGTAACATGCCCAGTACTTAAATACTTACACAGCTGTTTCCTAAGTGGAAAGAAATCAGAAAGCAAACCAAAAATCCATAGTTGAAAAGCAGATCAGAATTAATAAGTTTTCTTATTAATGTTACTGAAAAAAAGAATACCAGCTTTTGCAAGATTTGAAAGCCTTTAAAGTAACTGTTTGGCATCTGTAGCAGTATTTCAATTACTGTGTGAAAATCTGGCAAGTTTCTTTTTAAAAGCTTAAAAAAAATCTCATATAACAGATAGATCCAACCCACTCGAATTTGCACAAACCCTAATGATTTCTGAGGTCCTACATAACTTAAACTTATATAATACGTTTTTTCTTATGACACCTTGAAAAGATATGTTTGTGTCATATTTTTATTGGCACTAAGCTCTGTCATGTAGAGGTTCATTAATTTTACACTATGTGACAACTACTAATGTAGAAGTGATTACTTACAATAAGGAATTTAAAGTGCATAATCAGTTTGAACTAAGTTTCTTAAACTAATATTTCATTCAAATGTCTCCTTCTGAACAAATGAAATCGTGGTAGTTATTGCAGTACAATTGAAAGAAATAAAGTTTATTAGCATTATCCAAAGATAGTCAAGGAATTAGAACTGATATCAAAAATGCTTTCTAAATAGCAAAAAATGTGTTAGGAGATAGCAGACAATGAAGGTTTTCACAAAATGAAATGAGAATTGTGTCACAAATGGCCAACACCTAGTTATTGACTGATATGCTAAGGCTAAGTAACAGTGCTGGGGAAGTAAGTCTAGATAATCAAAACTCCCTTGTATAGACTACTCAAATGATAATAACTAGAATCCATTTACTACAGTAGTACTGAACACATGCCATCTCTTGTGAGACGTTTCAGCCCTCCTGTACTTTATTCAAACCCAGTTAATACATATATACTATGTTTATAGATGTTTACTTTATATATATATATATATTTATATATATATTTTTTTTTAATAGATACATAGATTAGATATGTATGTGCATGTTTACTCAGGTCTGCTTGGATGTGTCTCTGTGAAACATGCTCCAATTTGCTCTTCCTTTTTTGGTGGAGGGGCAGTTAGAGGGCTGGTTTGAAACAAAGAGAAATTTACCTGCTGCAGAGCCCATAACTCCCTGATCTGCGTTCTATGTATCAGCCACTTCACTACTTCCAATTTCCAAATAAGAATAAGTATTTTATTTTCAAAATAAATTTAAACCAGGATCCATATTTTTCTCCACTGAGTGGAAACTGGAGTGTTCTAGCCCAGTGACAGATGGCAAAATCACTATCTGTGTACTCCTACCACAATCTGCAAATGAAAAAGCAAAGAAAAAAGTCAGAACCTATTATGAATTAGTCATTATTTTTCAATTTTGTTTCTAGATGCTGGTTCAAGTGTCAGAAGAATAAATTTAAAACCATCTATAAAGGGCAGTTATGCAAAAAAGATGAATTGGACTCTTTCTATACAGCTCTTTCTATTGAGCTGATTGCAAAACAAGGATGCAATTTCATGCCTTTACAACTAACATTTAAAAAAAGGTGTAATTTGAATTTCACACTTGTCATCAGTGATTATGATCTAGCTCAGCCTTTTGTTGGGTGAAAATATTTTGACAGTGGATTTATAAGTTTCTTAAAGATTCTGTCCTTCTGACGTTAACTTCAGTTTTGAGAGTCACTTCTGATTAACTCTGGCCCATGAAAGTGTATTAGACATAACCCCATTAGTTTACCAGACTGTATGTTCTCTCTTTCAAAGCAGAAGTAATACAAAGATTTTCCATTACAGGGAGCTGATCTTCAGTCCTTAGTTACAACACTCTGAATAACACCAGTTCAGTTGGACTACTTGTCATTTCATGTTTTCTCAGCCTGAGTCAAGGTGTTAGAACATACATGATAACTGCTATTTTCTCTCACTTTTACTTTATATTTTTACTTTACATTATATTGCACTGTCCAGGTGTTTAAGCAACTATTATATTTAAAACCAGTCAATACAATAAATCTTGCCTTAAGAAATGGAGAAGGAACTAGTAATCTCAACAGAAATATGCAAGGCTGTTTGAAACCATGATGAATAAGCATCTGTGATGGATTGGTAGGCAAGACAAAATACATGAGCATCTCATCTGAAGTTACAGATGAAATAGAGATGGGCTACCACAGGATTGAAAGTGGCACTATGAAGCTGCCTGAACCCAAATAAACAGCTGAATCCTGCTCTCCAGCATAACCATTTTAAGGTGATGATACCATACAGAGAAATAATTTCATTGATCCTGGAGAGAAAGCCCTCCAGAAGGAATATATTACTAATATTCAGCTTTCATGAAAGCATTATTTCCTTTGATTGCTTCAAATTAATACTCATCAAATCAGCCAATTATTTTCATGGTTTTTATTGTTTTGGGTTTTTTGTTTTTGTGTGTGTTTTTTTTTTAATTGTGGATCATCTACCATGACCCTGTCAATTATATTCTTTCCAGAGTCTGCAAATTTAAAAAAAAAAAAATCATGACCCCAAGAGACCCCTTTCTTTTCTCTCCACTTTTTCCAAATGTTAAATCCTAATTCTTACTGCTGTAAACTTCTTTTTCCTCTTTTCTATTTGGTATTTTTATTTATTTTTTTTACCTTTTTTAGGTTTTTTTAAGATTTGTATATTGAAGTGTTCTTGGGAGTCAAGGTGAGAGAAAACAAAAAATGAAGTCTTGTTAGTGCATAAGGACAGAAATGACATCTCACTAATTATAAATAATTTTGGTCATTTCAAAAGAATTTGTTGTACTTTGCCACCAAAATATTTTATATAAAACAAAATGTATGTTCTAAAGATCAGTATTAACCTAATCTTTTAAAAGTTAGTTTCAACAGAAATAGTCAGCTATGCGCAAAGGACAGTAGAATGCAGACTGTACTTTGATAAGGAACTGAAAAAAATAAACACAGTTAGCCCTAAAAAGTCCTGCTTTTTCTTCTATAATAGAAAGTTGCTTAAGAATCTCCAAGTAAAAGATATGAATGGAATTGGCCACGCCATTCAGATGCCAAATACTGTGAGAACAGGTCTTCTTTCTGCTCCCTCATTTGTGATATCTCTTTAATTGCATTGTGGAATCTTTATAACCCCAAGAAACAACAAAGTTTATTTCTTTATTAATATAGCACTCAGTGCTGTAAGATCCTGAAGGATATCTTCTACAAGTACAAAAGTCACTACATTTCCACTTGGCTTCTGTTTCCATTTAACCCACGGACCTGTGAGGAGTTAATCAGTTAGAAATCATTACTTTAGGGCATGCACAGAGATAGGGAGAAAAACCATATTTTTTGCAGGTTTCAAAATCAAGGTAGTGTATCTGACCCTGGGATAAAATATGACACATTTGCAAATGATAATTCCCTCAAAATTGTTTATTAGGGTTGTAACTTCTAAGACTTAATAATATCACTAGTATTATTAAAGATTCTTTTTCTCCAAAAGCTGCTGCTATCTTTGCCTTTTTTTAGAGCAAGCATTCAAGATAATTTTTTTGTTTTAATGGCAACTAGTTGTCAATGTCAGCTATAAAGTTCATACAAGTTAAAAAGTAGACATGGTATGGTTCTCAGCTCTAAAGTTTATGCAATTTTTTTATGTAGAAACAATGTTTTTCTTCTTTTTTGTTAATGACTTTTCCACAAAATGAGTTCTTCAGGTCACCTTTTGGCTTTAGTGTTTGCAAATGTGGTATAAGTAGATATGTTTGACTATAAAAAACATTTCAAAACAACATTTTAGAGTAGTAGATGTAAATACCTGATAGATATGGGAGCTCAAGCAGATACACCATGAAATATCATATTTTTTCCTTTACATTTGCAATCATGTAATCTTATAATAAAACAATTTTTTACCCCCTTTTTAAGAATTATGTAATTTAGTAGAAAATCCCAGCTGACTTTTCCATTTTTTTAGCTTCATTCTGATTTTAAAATAATTTGCTTATACTGACAATTGCCTGTGTTTTCTATGTCCCCATATAGTTCTAAGTGACTTGCAGTCTCTATTCATTTTCAGTTTTGATGGTTTGGATAGTGCAAAGATGTCCGAGGCTACACAGTGTCTGTAGAAGACTGTAAGGATTGTTTACTTATTTACTAAACATTTATCAGTAGGACTGAACTGATTTTTTTTTTTTTTAATTGAAGTGAGAAGCTTGCATAAGAGGAGAGAGCAAGACAAAATGGGACTTTGTTCAGTTTAAAGAGGATTAGGAGGGAAAGATGCAACAGGGCATAAAATTGTGAGAAAAATGCTCCAGCTGGACTCAGCAATTATTATTGTTAATTTTTTATAAAGCACTTTTCTTATCAGTGGAGTGGAAAATTATGCACAAACAAGTTTATAAATTCAGAAAAATAAGTAATTTAAATTGGAAAAAAAGAGTAATTGGGTGATTGAATGTGAAAATAATGGAAAATCACAAAATTACAGAATGGCTTAGGTTGGAAGAGACCACTGCGGGTCATTTGGTCCAAGTTCTCTGCTCAAGCAAGGTCACCCTAGAGCACATTCCTTGGGTTGAAACCAGATGGTTCTTGAATATCTCCAGTGAAAATGAATACTTAATTCCTACAGTATTAATTATATATTGGCTGTGGCTGGCAGTTACTTATTTGATAACAGCAGATTTTCGAGACTAGATTTCTCTTTTGGCTTTTTTTTTTTTCACCATACATCTGGGATCCTGGCATCACAAAAATAAGTGACTAGGGTGGACAACAGCTCTGAAATAATCTGGTAACACTGTGAGTTTTGTCTGACATAAACAACTAACCTTTCACTTTCAAAGTTTGAAGTACCTCTGCAGTAAAGGCATTGAATTTTACAAAGTTATGTAGGCAGTCTGGCTTTTCAAAATAACCCAGGAAAGGGAGGATGTTGGCAGTTACCTTCAAGAGTTCACCTCTTACTTGCTTTCAAAGTTCTATTTTATCCTCTACACATCAAGCAGGGCTTCTAGCCAGAAAATACTTCTGATTCAATAATTCCCTAATAGCCAGTCAGTGGTCCAGCTCAATCAAGAGATGTCAGAATACAGCAGAGTAAACACAAAACAAATGCCAAGGACAAAGACTTGTCATACATCATCTTTATTAAAATTAATTAAATTTAGGAGGTGTTTGGTTTGAGGGTTTTTAGGTATTATATAGTCAAAGCAGTAGTTACATTGGCAAAATTATGAAGCTCTTCATATTTTCTTCACAAAGTTCAGTAAAAATTTAGTATCTTTGCTGTCATGATTTTCATTTTCATGACATAATTGCCAAAAGCACAAATCAAATGTTCTGAAGAGTACTTCTATCCATGAAATAGCATTTCAGCTCCAAGTGAAAGAACATAATGCTCTGACAGATATGCATTTATGATCTAATATTTCTACAAATAGAAGCAAGCTCTTATTGCAATTAAATTCTAATTTGTAATACCATCATATCAAATTATTTCATATTTCTTTGTCTTTTCCAAGAAAGCACACATGGAGGGGGATTAGTTATCTTGTTTAAACAACAAAGGTCACAGAATTACAGAATTGCTTATGTTGGAAGGGACCTGAAAGATCATTGAACTCCACCCCTCTGCCATGAACAGGGACCCCTTCTATCAGACCAGGTTGTTCAAAGCCCCATCCCGCCTGGTCTTGAGCCCTATGGTTCAAGGTCAGCAGATATTAAAAAGTCTCAACTAATATAATCTTAGGAGACCTTCACAATTGTAAAAATATATACTTTATAGCTAATGACATTATTAAAATATTTATTCTGTTTAACCCTTGACAAAGCAGTGAAGTGATACACTGAAATGCATCCTAAATGAAAGATAATAATTGCTTCTCAGGTACTCTTTAAAGCAAACAATATACTGTAGTTAAAAACTCAGCACAGAAACAGCCTAATAAAAACCTGATTTGGATTGCAACATGTAAGGAACACTACTAGAAAATCAAGATAGTACTGAGACATCTCAGTGCTATTGAGACATCTCTGAGACTATTCTGATAGATGAAGAACTAGAAGAACAAACTCTCAGTGTACATCTGTATCTCCCTGTGTTTCCAATTATCATGGTTTAACCAAAGGCAGCAGCTAAGTTCCACATAGTTGCTGTTTCACTCCTCACTCCCTGGTGGGATGGATATGAGAATAAGTAAAAGGTAAAGCCCATGTGTTAAGGTAAGGACACTTTAATAATTTAAATAAAATAAAATACAATAGCAATAATTATTATAATAGCAACAGTAATAGTAATCATATTAAGAGGAGGAGGAGTAATGCAGAGAAATAAATCCCAAAAGAAAAAAGTTGTGCACAATACAATGGCTCTCCATCAGCTGATCAATGCCCAGTCAGTCTCTGAGCAGTGATCGGTGCCTCCCAGACAACCCCTCCCCAGTTTATATACTGACCAAAGTGTTGTACATTATGGAATTTCCCTTAGGCCAGTTCACATCAGTTGTCCTGGCTTTGTTCCTTCATGGTTTCTTGTGCACCTGCTCACTGGCAGAGCATGGAAACCCGTAAGGTCCTTGACTTACATTAAGCACTACATAGGGACAGCAAAGTGTCACTGCATTATGAATATTATTATACAAAATCTGAACCACAGCACTGTATGAGTAACTAGGAAGGAAATTGAATCTATCTCAGCCAAAGTGAGGACACTCATGCTAAAGTGACCTCTTTACAAGGTTCATGAAGTCAGTCTGAAAATATAGATCCTCATGAGATTATGAATTGCTCTTTAAAATACATAATGTTCTAAACAATGAAAAGTTTAATATGGCATTAGATAGTTTACTAGTTATAATCATGCAAGCTGTTTGTAGGCTATTTGTGAGACAAGCATGTGTGCTGATGATGAATGGATCAGAAACCTCTTTGCTGTGTGCTGCCTTAGCAGAGGTTGCATAGTAACCATAAATTGTCTCCCACTGACCATTGGAGCACATAGTTAAAGTAAACACAAAGGGCAATTGGGTTTGTTGCATCTCACTTTATAGATTTATACATCAGTTAGGGAATTGAAGATTGTTCTGAGGGCAGAGATTAAAGAGTTGCTAAATCAAGCTGTTTCAAACTTGAAAGCAATCTTTTGCTAGACTGATAGTCATTAACAATACACATTACTATTTGCTACTTAATCACTAACAAGTGTTATCAACACATGGGCGGAAAAATTATTACTTAGCAAATTTGTCCTAAACTAGCTGTAAATGTATAAAACCATGGAAGTAATTTTTTTGTCAATCCTGATGGCTGTGATTCATGTTCATTCTTAGTCATCAAGTTCAAGGTGTTCGTGCTCTTAGACAGGGAAACTGGAACAGAAGCTGGGATGCATCCTTTATTACCTCTTTTTCTATCTCATGCCAATACTTCTGTCCCTAACCCCAAAGAGAAGGAAATTATCTCATCTTGGTATATTATTTTGGGGATCATTACCTGCTCCTCAAGATTTCTTTTCTTAACGAGATTTTACTTGCACATATTTTTTATGAACTTCTTTTGTCCACTTCTAGCTTAATGTCTGTTGTAATTAATAGTGCTAAGACACTATAAATAGAACAAAATATTGATACACTATCACCTGTTATGTCATGATTATATGTTGATGTCTGGATTCAGAGCAATCAACGAAGGCCTTGTAGAGAGCACAATAGCTAAAAGATATACTGTATTTGATGTTGAATTAGGAGTTGCATTTTTGATGATGATAGAAGCCCAGATCCCTTACATACTTAATATTTCAGATTTCATATAAAAGCATAATGGCTATGTTTGTTCTACTGAACTACCGAATCCAAGACCCAAATTTATAAATTCCTATCCCTCAAATCAATTAGAATTTTATTTGGTTGGCTTACATGAATGATACTTGCAACTAAACTCAGTCCTGCCAAGTTTTTCAAGGAAAGTTAGTTCAAAACATAACTAGGGATTAAGCTACCATTTAATCTGCAGATAATCAGGATTGTCTGTCTCATTTTCATAATGATAAGCATATACTTACCAGCTCCTATGCTGGACTTTGTAAAAAGTTCAGAGAAACCTAGTGCAGGAAAGATAAATGTTTATCCACCAATTCCAACTGTTTGAAGGCAGCAAGTTTCCACAGCTAGGACTACTTGGTTTTGCATTGTACTGGAGATACTATTTTCATTGTTGCTTTATTTGTAGCAGAAAACCCCCACTCAGTAATTGCAGCTACCACTGTAGCAACCCCCCTTTTCTTCTTCTGTTTTTTTTTTTCTTCTGTTTTTTTTCTGCATATCATTTGCTTTCCTTGGAAGCAACTCCTCTTTGTAAATTACTGTTATTATTCAATGTTTTCTTAGACCAATGCATCAGCAAGTGTATGCTTTTCAGTGTCATTTCCCTTTGGCTGCTTACTTAAATGCTAAGGACTCCACTGAGGCTTTGTGTCTGCCTTCTCCCCAACACAGGCTGGTAATTTTTGCCACATTTACCTATAAGAGTTATACCTATAAGTATCTGCCATTCATAGAATATTCCTTTGCAGTTCTGTTGCTCTAATATATTTTAGGCCCAGATAAGATAAATTGTGAGCAAGAACAAAATGAGAAAAAGAAGCATCCAGTTTATTAGGAGGTCACATCATGGTTACTAATTATCTATTACTCTATGGAATGCAAAGGGAAAACACCTTAGAACTATTTCTTCTAGGTATGAATTGTATGTTTGTGAGGATTATGGGTCAAAATAACTGGCTTTTCTGTTTTTGCTTAGCACGACTGTGATAGCTATATTAATTCACCGAATTCAATTTAAATAATCTAATTTAAAAATATCATTTGTAAGCTAAACTAAAAAAGTTCCGGAGGGATCTTGAAAGGTTTGAGAGTTGGCCTGTGTGAACCTCATGAATTTCAACAAGGCCAAGTGCAAGGTACTGCACCTGGGTTGTGGCAATCCCAAACACAAATACACACTGGGCAGATAATTAATTGAGAACAGCATTGGGAAGGATGACTTGAAGGCATTAATGGATGAGAACCTGAACATGACTCAAAAACTGTGTTCATGCAGCCCAGTGAGCCAACCACATCCTGGGCTGCATCAAAAGTCATGCCCAGCAGGTCAAGGAAGATGATTCTCCCATTCTAATCTGGTTTTGTAATACCCTGCTTGGAGCATCACATCCAGATCTGGGGACTCCAGAAAAAAGAAAGATATGGATCTCTTAGAATGAGCTCACAGGAGGGTCACTAAGTTGATCATAGGGTCGGAACATCTCTCCTGTTAGAAAAGGCTGAGAGAATTTGGGATAATTTAGGCTAGAGAAGAAAAGGCCTTAAAGTGACCTTATAGCAGCCTTCTAGTACCTAATGTGGCCCACAAGAGGTCTGGAGAGGGAGGTTTTTAAAGAGCATATGATGTCAAGACAAGGGGGATGTTTTCAAACTTAATAGGTTTAGATTAGATATCAGGAAGAAATTCTTTGGTGAGACACTGGAACAGATTGCCCAAAGAGGTTGTGGATGCCCCAAGCCTGGAAGTGTTCAAAGCCTAGTGGGAGGCCACCCTTCCTATGGAAAAATGGGTTGATCTTCATGGTCCATTGCCACTCCTTACCATCCTATTAATTTATGGTTCTATGGAATTCACACTTAAAATGTGCCTTGGACATGGAGGGTTGTGAAAGGAAGGGTGGACTGAAGCCACATTTCTTATTGTCTACTTCAAACCATTTCCCAGTGCCTGCAATTAGTTCTATTGTTGCCTTTTGCCCAACCTGGAAATGAAACTCAAAATAATTTTATTAAGGAGGTAATATAAAAGAGGATATTTAATAAATGCCTTCAGGAGCAGTTATGGAAAGATATCCATAGAAGCCCACCCCTACAGGGGTACGTACACATTTATAGGTTTTAGGAAATTAGCATAATTGATAAAAAGCACCAATTAGGAGGACAAGTGGTGATCCAATTCCCCCTCAGGTCAAGCCCATTCTCTGAAACATCCTTCAGCCCCAGCTGTACTTTGCTCCAGAGAATGTATCTTGAAGAGTTTTTCTCAACCTGCGTTCCCAGGAAGAACCAAGATAGCAGAGGGGCCTTGTAACCACTGGGGCTTGGAGCTCTGGAAGTTTGTCTTTCTGTCTAGAGAAAGGCCATGGAAAAGTACTGGGAAAACTAGCTGACAATACAATAGGTGACAGAGTTACAAATATATGTGTGAAGAATACAGAAAATGTATAAAGGAAAAAGGCAAAACCCAAACGGCATTACTATGGTAAAGCTGGATCCAGGCAAATATTTTGGGCAAGATTTGACTTCTGGTGGGTTCTGTTTTCCATAAAGGAAATCCAGGCAGGCAGAGAGGTGATCTAGTCAGAGCAATGAACTATGTGATGTGACAAAATGTCACCTGCCCTGCCCTGTCCACTTCTTTTGGGGATGCAAGAGGGAAGGGCAGCAGGTGTGCTGCCATCACTCTGTGACACAAAGGGCTGTGATTCCCCTCCCCCCACCCCACCCCAGATTCTATCAGGCTGGTCTGTTTACTGTTTTGACTTCTTAGTACACATTCTACATATTATCATTTGTTTCCCTCACTTTGAAATCATACAAAACTTCTGAGTGTGACCTTTCTTCTTTAGAGTAGCTGTGAAGTCTCATTTCATGTGTCTGTAATCCAGTTGTTTATTGCTTTTTGCAGAGAAGTTTTAATAGAAGAAAGCTGCAGTGAGAGCTCATACTGCTTTGAAGTTTTGCTTTAGTAAGATACACATCCCTGATTTATTAGCACAATTTACAATTATATTGTAAGTAATTAAAGTAAAAACTCACTTGTCAAAATAAATGAGCACAGTATATTCTGTGTGGAGGCAACCTTGATGGCTAATTGGATTTGCGTCCTTAGTCATTTGCAAAAAAAAAAGTCAGCAATGAGTCTTGTATTACTATGAATTTTTTTTTCTTCTGCACTGCTTTGCTAAGTGTAGTCAGTTTCATTTTATTATATATGCCTTTCAACTTGCAATTAACAAGTTCCAATTCCACGCATTTTTTAATGAAACATTATGAAAATCTGAAATGTATTTTGCAAACATCTCTTGATTATTTTACTTTGGATTTACATAGCACCAGATTGTAGTAGAATATAAAAATCCAGCCTCATTACCCTCAGGCACAAAAATATTCAGTGTATAAAAGGAGAGTAGACAATGTCATTTTATCTTGACCCTAGTGAGGTTTTTCCCCCTGTTTCTTATATTTAAGTTGATACACTACAGTCTGAATAGTCAGACAACTAAACAGGTAAAAACCTGCTGTGGATAATGGGTCATGCTCTGCCTGGAGGCTGGTATCAAGAAGAGAAATGCAGGGGTCTGTACTGGGACATGTCCTGTTTAACATCTTCACCGGTGATCTGGAGGAGGTGACACTGCACTGTCATCGAGTTCATTGGTGGCACCAAAGTGAGAGGCATGCAGCAGAGATGCTGGAGCAAAGGGAAGCAATTCAAAGTGACTTTAACAGGCTAGAGGAATGGGCCAGCGGGAATCTCATGAAATTCAAAAAGGACAAGTACAAAGCTCTGCCCCTGGGAAAGCAGCAAACACCTGAGAGGTGACCTCATTGCTTTCATAGATTCCAGAGGAAGTGAAGTGATAAGGGAGGTGCTGATCCCTGTCACTGAGATCCAGTGATAGGATGTGTGGCAATGGCTCAAAGCTGCAACACAGAAGGTTGAGACAATATAAGGTAACATTTCTTTACTGAAACAATAGCTAAACACTGGAACATGCTTCCTAGAAGAGGTGGTTGATGTTCCATGCCTAATTGTGTTTAAGAAGCATTTGGATAATGCCCTTAATAATACAATTTAACCTTCGGTCGTCCCTGTAGTGGTCAGTTGGAATAGATCAATGTAGGTAATTCCAACTTGAACCATTCTGTTCTAGTGAAGGATAAGGACAGACAAGTTGGGAATAACCTCAAGGCCCAGAAAGGCTCTGGAGCAGAAAGATGGATGTGAGCCCGTTGCAGAGATGACTGACTGTATCTGGGGCTGCATGGTGAGAAGTACAGGCAGCAAGTCCTGGCAAGAGATTTTTCCCCTTACTTGCATTTGAAACTTCATGAGCCTTGCATGGATCCATTTCTCAAGTGTGTCTCAAAGTTTCTCTAGGTGGCACCACTTTTTCTCAAGCACATAAAGGGCACAATTCAGCTTGGTGACATCTACACTATCTGTTCCTCTGTAACTGAAGTTTTGGTATCAGTCTTGGTGCTATTCATGTAGTGTAGTTGTATTTCCTGAGTTTTGCAAAGTTATCTTTAGATTTAAATAACACAAATTACTTTTATTGATTCAAATTTCACACAACCACAGCCTTTTCACAGATTCTGGGATTCTGCTAAAATTTTCAGAATTCTTCTTCTTGTTCTTAATCAATAATATATTCCCTAAATAAAAACAGCCAATCTACAGAATGACATATGCATGATTGTGTATTTTTGCCATCCTGCTTTGTGCTCTTTATTTTTTCTCTTATTTTACAATCAGTGACAATACTTCCATATCTTTCTACATAGTTTCCTTGTTTCTTAAAAAAAAAAAAAATAAACCCAAACAAACAAACAAACAAACCCCACCCAAAACCCAACACAACCCTACAAAGACACATTAATGGGTTTTTTAATAGTTGGATGCATTTTTTTATCTGTTTGTTGTCCATCCAAAATACTTATAATACATACAAATAACTTTAGAGAATGGAAAGAAATATATGTCCATTTTGCGTAGTTGTACTAATTTATTTAATTCCATTTACTTCACTAGCTCCTGAAGGTAAGATTAAGATAATTTGTGTTAAAAACATTGACACTTGTCACTCAGTGCTATAGGGACAAGTTCTTTTGGGCATCCCTGGCAGAATTATGACAGCACTAATCTGCAGTTGCAGTTAAATTATTTTTTTAAACAGATTTTTCTGATTAGCATAGTATAGAATCTTATTATCAGAATATGACAGATTTTTGTGAACAGAATCAGTGTACTATAATTTTATAAGTAGTGTAGCAGAGAGTTTTATGACACAGTTTAGCTTACAGTTCCTAATCACCTGGACACTCCACAGATCAGGTCAAATTTTAATACTTGTCTTGCTGTATCAGTATAACTATCTTTTAATGGAGACTTCAACAAAATACAACATGAGTCACCAAATCCTCATTAGAAGCAAAAAATTGCTAAGGGTCCTTGACCACTGGTGTATTCGTTTGTTTTGCCATCCAGCAGCTGTTCTGGTCCAGCTCCCATTAGGACATGTAACTGCTTGGTTTTATGGATCCTGTCTGTGTGATGGGATCCTCAGCCCCTGACTGGTCAGGTGCCTGAGACCTTCAAGGCCAGTTGGAAGGGAAACAGCAGTTCAGTTAGCCCAATATTTTGTCTAAAAGAATAACAACGGGACAGGCCATGAAAAGAAGGCAGAAGAGCTTGTCTGTTTTCCTTCAGACCCTTACCATCTCCCCAAATCTACTGTACTAGTTTTACTGGGGTTCTAGGATGGTGCATCCCTTGCTGCTCTCTCTATTATTTGCTGAATATCCTGTTGTTAATTAATCTGTTTAATACCATTTCAAATCTACTGATATTGCCTGCTAAGGCAGCAATCTCTCAGAAATTCATTGCCTGTTTTGCAAAGGAGTATTTTCTGGTTTATGTTCAAAATGTAGTGTTATTTTATTTGCCACATTCATGAATTTTTAAAGTTTAAGTAACTTCCTTGTCTGTCTCTTCTCTAAAGTGTATCGTAAGTGTTTTCATATTTCATTCTCAAAGTCGATGCTCCATCTCCTATATCTTTCTGGTTTTTATTCTCTGCACCTTTTCTTATTCTACTGTATCCTCTCTCAGGCTCAAAGTGCAGAACTGTGTAATTTTTAAGATGTCAACACAACAAGGTTTTATACAGCAGCAAGATGATGACCTCTATTGTATTCACATTGCCTTTCCTGATGATCCAAAACATTTTGTCAGTTTCTTTTATGGCAGATGTTTCACATTGAGCCAATGATTTCAGGGGGCTGACAATGACTCTAAGCCCCACTTATAAGTGCTAGCATTTTTACTACTTCTGTGTGTGCATATATATATACATACAAAATATTTATTGTCTAAAACCTTTATCTTGAGGTCTTTTATAACTTCCCAGGCATATCCAGTTATGCTGATCTGAAAAAAAAGTTTTTGAGTGAAAAAAAACCCAAATTTTTTTTTTTTTTGTTTCCTTTAACTAAGAATTTTAAAAGTACACTTTTGAATATTTTCAGAAGTTTGGGTTTTTTTTTTTTTCTGGTGATAAAGAGAATTATCCACTTTTATTAAACCATTTCACAGTTAGTGTCCAGAAAGCCTTGTTACATTCCCAAATGGTTGCTCCAAAAGTAAGTTTTTTCCTAGGAAATTTACTAAACCAGTCACTTTGCTTTTACTTCTCTATGCCTAAGAAACCTGTGGCCTGTGGTTATTTACTATCTTTTTGTATTTCATGGTTACTATCTTTTTGTACTTCATGGTTCATGTCCTAGAAAATAATTCTCAGACATAAAATCTGACTTTGAGTTCAAGCAGTTGCTATGCAAGAGATACTGCTGAGAAAGAATATTGAATCTTGCTACTTCTGTAGATGGCAATCTAACCTGGAAGTCTGCCAAGATAAAAGGAAAAAAAATCAAAAGTTACTCACTTGAATCTAATGAGACTGCTAGCCATAGTTGTCGTTGCAATTATTTTTTCCTTTTTTATTCAATAAACAGCTTATGTAGTGCAGCATTGTTTTATGCATTATGCCTTTTGTTCTATTACTAAAGTCTCAAATATCTTTTCATCCTTCCTCATTTCTGTATATACATATGTAAACACTTGTACATTTCTTTTTCTTGACTTTTAATATGCGAAGATAGTTTTAAGAGCACTTTTTCTATACATTGTCTTATTTGCTTATTAGTTCATCTTTTGTGATTTTTTTTTCTTTTCAGATTTAAATGTGCAGTACTGCTAAACTTCTTCATATATCTCATATACCTATTACTGTATCCTCAACCTGCAAGAAAGAAGTTTTCTTTGTTAACGAGCAATTTTGGCAGTATGCACTATAGAGGTTTACATTCTGTCTTTCTCTGCAAAGTTATCATACCTATGCAGTTTTTGTAGCCTTCTAGCAGACTAAGTTCAGGAAATCTAGGGATAGTAAGAGTACTGCTCCCCCTGCTATCGAATCAAGAAGGTGATGCACAGGGCACCTAAATAGAATAAATAGAAGTAGCCTGGATGAGAGCAGTGACCACTTCTGTAGGTGGATGTGTATTTCAGGGGATGAGTAATGAAAGACTTGATACCAAATGGCAACAATTTCCTCTCATCCATATTGTTTACACTCAGCTCCCTCTATAGACAGATTTTGAAAGGAGGCAGCTGAAGCAGCCCAAAAGAAAAATGGGGGAAGAACTAAATATCAAGCCTGTCCAAGACTACTTCATGGGACATTCTTGTTTATGCTGTCATTTTTTGAGTTTAAATACTAGTATGTTCCTGGTATAGGCATTCTCTGAGGCAACGCTCACATTAATGTTAGTGAAGGCATGGGACTGTTCCAGAAGGTAGCATGAAGGTAACCCTGGAGAAGGAGAGAAAAGAAGTGGGTTCATGTAGGTGGGAGCTCTGCTGTGCTGCCTCTTCTCTGGGCTAAAGATTAGATCATCAAGTATTTTATTTAATGGTGCCCATATGAAGTTGCTTATCACCTATGTTTGTGACAGGAAAAATTCACATATCAGACAAAATTTTCATGTTCTGGAATCTAATATGACTAGGAAAAAGTCAAGAAACCTTGTACAGATACTTTTCCCTAGCTTGGTGATCTTCTAGTAGCAAGTTCAGGAGAATAAAAATAATAATTTAGGAAAAATACAGAATTGTTATCAGAGAATCTTTGCCTACTTTTTCTAATTACCACCTGTAAGTAGAATGAGGAATATTTTTTCTTCACCTTTGATTTGGTATGTGTCAATATATTCTTAATCTTGTTATATACTAAGGTAAACTTAAACCACTTATGTTCATGTCTTTTAACTAATTCAAAGTTGAAATAATTTCTTGAGTGCTTTAAAATCTATTGTAAGAGACAGAAAAGATTGTATGATACAATTTTGTATAATATTTATACAGGTATTTTATTAGAAGTAGTTCTGGTATTGAAAGTTCCTATTTATATTGCCAGCAGCTGAAAGCATTTTCTGCAAACCACTCTTTGAAAGCAATTTTAATTCTTTTTTTTTTTTCTTTCTGGGCTCTAGAAATGAAAGTCTATTTTTATCTTTTGATATGACACTGATACTGAAGTGCTTACCGTGTTAGGTTTTATTGTTGAGTTGACATATGTAAAATCACATGGGAACTTTGCCATACTATTTACTACTTTTAAATCTTTGCATGTGAAAGATAGAATGAAAGGGAAAAAAGTTTATTAAACTTCTGGTTTAAAAACTCTGTTCCTTATAGTATCCCATATGCCATAGTCAAATTTGAACATTAAATTTACAACACATTTTTCAAGTTCTAGGGTAAGGCATGCATCCTCTAATATTGTAAAAGATTTTTTCTTGGCAAAAGAAAGAACATATGAATTCAAACTTCAATTGCAGTATGACCTATGGGGTTTTTCTTACATTAAATTGTTCTACTACTCTCTGTGTTAGTATTTTAGCCGTCAATGCTATTTCTCTTTTATCTTAGATTTTAGACAGATTTTAGTTTATTGCTTTACTTCTTTAGCTTCAATCTAAAGCTCTTCTTTTGAAATCTATTTGAACTTGTGGACGCATCTCCCCTTCCCCCCCTTTCTTATACCTTAATGGAAGGTTTACTTTATCCCTTTTTTATCCTTTATCCTTTTGCTGCGTAAGGATATGTTGCTTGTTTTGTTATTTCCTTCTTCTATCTACTAAAAGTGTCAGTAAGTGTATCTTCTGTTGAATCTCTTGCCTGATCAAAGGCTTCAGAAATAATAATGCTAATCTGCTCCTCAAGTAATTTCTCCCTTAGCAAAAGAGACGTTATATTTGTATAATTAACTGCTGGATAAATGAACTTTTGGAGTGCTGGGTCTTTTTTAAGAGTTTTCTTTCAGACTCAGAGACATTAGAAAATTCTTTCTGTTTGTTTTTTTTTTCCCCTAGCTATTACAATTAGTGCTTCTATTTTCACATGTATCCAATTAGTGAGTTCTGTTGATGACATGAAATTCTTGACAAATTTTTATGCCTATTATGACTGGGTTTTTTTGCCTTTGTTCTTGTGGTATTTTTGTAAGCTCTATGCTTTTCAGTTTCTCATTTCACTGTGAAATTTCTTCACAAACTCCCTGACTTTTTCATTATTTTTAGTCCCAAGTTTCATCTATTTTGCCTCTATTATCTATGAAGAATTTCATCTAGTCTTTGCATATGCACTTTTTCTATCCCAGTGTCTCATTTATCTATGTCCAGCTTTAAAAGGGAGTATATGCCCTTTTTCTTTTTACACCTATTGCTGCATTTTATAGTGATGTTTATCTTCTAAAGTTTATGTATATAGTTTTACTCCTATTTTTTCACATTAAATATATCTCTAAAAATAAATTCAACATATAACTTGATGGATGACAAAGAACAGCTCAAAGCCGTAGTAATATAAACACATTTACTCTCTAAATAAGTGGGCAAATTTAAACTGTCTTCTGGGAATGATGCCTGGCTATGATCATAATTCATGGACCATGCCTAGGAATTTTTGGAGAGACTGATTGTCATCAAAGGCCAAAAGCATACTTGAAGACATTTTAACAACTAGCAGTGGAGCTGATTTTCTTCCAGTGCCTGATAATATTTTTTGTGGTGTGGGTTTTTGGCATTTTGTAGTTGTAGGTTTGTTGGGGTTTTTTGGGTTTTTTTTGTTTTTTTTTTTTTTTTTGGTACATTGCCATCAAAGCAAAAAGTTAGATCCATGATTATCCTTCTCAATCTATTAGAATACTCTCAGTGTTATCAGTTGTATAACATCTTTAAGAAATTGTGTACATTGTTGTCTTTATCTTGAAAAATAATAAGTCTGATATCTTTACATGCCTGCTAGGAAGAAGGAATGGCCCATTTTCTCACATCTGCTCATATACTGTAAAACTTTAAAAGAATAAGGCAGTTCAAATAGGAGAGGGGCCAGTGCAGGAGCTTCATGGTGATGTTTAGCAAACTCCTCTGCCCAGAATTTTTCTGGATTCTATACTAAACACTTGGTTTTCTTAGGAGAACAGGAAAAAACCATATCATTAGGGAGTTGGGTTGTTTTCGACTACTTGATATTCACATAATTTAAAAGAAGCAAGATGCAACTAATCAAATCAAATTCATCAATCAAGACCACTTTTAAATTACTGCTGAAATTATCAGTGCTAGTAGTTTCATTATACCTACCTAATCAATGCTTCATAAAAAGTGTATAAGAATGCTAAGAGGATTCTTAGGTACATAAGATAATATCTTGCTGGTAAGAGCAAATGCTATGAAAAGTAGCATTTGTTTAACATTTCAGTATTTGTCTATAGTCTACTGAAACATAATACACAGCAAAGAAGGAAGATACATACAGAAGAATGTAAAGTTTCTGTGAAGTTAAATAAGTTTTGCTACCGTTACATATATATATATGCGCATATATATAGTATGTACCACATAAATATTCATATGACTTATTTGATGAGTAGAAAAGTCTGCCAACTGTATTCCAACCTCACTACCTTCTGGCCAAGTGCTTAAAGTAATAACTTAACAGACCATCTGTAGAGTGAGCGTACCACAGCCATCACTCATGCTTAGAAAATGTTACGTTAACTAAAAAATAATAACTGATACTCTGTTTGCATCCCTGAAAGGGATACCTATCTCCTTGTTAGGTATCATATTTTTTGGTGTATCCAAAAAATATCAGAGGATAACCCCAAAATTAAATGGAAAAGAAAATAGAACTTACTATTGCATTTCTTTATTTTATGCTTAAAAAACAGTGAAATCATAGCAACAGTTGATGAAATGTCGTTCAAAGGAAAAAAATAATCTGAAAAACTTTCTCTGCTAGACATGAAGCTTCGTAACTGCCTTTGCTATAACAAAGGATTACAACAAATAAGAATAGCTTTGCTGTGTTGTTCTTCTGTGAGTACAGAAGTGTCAGAAAGCTTGAAAAAGCAAAAAGCTTGAAAGTCTTGACATTTTAGTAATTTAAAAAAAAAATCTGGCAGCAACACGTAAATTTTTGTATTATGGTTGGTTTGTGCTTGCTGCTAAACCCAGTATATCAAGGGGTACAAGGGCACTGTAAATAACACGGAAGAGAGTACAAGTTCTCAATCACAACACCCAGCTACATTTTAAGTATTGTAACTGGCTCTGAAAGACAGAAGTGTGACATCTTAAGGTGATGGTACTCTTCCAAGTGCTATGAAAGTGGAATAAACAAGAAGAAACAACAGAAAAAGAGGTCCTTCTTACCTACTGCCTTATTGCTTTCTACACAGAGCTTCAGAAATCAAACAAGAATGAGTCTGAAAATGAAAGAAGTTGAGTTTTAATACTATGGACCATTAAATTCTGACAAAAAAGGAATGCCATCACAGGCGCCCATCTGGGTAATAATTAGCATTGACTCTGTGATTCACAGAAGGCTGATCAATCACCTTGTTATACTATATTTATTAAGAAACCCATTGCTTTTACAGACAGCTACAATACAAGTGGACCTAATTTGTCCCCCAGTCCAAACACCATCACCAAATACCATTGGCTAATTAAGAAATCACCCTTCGGTAAACAAATCTCCATAACACATTCCACATGTTCACAACAACAGGTGCAGCAAGTGAAGATAAGAATTATTTGTCATTCTTTTCTTTGATCTCACAGCCTTTCCCAGGACAACTCCTGGGAAAGTCTGTGCCTGCTCTCTGTAGCCAGGGAGCTGGTGCCACAAAGGAAGGGAACTGCTTCAAAATCTTATAGCAGACTCAAATATATTTTGATATGCAGAGCTGGAAAAAAATCAGTATTAGGAATAGATATTAAATATTGACAATATATTATTATTGCTCATTGGTACACACTTGTAAGCTATTAAATTTGCTGCCAAATCACAAATATCGTTCCAGTCATAAAGGACTCCAGAAAGAAAGCTGTGCCTGTAGTCTTCACAGATCTACACACCCCAGCAAATATAAGATCTTGAATCTGTGACTAAGTGACTGGATGAGAGGAAAGGTCACCATGATGCAGAACCCAGAACAAATTTTAAAAAAACATAAATATCTAAAGCAGCAAGTACTGCAATTTTGTGGAAAGTTTCTTATACAAAGTAAATTGCCCAAATAAATTTTAAAAAATATAAAAAAATGAAACAAAAATAAAATAACCACCAAGACCTTTAAGGTTCACTTTGTATACTGGCCTATATCTTATAATTTTTGCAAGTACTGCACTGTCCAATGAAATGTCTTGGAACACTGACTTGCTAAGCTATAGGGAAAAAGAAAGAATGTAGCTGTTGATCAGGTTTTTTTATTAACATGAAACTTTATCATAATCATAGATGACTCATCAATTCTTAGAATTTGGCAGAGTGTACTTTAAAAAATAAGCACAGGATTTGCCCAACTCACTGGCCTGTCATGTCCTATTTATTGCCTCTGGCAACAGAAAGTTTTTGATTCCTCAAAGTAAAAATAAAAAGTAAATTAGTATGATGCACCTACACAAATCAGCAACATTTTACTCACTATTGTCCCCTTGGATCAGTGGTTTTATATAAGGAATGGGAATTTATTACTGAGTTTGAACATGCTGTTACTGTCAGCTGCCAAAATACCAGCAGATTACAGCTCCTTCTTTTGTGTCCTCTGGGAGACCAGCAGGGCTGCTGCACAAATGTAGAGCCAGCAGTAAAGTGGGGATAATCTAGCTCTGTGTATGAAACATGCATGAAATATTTGTAAAGATCTATGCTTGTCCTGTTGGCTGCATTTTTAAAGTAGCAAGCTGGTTGTAGCAGATATATGTCGATCAGTGCATCAGCTGATTTCTGCTAACTGTTCAGGAGGGCGGCTTCTGTGATTTCAGGCAGAAGTGGCTGCTGCAGTCACTTTATTCTTTCTCCCCACATGGTTCTTACAAGACTAATTCCTCACCATCATGAGGATGCTGCTTGGATCCAGTACATTTCTTGGATTAACAGCACTGAAGCAGAAAGGAACTTTTCATACCACAGAAAACCTGAGATGTAGCATTAAAATGAATTTTAAGATTTCAAATAACAGTTGTTAAAGCTGCAGCAATTTTGGAATGTATGACTGATGGTAACTACATCACTTGCAGTCATTGTGGTAATAAGTGAGTTTCCTGCATTGTGAATATAAACTGCAGAAAATCATGTTATCATGTGAACCAACAAAATATGATTTCTGTAGCAGCTGCAGTTTACTGAGAAAAATAGAGTAGGTCATTAATTTAATTATGCTTTGGTGAGAATCACAGCCATCTACATATTTTGCTGGCTAGAGGGCAGCAATTTGGGACGGCCAGATCTCCCTTGAATGCATCTAGAATGAGTTTTAGAATTGTTGAGTAGTACTATTTGTTAAAATCACAAAAGGAACTATTTCTAGTGTGCACAAAAAATTGAATTTACACCATGATTTTTTGAGGATTACAAATTAAATATTTCACAGGAGTACTCATTTTTAAGTTGTTAATGAATTCAGAGAGCTGGTGCCAGCAGCAGGGACAGAGAGCCATATCCCTGCCATGTACAACCCCTGTTACCCACCCAGCCTCTCCCCTCACCTCACCAGCTGGAATCCCATGCCCTCAGGAGCAAAGAAGCAGCCCTCCTGCTTCAGAGCAGCGGCTCCAGGCTCTGCACAGGCTGCTCCAGTGTCCTAGATGGTGGGACAGCTGCCAGTATCAGGCCAGTTCCCAGAGATGGCAGCTGGACAGGAGCTGGCGTGGCATCCTGAGGGAGTGACCTAGTCTCTTTGTCATGCACAGATTAATAAAAGCTGCTGGTTTTCCTGCTGTAATCACCTGTGCCTGGTCCATCTCAGGAGAAGTTGGCTTCAGGCAAGGCACCAGAGATTTGAAGCTTGATGACTGTGAGGTTACTGTCCACCAGCTACCATTTCACCCATGAGACCCTCTCTGGGAACAAGCCACAAATTACAGAGTGCACGTCTCCAATTTGGCTCCCTGAGAATCTGTACTAAAAATTTTCACATTGGTGTTTTAGGAATCTCCTGGATCTGTTTGTACCAACTGTGTAGTTAACACCTGTCAACTTGAATTTCCCCACAAGGAAAAAGGTGGCTTACTCAGAGGTGTCCCTTCGTTCCTTAAAGAATAATTTGTTGTTCATCCTGCCTGGTGGCCAATAGCAAACTCCTATGATGACACTCACTTCATGTGTTTGTCCCTCTATCCTTGCCCAGAGGCTCTCATCTGTGACACGACCAGTTGCATCTCTGGACATTCCAGACCTTGCATTATGCTGAACACTCACAGCAGTGTCCTGCACACTCACACACTGCCCTGGAAGCTCACACACCTTGACAGCAAACTTGCAGCAGTGCCTTTCACACCCTCCCAGTGGGGCACTGCACACTCACAAGCTGCTGCTCTGCAGCTCTGCAGCTCTGCTCATAGTGGTGCCATGCACACTCACACACTGCAATGGGACCGCAAATATTTGCGTGCTCCCAATTGCACCCTGCTTGAACACCACTGATCCCTGACGTTACTGAATTGCTCTTTTCTGCCTGGGTTTTGTTTGCTTGTTTCTTTCGTCAGGGTTGGTTGGCTTGGTTGATTTGGATGGTGGGTTTTCAGGGTTTTTTTGAGGGGATTGGACCTTTAGGATTTTTCAAACATTTCATATCAGTGTTTTCCCTCAGGAAATTTTGATCTGTTAAAGACTCATGTCTCAAAAGTATTACCTCTCTCTACAATCTTTTTCACTTTCTCAGCTGACTCTGGTCCACAGACTCTTTCATAACTTATCAGTTTCCTTTCTTCCCCTCCCCTTCCCTCCCCTTCTGTCCTCTCCCCTCCCCTCCCCTTGGAAAGCTTCAGAAAACCTGCTATGGAGAATCCTTATAGAAAATAAGTACCTACTGTCAGTATAATCACACTGATCACAGCAAATCACCATCTTCCCCCATAGTTTCGCATAACTCAGAACTGGGATGCAGTCCATGATTTCTGTGCTTGTAAAGCAGAAGTATCTAATTAAAAACTGATAGAAGGTACCTTGCAGTTAAACAGAATTACCCTTGCTAGTGCAAAAAATTAAGTTATATTTTCCAAGATGTTTGATTAACCCCTAAGTTGCTGGGGGGGGGGGGGGGGGAAACTGAGGGTTTATATGATGACTGGTTTTAAAGACACCTGTGTCATAGTATTTTATTTGAATATTTCCATATTGAATTGGTAAATCCTTAGGAAGAATCAACACATAGTGCAAATACATATTGTGATGTGCTTAAATAATACTGAAAGCTCTACAAGATATATAAAGCACTAAAATATGAAAAGTTCCTAAATGTCTGAATGGAGAGAGATAAAGGAAGTATGAAACATAAATTCAGATGTTTAAATTTCATCGCTACTTAGAATAAAAATAATGACACCCAGAAAAAATTTCATTTCTTATTAAAACACAGCATTGCTTCTCAAACACTGATCAATGTAATTAGAATTCGTAACATGTGGCTATCTGCCCCACAATTATAAAAAAAAAATAAAATTAAGACTCTTGGCTGCCTATTTGACAGTGCTACATATGACTCTTCTCAAGAGTTTTCCTAAGAAAGATTATTAAAGTTAAGATAAAGTTTTCAATTGATTTTTCTCTCTCTCTCTCTTTTTATTTTTTTTTTGGAAATATATCTTCAAGAAGACATACCCTAGAAATGCCAGATTTTTTTTAATGTTTAGGGAAGAATCATATTTCAAATTTGGTGTTTTGTAACAGAAAGGGAGAGTGCAATGGAGTAGATGTGTAGATGAGATATCAATAGAAGAATTAAAATTACATAAATGCCACACTCAGATTGATAGAAAATTTACTCCCCTACTTGGGATTTAAGTAGTAAAACAAAAATGCTAATATGTGACTTGAAAAAAAAAAAGAGGAATTTTTTTTTGGTTGTTTTTGCTGTTGTGGATTTTAGTTTGTTTCTGTAACCCTAATTTTAGTGTCAATTGCAAGGATTGTGTGACATCAGAAAAAATGTAATTATAAGAAGATTTATACATGATAAAACTGAATTGTAGTACATTTAAAATAATTCAAAATTGTCGTTAGGAAATTGTTCTTGTGTAGACTCTATATGTAGTATTTGCTGGTGATTTTACTTCACAGCTTGTTAAGATCATTATTCTTTTATGCTCTCCACCCAGGCATGAAATAAGATAAAAAAAAAAAAAAGGATCTCAGTATATGTAATTATAGTTTAAACAAAATGATGCTGAAATCAGTATGATTATTTATACTAATTTCAATAGTCTTAGTATCAGACCTTACCTAATACCTTTGTTTAAATGTAATTATTTGTACTGATTTTCTTCTTTTGAAAGTTTAAAGATGATATTAAAATAATTCTACTCCAAAGTACATAATAACCTTCTATTTGAATTAATTAAATTAAATTAAATCATTTTTGCCTGAGTTAGGACTACCAAGACTATTGTTACCATGTTTATTTCAGGAAAAGGCATCTCAAGTCACTTGTTTTAACTCAAATTAGGACAGATGAAGCTTATTCATCTCCCCATCATGACATAAAATTAGCTGCCAATCAATGAACTATACATCAGGATTACTAACAGCAATTTGATAAATAAAACACAATCCTAGACACTTAAAAAATGTTAATAAACAATTTTCTGAACACCCTTCAATACTGAACATCTTTCAACAATTAAGCTCATAACGTTCTGCTATCCGTTTGTCCTCTTCCTGCCCCCCACACCCCATATTTGGTTGTATCCTATGACCCAGAAGTGAAGACACTACTGAAAACAGAGGTCTGTAGCATCCCATGAACTCTCCCACCTCGGTCAATTCCCAAGTCCTTGGCCCTGGCAACGGCTGTAACTACTTACCATGGAGTCAGTCCTCCTGGGGACAAAAACAGACTCCCAAATGGACTTCTGTGTCAACTTCCCTTGGTTTCTCCTTTCCCAGTCCCCTCACTAGATTGGTATCCCTGGTGGCCACCTGCCTTCCCCTGGAGACCAGACCCCTCTGTCCTGCCCTTAACTCTGTCCCCCACCCCTTCCCCTGCTTAAGCTGTCCTCTCCATGGGGCTGGTCTCTTCTTCCCTGGGTCCCCTTTAGCCACATGCAGGAATAAAACACTGCAAAAAGAGCCTTTCTTACCTCTATTACTGAGCCAGCTGTGGGGAGTGTTGAGTAAGGGTCTGACTCTGTTGCCTGAAGATTAACTCAACTTGCTTTTCTACAGGAGAGGCTTGGTGGGCATAGATTATAGTCATCAGCACCCACTACTCCAATACCCACATTTTTAGAGGTTCTGCTCATGCCTCCCACATGTTTGAAGACAGGACACAGCTAGTATTTTAGTAGTACAGGGGTATGGAGATCTTTAATATAGGTTTATCCTACAATAGGGTGGAAGAAAATAACACATTTTCCACAAAACACAAAATGTTTTTCCACAAGCAGTAGTATTTAACAAGCAAATCTCGTTTCCTGAACATGTACATATTGAGTGAATATGCCCAGCTGAGTTATTTACGCACAGGTGTCTTGTGCCATTTGTAATATCCTGGGATATCTTGCTCAGCTTCCTGGTGCTGCTCCTAAATAAGTATTTAAAGGTGTCTCAGACTCTGTGCCATATCTGCCAACATCACTCAGATACACTTTGATAGTGATGGCACCAGATGTGTATGTGTGTGTCACTAGATACCCAAAACCATACCATCTATTTAGCATTACCACTAGATTATTTCACACATATCTGTTTTTCCACTTGTTTGGTAACTCTGCTATTTCTCTTACTGTACCATCTACAAGCATCTTATGCTTGCTATTTATAAAGAACATAAATTCTTTATACAACTCTTTCTGCTGCTTTCTGATGTGGATGCCCTTTGGATGCTATTTTGATTGGCCTCTATCACAGAGGGTTTGAGAATAAGGTATCATTTAGAGAAATTAGTAATTTCAAAAAGTCATCATCCACTTTATGCACTTTCTAAAGAAGAAAAATAATTTCCACTGTGCAAAGGAAATTGCTTGAAAGCTATTTTCACAATATCAAGATGGTATTTTTTTGTTTATAACTTTTTCCTACTTTATTTTTGTCACTCCTCTTAAATGAAACAGAAAAAAATTAGGAAATATTGATTGAAAACTCCATTGTGTCCTTTTGCACAAATCACAGTCTCTCACACCTGTAAGCCTTCAAATATTGTTGTCTGTGGTATTCTTATTTATTCTATATAATGCAAATTACCTCTGCCTGGGAAATTAGTTTCTCTGATCAGAATGGCCAATTTACATTGAGCCTTTGCTCTTGCTCTCAGAACTGCTGTAATTATTTAAGTGTACTGATATACAGTTGTATGGGATGTAGGAGGCAAGGTTTTGGTAGCAAAAGTGGACTCTGTGAGAAGAGGCTGTGGTTGCCCTGTATTGGATACAGTTCCAGTTAGCTCCAACAGACTGACCACAGTGAATGGCTGAATCCTGCAGTCATGGGTCTTGATAGGAAGACTTACTAAGAAATGGGCAAAATGTTGCCCATAAGCAGTGGGGCATGAAGAAAATAAATTAGGAGCAGCCATGTGAACATCAAGGTCAGAGAAGAAGGAGGAGGAGGAGATGCCCTAGGTTCTCTATCAGAGCTTTCCCTAAAGTTCATTAGACAGCACCATGCTGGATCACCATGCTGGTATTTCTTGAATTAGGCTGCAGCCCATGGAGGGCCACAAAGGACCGAGTTCTTCTGGCAAGAGCTACGTCCATTGAGAGACTTATTCTTCAGAATCTCTTCATCCTGCAGAACTGGTGCTCGTGGAAAGATCTCTTCACTGGAGAAGGGTGAAGTTGTGAGAAGAAAGGAGTGGCAAAGAACAAGAGTTATGAACTGACAACAAACATCCCCTCCTGTCTCCTCTGGGACTCTCAAAGCAGGGGAGGTGGAGGTAAATGAGCAAAGTTGAGGCAATGCTGTTGTAATTTCTTTGTCTGTCACTGTCCAAGTATAATTTAGTTGGCATTAAATTTTATTTTTTTTCTTCCTGGGCAAGTCTGTTTTACCCGAGTGTTCTTGGCAAATGGTCTTAGTGTCTTTCTCCTGACCAGTATTTTCTCATCTTATATTTTTCCTCCCTGTCTTGTTGAGTGAGAGAGCAGCTGGGTGGGGATCTGGCAGCCAGACAAGGTCAACCCATCAGAAACAATAAACAAAACCACAAAAGGTCAAAAATTGCATAAGAAGTTAATATTTTTAAAGAGTTATAATCTTGAAAAACTTGAAATCTATGGATGAAAGCTCATGACTTCTTTTTTGTTGTTGTTGGGTTTTTTGTTTATTTATTTTTATTTTGGTTTGAATTTTTTGTTTGTTGGGGTTTTTTTTTGTTTGGTTGGTTTGCTTTGCTTTGATTTTCATGAGCTTTTTTTGTGGGGCTTTTTTGTTGTTTTTTTTTGTTGTTGTTGTGTTGTTGTTTTTTAGTGGTTTTTTTTTTTGTGATTTATGATGTGTATCCTCATGAGTAAGAGTTACATGTGATGGAGCCCTGCTTTCCTGAAGATTACCAAACACCTTTTTGCTCATGGAAGTGGTGAATTAATTTCTTGGTTTCTTTGCTTGAGTATATAGCTTTTCCCTTACTCAGCTATCCACAAGTTTTCTCATTTTTACTTTTCTCTCTTCCTAATCCAGCTGTGTGGAAAGTGAACAAACCACTGTGTGAAGCTTATTACTTGCCAGGGTAAACCCAGAATTTCACATATCAATTAATTATAAATTTTCACAATACATACCACATAAAAATATACTTATTTTTATTTTGAACGACATAGGTAGGATTCATGTTGCTAGGTTAAAAGTCTAGGAGTTTCTGTCTTAATAGTTATCTAGTTTCATTTTATAATTTATGGAAGGAATGCAATCACTATGAGGCAGTCTGTCCTTCCTAAATCATTAGATAATTTACATTCCTCGTGTACCTCTTCATTTCTTTTTAGTGTAATGAAAATTTGGATAATTATTTTAAACTTAACTTTTCAATGTGAAAAGTTAAACAAAACTAAAAAAAACACAATATGCTATGCACATTAATTTTGGAAATGGAGGGGAAAGAAAGTGAAAAGCCAGTAAAAGAGAGTGGAATTGCTGTTGTAAACATGGAAGGCTTATTTTATGCAGTTAAACTAAAATTGAAAGATTAAATCATAGGTTGTGCTTCTAACTACCCATAGGATTCATAAAGACAATTGAGCACTTTTGTTTGGGACTTCCACAGTGTACTGTACAAATAACAAATGGATCTAAAGAAATAAAGGGACTCAGTATTACTCAGTCAGAACTAGAAATCAAAACTCTATCTGCTTTCAGTTGACTACTTAATAAGAAAATTAATCATATTTAAACACAGCAGATTTTTGTCTAAAGCTCTGTGTGTTAAGTGTATTCTGAGGATGTCTGCTAAATTAGGTGCATGATGTGCCCAAGGCAAGGTCTAATTTCTAAATACATTTGAGGCTTGAGTCTATTCCAGAACTTTTTTTCTGATTGGTATTTGAAGTAAAAGAACATTTAGATTCCTGAGAAAAATATAAATCAAAATCATAGGTGTTTTCAGAATACCAAGATTTTGTGGCTAGGTAATGACTGCACATTCTAGTAGCTGTTTTCAGGACAATCTCTTAGATGTGGATACCTGCAATTCCATTTTAATATCTCCTAGTGAGGTACATAAAATTTTCCAGTGAAATACACAGGAAGGAGTTACATAGTCAATTCAAAGAATATGAAATGCAAAACAATTTCCTTGGAATTTTGCTCTTCTTTTATATTATTTCCCATTTCATTTGGTTTTGTGATTTTTTTTCCTGCAGCTCAATAATGTACAGTTACTACTGAATGCCTAGACAAGCAGGTGTGCTGCCTCAGGTTCATGAAATACTCTTGGATTAAATTGTTTCCTAATTTCATACTTTGTTTTTCATTTTATAAATTAATAAATTTAATAGTATATGGTGCATATTATTAATGAATACTATACATACTTAAATTAGCAATTACATTCATGAAGACAACAATGTGGTGCTATTATGTTTTCATTTATGATTGAATTTGAGCTTAACAAGAAAGTAACTCCTAGTCAAATACAAAAATACAAAAACTGGATGATATAAATAGAGTGAAATTTGAAATCAAAGTTACATTAAAGCAGAAACACAGTATAATTCAGAGGGACATTTTAAGGTCATGTACTCTTTAAGAACATAATATGAAGATTATCAGCAGTGAATAGTTCTGCAGAAAAAGAGGTTGTTTGAAGAGAAAAATTAGGAAAAAAATTCCAGAGTAATATACAGAAAAAAAAACTTTAAAATATGGGTTTTTGTCTTTTGTTAATGTTTTTTTTGAATTTTGTTTCATTGTTGCCAAATAGATTCAGAAACAGATAATCTATCAGCTCCTCCAAAATCTCTGACATTCTAAAGTGTTTTAGTAGTAATTTTGACTTTTACCTGATAGTCTGAAATGATTTAGTGAAGCCTAACATGCTATCCGCCAAATTTGTGATAACATATCTATTAAAACTAATACATCCATAAATATTTTCAGATTCTGAATCGTGTGAAACCTCACAAAGAAGAAGCTGGTGATTATCTAACTAAATATATATGAGGAGTAACCACTGAAATTTTCATGTAATATTTGAGATAAGTGGACTTTAATGAGCAATTATAGTTCTATAATTGTAGCCTCATCTCCTCTCCTGGTTATTAGCTCTGTGGTTCTGGCCAAGACCAAATACACTGAAAATTTGAGTACCTGAACTAAAAAAATCTAACTCTACAAAATAGGAGCACTGATGTTAATAATAGCCCTCTCTTCTGCTGAGACTGAAGTTGACACAGCAGTTTTTATCAATGATAATCTTAGAAGTCTTAATATTAGGTTGCCATTACTAGCTAGGATGCCAATACAGGAAATAACTTTAAAATTACTTTTCTGAATATGTACAGAAATACGTGAAATGTTTTGTGCATAGGAAAGGAAGCAATTGTTTCTGGATGAAAGCCAAGAAGATTGTGTCTTCAGCAGAACAGATAATATTTTTCAATGAAACTCCGGTTGTGGGAATGTGATAGAGAGTCTTCAGTGTATATGTCTTTTCAAGATTAAATTGATTCAATGCTTTGTTATTTTGATTGAGAGAATATTCAAAGGTATTTGTTTTGACTTTCTTATCTTCTCACACAGAATTTGAAGACTTAATTATGTTAAATGGATTTTAGGGGTTCTTGAAGACACAAACAGTAAAATTATAAAATTTTTTGTTAATTTATTCTTCCACCACCACCACCCAGTCCTGAAAAAGAAATTTAAATTTATTGAAGTAATTTTTTTTCCTTCCTCATCCCCACCTAGATGAGTAGGCTGCAATCTGGAGCGGAGGCAAGGGTGCAAAGCCTGATTCATAGTGGTTTAGGAAGAAAATAGTAGAACTTCAATAGTACATAGTACAGGTAAAATGTATAAATAAATACACTTACCTTGAGGGCATACAATCAGAAAGCTTTCACTGGCAAGGGTGATGATAAACAGATTGGGAGACCACTGATTTAGACTATTATTTGTGTTGTGATTAAGTTTATACTTCCTAGCCTCAAAAGTGAGGGACAAAAAAAGTCAAACAATAATTTCCAGCTTCCATCTTGTAGAAAGAGAATGAGAAGCAGATAAGCCCCCATCCAAATCCTTCCTGTGAAGAGCTTCTTCTAAATGGCCAGCCTAAACCTCCCCAGACACAGCTTAAAGCTGTGTCCTCTTGTTCTGTGGCTGGTTCCCTGGGAAAAGAGCCCGACCCTCAGCTGGTTTAGGTTGCTTCCTGAGCTTCCTCTTCTCCAGGCTCAACAACAGGCTCCCCACTCCCTCAGCTGCTCCTTATAGCACTTGTGTTCCAGATCTTTCACCAGCCTTGTTGCTGTGAATTATCTGAGAAAAGACAAAGTGTTCCTGAAAATCTGTTTTAGGAAAAAAGTGAGTTTATTTCAAAAGGTTTAGAAAACATTCTTTTTCCTGACAAGGATTGTACAGCAAAACTGAACTTGGTTCATCTTTCATTCCTTCCTTAGGCATTGATTGATGTTAGCATCTGCTGGCCTGTTTGCTATAACTGTGTTTCTGAACCTCTACATCCTGGCTAGGCTAAAATTCTTTGCACCGTTCTCTATACCTATAAATAGAACAACTTGATTTGGAAATTTTAACATAGCACTCTTGACAGTTACCTATGAAAACATGTTATTTTTATATCCTGTTGATATTATTTTGCTTTATTGATTCATTAATGGATCATGATAACCTTGCAATTATAGGTCTTTATATTGGCAGAGTTACCTGGATCTCATCAGAAGTTTGTTTAGAGATTGAGAAAATTGAAATGCAAAGACTGGAAAATCCCTATGAGGGTTAACCCCCCCACACACACACCCCTTCATTCAATACTGATTTTTTTTTTGTTTGTATTACGTAAACTATATGTATATAGTATGTATGTACATACATACATTTTTACAAGGACAAAGAAAAGAAATGTAGGCTCTTTACTGCCCAAAATTTAAATTCATGAGGTAAACATACTGCCAAGAATTAAAAATATTGATTTTGAAATGAAAATACACTAAACAATTACCCGGGGTGATGGGAGGGTTAGAGCATTCCCAGGAGAAAATCCAGGCAACCTCAGTAGAGAAATTGACACTCTTTGGAGATATTAATCTTTCTGTATTACTTATAGCTGGAACAGATATAAATATATCAGATGACTTGTCTTATATAACTGGTTTTAGACTACTTATTGACGGCCCACATTAATTTATGTCTGGACATTTCTCAGTGGTTGAATTAATATTTATAGTTGAGAGATATAAGACCATACATAGACGTAGGTAAAAGTTGTAATATTCTCAATATAAAATGAAGGAATTGTAGTTACAAAAGAATTAAATTCAATGATATGCAGTGAAGTAGGAGACAAGGAAAAAAAGGAGAGAATATTAAAGGAGTGTGATTAGCAAGCATATCTACAAAACTTTTCAATACTTCATGATAATTACAGTAATTTACAATGTACCAGCAACCATAAGTTTAAGAACTTATCCCAGAATAATAATACTGTAGGCGTTGGTTAATACTCGAAGAAAAGTCTGGCAAGAATGTGAACTGTAAGTCAGTTTTATAGAGAAAGTAAGACAGTGAGAAGATAGAATGAGTGAAAACATAGATGGAAAATAGGTGTGTACAAAGTACCTAGATACAGGAGTGGTGGTGAATGCTGAGATTTCAGCAAAATATAGTCAGGATCCTGGCTAAGAGGAGCCTATTGGAAAGTAATTGTTCTTTTGAATCTGAAAACCATCTTGGAGGGCTTCCTGTTGAAGTCTGAGCCCAAAGATTTGCATAATTAAATTAGTAATGTAGTGACGAGCCCACAATGAAGACAGAAAAAAAATTTAAGCACAGTGAGCATACAGCTGTCATGACATTGAACATTTTGTTCCATATATTAATCTTTATAGAAAATCTTTCACCTTAACAGATCAAATTATTTGCACAGAAATAACATTGATTGAAAACATAAACTTTCCTTGATGTGGTTTTTAAATTTTGTTTTATTTGTTTTGATTATTGTTTTTCATTTTTTGGTAAATATCATAAGCATTGATAAATTTCATAATCTCAAAAAATTAGAAATGTAAGCAGAAATAATCTTTCCTAATATACAAGACCAGTGCAGATATCTGCAGATGTTAAGCTAAGCACAAGTTATCTTACGAGCCTCATTCTAAAATTAAACGTTTAATTAATCCTTAAATTAATTATTTTATTCTACATTGACTAAGTAAAGAACTCAGTTAAGTTTTAGAACAGGGTTTTAATGTTCTACATTACTACTTTTGGATGTATAGATTTTACTATTGAGGTTTATCCCTACATAGTAAATTGTTGTGGAAGTGGGTGAGTTGCATGCAATATGAAGTATTATGAAAACAGTTTTGCTACTATTCCTCATTTTCATCAGTTGTCATAGAATTAATTTTCACAGGAAAATCCTCCTTAATTTATTTAGAAAAAACTTCTAAATTTAATTATATTCAGTGTCATAGTCTTAAACATTTGTATGCCCATGTGTTTCTGTCTCTGAAGGCTAGAACTCAGAATAACAATCACTTTTGTAATTGGCAGGTGAGAGAACTAAATTCTTCCATTACTAATAAGGCAGTTAAAGACAGCTAACATTTCAAATAATTATTTTGGCAAATATAAATGTAGATACACAATTTTCAAATGATTACTTTTCTCCTCACAAATGTCTTTCCTGTTTTGAAAAACTATTTTTTACAATTCTGGATTTGATATGTGGTTTTATAAATTTTGTTTTAATTATGCACATTGTTCCTAAAAGAGAAACCTGTAATTTTTTATAATTAAAAAATAAGAATCATAAATATTATTTTTATCTTGATTATTTTAATTTTACTTAGAATATCAGAAATTTTCTTTGAATGATGAGACATCCTTATAAAATGCGTTCCATGGATCATCACAGCATAAAAGCAAAATCAAAGATAAATCTTGGACAGTAATACCACTGCAAATCACGGTAAAATGTCAGCAGGGAATATCCTAAAATACTTGTACAAAATAATAAAGTTAACTTGGATCAAAGTAAAAGCCAAAATTTTATGTTTGCAAAGGTGTGTGTGTTATAAATTCCTGGCTTTTTTGCATCTGATTACCATTGTTGATAATTTTATTTGTTGATAGGAAGGCAAAACACCATAATAGTGCCTGTTTCTCCCTAGTGAATAAATGAGTTGAGCCATCTTTCATTTTTACTTCAGTGAATGCAGCAAAAGATGACAAAGGCTTATGCACCTCAGTGCATAATCTCTTGAGCTGCAACTATGCTGGAAGTGAGATGACCTCAGTATGTTTATTTAATTAAAAAGAAAGGAAGTTATTTCTAGGGAATGTGCATTAAAAAAAGAAAATGCTAATAGTCACCACAAATAATATGAATAACTCTGAACAAAACACAGATTAAATACTGCAAAAGATTCCATATAACAGCCAGATCTACTAATGACTTGATTATTTTAAGGTTGTTATAAATTAAAAATTAACCAATGTGTGGATGTAACAATTTCAACGTAGTCTTTATTTTTTTTCATTTCTGTAGCACACATTTTTTACAGCACCAAGTTTTTTCTACCAAAAACGTATTCAGAATTAAAAAGCTTTTTAAGGCACTGACATGTTTTTTGTAATTTAAACTGATGCCATTCAAACAATACAGTCTAGTAGTATATCTAAATTTCATTCCACAAATTTTTATCATGGGGAAAATGAAAGTTGAATATAGAATTGATGATACTTAAGAGAATTTTTGAACAATACTTCACCTCTGAATTTCTTATTTATTTCAATTCTGATAGTACATCTCTCTGAGCAAAAGGATGTTAAATGGAAAACTTAGTACCCAGTAGATCCTAGAGCAGATATACAGAATTAAATGAGGCACTGATCCCTTAAAAATAAATAAATAATTTTCTGTGGCCAATGCTAATATTGCATATATTTCTGGGTGCTTAAATTTTAGAGATTGGCTTTCATGTGTACTTGGTTTCTTCATATTTTGTCTTGTTTAATTTCTTATAAAATGTCAGGTGATAGTATTTTATTTATTATTTTTACTAGAAATTGCTTGTTTCTCATAAATTTTATATAATTTATATATGTTCAAATACTTTTTTTACAATTGCTTGGCAGTTGGCAAAGAAATACATTGTCACAGGTTCTATGATAAAAAAATTAACCAATTCCCATATCTCACTTTCCAAAATAAACTAGTTTTGATGGCTATAACTGCTATAAAAAATAGCTTACATTCCAAACAAAATTTCCTTGGAGTCTTGGTATATTATTTTAAATAAGTGAAAAATGCATAATTTTTCTATTAATTTAATTTGACAAAAAACTATTCAGCTAAGTGTCATAAAATACAAATAATTTGTATCTTCATGAGATTTTTTTGAAAAGGTGAGAGAAAGGAATTAGTGTTTCTATTCTAATATTCATATATTAGAAGATAATATTTCATGTTCTGTTATATTCAATGTTAGATTAAAGCTTATAAATGTCTCTCATGCTTGCTAATGGTATTCTAGACTATTGTCCTAATTTTTCAAAACTGTTTAACTTCTGCTCTAACACTAGGAAAAAAAATAGCTCAGCTAAAATCTATTTCTAAAAGAAAGAGCAATCAGGAATGTCTGTGGAATTAGGTATAAAAATAGCATTAAGTATTTCCAATTTACAACAATTCTAAAATAAATTTTCTTGAATTCTTATGAATTAATGTTCTAACACAATATTTAGGAGTGTTAAAGAATACTAGCTTCAAGGCAGCAAATAAGTTGATAATTAGATGAGTAAACCCTCAATTACTTTGTCATTATCAGTGTGTAGAAGGATGAAATAAACACCTTCTTCACAAGACTGTCTTTCTTAAGGAGTTACTTGAAATTTATATTTTTTCTTTGAAATTTCACTGCTATTATTGAAGCAATAGCTGTCATCTTAGAACTTGCACTAATACATAGAAAACATTTTCTTTCTTTACTTTAAAGGACACATACTGTATGAATAGTTTGGGGGGAAAGGCATCAAATAAAACATCTTCATGCAGCATGAAGAAAATTTACATCAAAATCTATTGTCCTACACCGACATCCCATTAGGGAAGGATTCAAGTGTCTTGGTACATCTCTTTTCCTAAAGCATAGGGTACACCTGAATATCATGATATCCTGTATTTTTTGATCTAATGGCCACATGGAACCCTGCCAGTTGGTGTTGCTCCTCATCATCATGAATTTGGGCAAGAGATTACTCTGTATCCATCCAAAAAGGCGACTTGCCTCCCCTGCCCCTTGCCCGTTTTAAGGAAGTGCTAGCCAAGCCATGCCATTGAGAAAACTGTTTAATTTTCTTCAGCTGTGCATAGTTATCTCTAGATTACTTTTGCCTCCCTATTCAAAGACATCAGTGAGTGACAGAATGATTGGATTTTTTATGATTCCTGTTTTATGGAGAATCAAATGACCTAACAGACAAAAAACAGACTAAATACTGTGAAAGATGCCATAAAAGAGTGAAGTGAGTTTGGGTCCATAATCTTATTTTCCCCTCCTTTGAAGTACTTGTTTCCTTCTCTGTTCACCAGTCCCATTTTTTTCATAAGCAACTGAAAAGTTTTATCAACTTTTTTCAGCTTTGCCTCTTGTATCTATTAACTTGTCTAGTCAAATCCTCACCCAAGTACCAAACATGAACATTTTAATTATCATATACAAACATCAAATCTCCTCAAACTCAGACAAATATAACAACATAGCTGGAAGTAATACCAGTATATGAAACAAAGGAAAAGATTTAAAATATCAATGAAGACTGACAGTGAAATGAATTTTATTTTTCAGTAAGTAAGTAAGTAAGGTGTCACCTGTGATTAAGAATTATGACTTCTAGCATTGATCAGTATTTATGGTCAAAATCACTTTTGCCAAATAGATATTTACTCAGGCAGATGAGAGTGTCAAGCACAGTTGGTTATGACATCAGTCATATTTTTGCTTTTTTTACTTAGATATGGAAAGCATGATTCCTCAACTACATGTAATGGTATGTGATATTAAAGCTTGTCCACACATTTTTTTTTCCTTTTGAATTTAAACTGGAGAATAATGAGAGAAATTCTACTGATCTGTACTTAAAGTACTGTAATTCTCTGGACTTTGTATGGTGTAACAGGCTGTTTGCAAAACCAAATGGATAAACGATGAATATGGCACAAAAGTTATGGACAGAAATTAGAGGGGGTAAAGTCAAATTGTAATTAAGCAAAGCAAAGCAAGCTCACATTGATTGATTAGCTAGCTAAAACAGGGGAAAATTAATAGATGCTAAAGCAGAGTTGGAGCTAATAGCCATTGGACCAAGTAATCAAGGGTAATAATTAGCTTTTCCATAACTGCATAATATTTATTGAGAGCAAATATTTGTTTGTTTTAAAAAATAAATTACACAAAGCATGGTATTTGAAGTGGAAAATAATTAACTTTATCTTATCATCTGTGTTTTACAGGGCATAAGAGTAAATGATCATCATAAGGTCTTCCATCATCACAGTCTTTGAAACTGTATCAATTTTTTCACTTCTGGCAATAGAGTTTTGTTTGATAATAGGTTACAGGGCACACAAACAAGATTTTACAAAACAGGTTATTACCACTATCAAGCAGATTAATATCTAGGTGGGTTGAATTAATAAATACTAAAGCAAAGCATGGCTAATAGGAATTGCTCAGGAGGAACATAAATATTTATAATAGAAATAAATTTCTTGCACTGAGTTTTCTGTGGTTGTGGCTATCCTAAGGAATCTATATTTAAAGGAATATTTTCTCTACAACAGATATGAATAGATATATTTGCTGTTAAAATGCAGCAGTACTCTGCAATCTTTTTTCTCATATTTGTTTTCATCTCTTTTTTTCAGTATTTCTCTTACCATTATGACCAGCAGCAGTCTCAGAATTCCCCAAATGATCCTTTCTTTGGTGGTGGAGGTTGGGAGTGAAAGCTTTACTTGTGTATGGTTTGACATGTCACATGCTCAAGGTATAATTTGCATCTAACTATTGAGTCAGTGTAGAAGAATTCCTTACATAGTTCAGATTAAATTCCTGCATTTCATGTGACAATCATGAAGAAAAATGAGTCTTCTCTAGGTGATGATTCACTACAGAAATATGATACTTGAAATGCTGAAACTCTTTAAGACTTTGTATATAAACAGAAGAAATCTCCTCTGAAAACCACTACTCAAAAAGTAATCTCATATAACCCTTGGGAATTTATTTTTGCTGTAGCCTACTTGTTGGTTAGTGCTATTCAATCCAATAGTAAATACAGCATTGTTAGTAATAAAAGTTGTTAGAAAAGTGGATTCACCCTGAAGCAATATTGTTTAAATTTTATTTTGAGATTGGTGCTGTCAGGCATCCATATAATGTTTACAGCAAATGTAACAAAAGAAATATTAACTTCTTGGCATTTTGAAGAAATGAATTCATAAAGGATAATTCAATCCATCTTTTAGTATTCCAGATTTTCAAACATCACAAATAAACAAAACCTCCAAGAGTGTCTGCAAAACTCAGAAATCCTTTCATCCATATCTATTTAGGTAGTATCACCAAAAGTTTTGCATTGATCATACCATCTGTTCTGGTCTGCTTTTCCTTTCCAGTCTTTATTTACCTTTTATGTGCATATACCTGACTGTGCATAGACCTTGAGTGTTCTTCCAGTCATGGACAGTCTTTTCACAGATGGATAGACAGATAAGTGATTGTCCATTCCATAGAATTCTACCTTACTTTTTCTACAACTTGCATATACTACTGACATGCTCTGGTGAAGTTATTTTTCAAAACTTTAAAGTAAGATGTAGTCACCAAACTGTAGTCAGTAAGCAGCAATTATCCTTATTCTAGGGTCTTTCTCTCTAGTCAATGACTCTTCTGAAGCACCACTAGCCTTCTTTATTTTCAAGGAATTATCTAAGATGGACTTAATTACATCCTTGTTTTGGGAATGGCTACCATTCACCATATAGCAGTGACTATCACAGCAGACTCATCATGAAGGAGCTATAGCAGCTTGATCCATTGCTTAAGTTTTGGAAATTTGTCACCTGAGATTTGTTGGGATGTTCTGACTGAGATCCAACTGCCTTTGCAAAAGAATGTAATTTTTTATCTGCTGGTCCCCTCTGGGTATCTCACCCACACTGCAGCCAATAGGATGATATTACATATATATAAGTACATTATTAAATCCATAAATCACTCCAGTAGGTTAGATACCTACCTTTAAGTTAGTTAAGGTTAGGCAAAATTAATTGACTTTGCATTTGTAGTTGAGTTTCAGATTTTTAACACGAGTATAGTCATCTTACTGCAAGCATCTACATGAAGAGTAAGCATCCAGGATTATACTGTATTCAGTCAGAATGTAGTCAGTACAGAAATCTATGTCACCTGAAACAGTCACATTTTATTTTCTCAGCATGGCATCCAAGGGTAATAAGAACATTAGAGAAAATCTCTCACAGCCTGCAGCAGCTCCTGTAGAAATTCAAAGTTTTCTATAGGTCCTTTTTCACGTACTAGTACCATGTACATGTCTCAGATATCTTTGGGAATTTCAAATTGCATTTTATGTCTCTGTTGAATAAATACTCTAGTAGGTGATCAGTTGTTAACAGACAATTCCATGTATGTGTCTGTAATCTGGAGCTGAAGTGCACATATTGTTTTGGTAGTATGTGCCTGCTATAAAAGCATTTATTTTTTGGTAGTGTAAGCTATTCACTATTTTTTTTCCTGTTTGTTTCTCTGGTCACTTTATAAGGTCAAAACCAATTTTTTGTTGTTTTTTTTTTATTTTTATTTTTTACTGATATTGTAATTTTAGAAAGTCTATGAAGAAACATCCAAAGCATGCCTATCTTTGACCTTTGTCTTTCTAATTATTAGTTTTCTCTGTCTGATAAGGCTGAGCATAGAATTGAGTTAGAATTAGGGATCATATCTTGCAAAATACTGTAAAACATAGTAATAACATTTTTATCAGAGTTGGAAAGTACTATACTAGTGTTCTTATCAGAAGTGAAACTTGCTAAACTGAGGAATTGAGTTTGGGACTATAAAACCTCCCCTCCCCTCACCTCCTCTCCCCTCCCCTCCCCTCCTCTCCCCCTTCTCTGCCCACTGGAGTTTTAAAAAGTACTGGGCCAGGAGAGGCTATTTGTGATGTTCAGTTTGGGGAATAAATTTTATTTAAAACAATAACTTCAACAACAACAACAGTATAAGTACTGAGAAGATGCAAAAATAGTCATACAGATAAGGCTAGTGAAAAGAGGGAGGCTTGTGAAAAGAAATGCTTGTGCCAAAAATTTTTGGATGTTAAGAAATCAGCCGTATTTCAAAATATATGTTAAAGAGAACTGGAAGGAATATATCGTCTTCAGTAGGAGAATCACAGAAAATCTGAATAAAAGTTAAGTAGCAAAACTGAAAAAGAGAGAAAAGACATTTAACAAGTGTGTAGAAATTGTAGCCCCGATTCTGCCTCTTACAGGCATTAGGAATGTAAAGGGGTGGCTTTGGCTAAGAGACTAAAAGATAACTCAAGCTCTGATGAATAATACAAAGATCAGGACTTTTCCCATTTCTTTTATCCCATCTGCTCCACTCCTGTGTCTTTTTATGCTTTTGCTCCTTCAGAAAATACTGTAGCAATAAGAATAAAGGTAAATTTAAAATTCAAAATATCTGGGCATTAGGATGTCAGAGAAAAAGCCTCCTGTCATTCCCACCTTGAGCATGTGAAAAGGTTGTCTTCATGTACCAATTTCATTCAATATAGAACTGTGGAATCATAGAAAGGTTTTTGTTGGAAGACACCTTAAAGATCATCTATTTCCAACTGCCCTGTCATGGACAAGGATACTTTCCACTATATCATGTTGCTATGCATTCATACAGGATACCTATCCACTATATCAACATTTACTATGCATTCAAAAGTATCAGTCCTTAACAAGTTTATACCACATTGGCTGTGGGTGGGCAGCACTATGGAATTCATGCCATACAGTTCGTACTGATCACTATAGTACGGATTACTCTTAGAATGACCAAGCTTGAGAGTTCCCTACAAAACAAATCATAACAGAAGTAGATTTCTTTCTTCTCCATGTTTTCTCTTCTTTCTTGATATGGTTATCTTCTTTACCCAATCCCAAGAGAAAGGGATTCTGGTCTGTCCCTAATAGGGTTAATATTTGTACTGTTAATTTTGGCAATCATTTTGTGTATTTGGAATTATTTCCTACTTGTTTCTAATTCCTTGGGATTACCTAGTTTCTGCTTTTCCTGTAATGTGTATGGTCCTGCGTGTAACCTCATGTCTTTGCTCCTTTGATAGTCCCTCTGTTTATACTCATGGAAAAGCCTCATCTTGTACCTCGTTATGTCATCACCATTTTATGAAGTAGTTATATTCTTGTTCATTTACTATTTTAGTAAACTTAAATTTAAGCTAAAGAAAAACAAAAAAAATTATATAATATATTTTTTCTTATAATTTAGAAAACAGTATAGGTACGATTAAGTTCTAAGAATAATATAGTAAACGGGGCATCTTAAATCTTCTTCTCCTTTTCCTATATTTAGGTAATTAATTTACTGTGACATTCTCCAGTCAAGCTAATATTCTGTTCAAAAGAGCAGGTGTTCTACTGAATTCCATTGAGACCTTTCCCTTTAATTTTTTCATGTCTTCTCTGATGCACTTTGCTTCCCACTGATTTATATACATTTGTGTGATCACATTCCTCATATTTATCTAATTTTTCTACTTATAATGCTTGAAGCTGTATTTCCTTTGATATGTTAAACAGAATACTAATTTTCTGTGTTTTAGAAAGGAATTTATGTGAAAATGGGGTTGTTTATTACAGAGACAAAACAGTTTTTGTATTGTTTATATATGTCATAACACAACAACGAGAAAAACTATGAAATGTCAGTGAATGGTCAGACATGGTCCAGAAATTGCTCTGTGATCTTTTCTCTTTCTTCTTTTCTCTAAAATCCTATATACCAAGTCAACCAACCCCTTAATTGAATACTCAGTAGAGATGTTACTTTAGAATAACAGTTATTACTTTGAAGAATCTTTTTCTTTTGCATAATAGCATGTTATAGAAAGCATGTGTTAGAAGTAGGGTGATAATGTTTTCATGAAATTATTCAGCTTCCTAAATTATCTCTTTTTATTAACAAAGTATACAAAGAATTCTTGAAATATTGGATAAAAATTTGAATAAGGCATTTCTTGGTTGCCAGCAGTAAAGTTCTGTTATTTTTGACTTGGTTTTCTGATGGTAGAATTAAATTGTCTACAACTGCCTTGCAAAAAGAAAAAAAAAAAAGCTGAAATATAGAAAAGCAATATTCCCTTAGTTATTGAGCTTATCCAATGGATTCTTGGATCAGAACACTCTAACTAAGCTAACTGAACACTCTTTCTGTTACTCTTTCTCACTGGAATTATCCTATTTAGATGTGAGAAAGTTTATGGGGCATAAGTGGAGTTAAGCAGTGATATAGGAAGACATTCTTCATATTTCCCCCTTGGTAAAGTGATTTGTGGTAAGAAGTGGGTCTATAACTAAGATATTTGAATTTTTATGAAGAAGAATTCCATGATATCTCAGTAATTTTTAAACTTTTCTCCCTCTGACACAGACAGATATTAAACTTACATTTAAAACTGCTAGTGAAAGATAACCAAAATCATTCTAAGAAATTATGTTCTGGTTTATATTCATCTAATGCTCTGAGATTCAGTTACTGATGCTTTTCAAGTTGCCACCAGGAGACAAGCCAGAATAATCCAACTGCACGTCTGCCCTCATTCAGTTCTGAAATGACATATCTGAAATGATGGAAATTGGATAACAGTATTCATTTGTCATCTCAGTTTTCTTGGGCTGAATAGAAACATGAATTTTCCTGATTTTATGCTGTATTTCTCAATTTTAGGAATGTAGTGTGCTTCCACCTTTAACTTTAGGAGGAGAGTAATCACAAAGCAGCTAAATGGATTGCTGCATAAAAGAAGATACAGCATAACATCAAGGAAAACAGGTTTTCCAATTAAGATTAGTACACCCCCAGGATTCAGCATGCAGTTGGAAAGGATCACCCATTAATTAAATTTATTTCTCTTTTAATTATTTTAATGATGTATTATAAGATTAAAATTTAAATTAATTAAATCTTCTATTCCTGGATAACTACTCTTATAGTAAGTAAATTTAAAACAAACAAACAAAGAAGTATTCTGCCTAAAACCAGATTTTAAAATTTTGAGATGCATTCATTTTATTGAGTCTGCATAAAATTCAAGAGAAGTGACAGGTCATCTTGTTCTAAGCAGCTGGCACATTTGTTGTGTTCCAAAGGAACTTTGCTGAAACTATTATATATACCTCTTAGCCTATTAACTATCAAATAAAATTATATCCTGTGAAGACAGGCTGAGATACTTGAGATTGTTCATCCTGGAGAAAAGAAGGCACCAGGGTGACCTTACAGAAACATTTCAGTATCTAAAGGGGTACTACAATAAAGCTGCAGAGGGACCTCTTAAATGGGAAGATGTTGCTAGGACCATGGGGAATGGTTTTAAATTAAAAGACAAGAGATTTAAATTAGATTGAGGAAAAAAATCTTTACTCAGTGAATAGTAAGGCACTGGAAAAAGTTGCCCAGAGGAGCTGTGGAAGTCCCTGAAAGTATTCAAGGCCAGGTTGGATGAGGTTCTGAGCAAGATCATCTATTCTGTGGCATCCCTACCCATGGGCTGCTTGGAACAAGGTGATATTTAAATTCTTTCCAACCAAAACCATTCTATGACTCTATGAATCAGCTCATGCATGCTAAAATGCATACATGAAATACCATCCAGGAATAGCTGTAACTATTGAAATGTCATAACTAGATGCTAATACAGTTGCCATAACTTAATCCTTCTATTACTGTTTTTTAATTTTCATGTTTTTAAAATTTGATTTTGCTCTTTTAATAACTTGGATTATCATACTGATATTTCCTTTAAAAAAGGAAAAACCACACATGATTAAAAGAACATTTTCATGCTAAGACTTCAGAAATAAGTCTGTGGGTAGTATAGCTTTTATATAATTTGGTTGTTTTGGGGTTTTTTGCAGCATCAAGTTTAAATTATTTCAATTTCTTGTTTGAAGTCTTTTCATGCTGTTTCAAATTGACTAAGGCTATCACCTACAGTATATTCACAGTATTTCAGGAGCCACAAAGCTTATTTACTGGAGATAAATTAATGAATTCATTGCAAGGTTTGAGCTCTGTTTGGATGTGTCTTTATACAAAATTATAAACAAAAGTTAGATGAGGCTTAGAGCACTAAATATAAGCATCCAGTGCCATTCAGAATTCTCTGGAATATCCAAAATACCTACAAAGACTGAAAGATTCCAGTGGGAAACTTCAAGAGAAAATGGATACCTTTATTTCTATTAAAAATGAACAGTCATAGAGAAGAAAATAATTTTTAATTAGAAAATGTCTTTTTGACTTTCAAATGTATAGAAAAGTAATATATGAAGAGTTGGTTTTAGGATAAGGACCTAAATCTTCATAACTTCTAAGATTTGTGCGTAATTTAATGAATTTTGAAGTATATAATGAAGCCAAGGAGGAAAAACTGTGGGAACATTGACATACATTTAACAAAAGCAATGGGTAGCTATTCAGATTTCTCCTGTCTGTCATCTTATAACAATGCTGATTCCTAAATATATTAATTGATATAAACAAAGCTATAGCCATTTTATGTTCAATTGTTCTGAAATATCTCAATTAAAACTTCAAACAGATTTGGTAGAGTGCCTTTGGGATGAACATCTTCATTAGTATTCTCTCAAGGAAGAAATTATGCCTTCAAACAGAATAATAAGTGTGAATGAGGTAATTCATGGGCCATGCATGTGTCCCTAATAAAAATGGCATGATGTTACTGGGGTAGCCTCTGCTAAAGAAAATAGAGTTCTCCTGAAGTCTAATTTTTGAACATAGTTTGATCTGTTTTGAAAGAGAGTAAAAGTGTATGACTGGAACTAATTTGCTGCAATTTCTTCTTTGTGCTACATACTTAAAAGCATTTAGAACTTCATTTTGAAATTTTCTGTTCTGATTCAAGTGTTTGTTGCTGTCCTCATTTTTCATTCCATTTTTATTAAGAAGGAATCAATATATAATGTTCTGAAAATTCAGAGAACAACAGATTTTGGTTAGTTTCACACTGTATTTTCTCATCCTACAGAATTCTGAATTTCAGGATTCTTTTATTTCATCAATGCAGAAGAGCTGCACTGAGGGACAATATCTGTTCTCAATTCAAGTGTTATATGCCTTTAAATAGATATTGGCTGAGATGGAAAATGCTCAGAAAGGAGCAGGAAGATGCTTCCTTATCTGGTGGGTAACTGAACACACATCTGGCAGGTTCTTCTGCAAAGAACCCTGTGAACTATTGGTGATTAAGTTCAAAGGAAGAAATGAAGAAAAAGAATCACAGAAGAGGGCTGTGGGTCTCCCTTCTTCTTCTGAGAGGAAGAGGGTCCATATCAATGTTTTAATGAAGAATTAAAGTGGTGGTCCTGCACTTCCTGCACTACACAGTTCCCACAATCCCAACACCCCTACTTGTTAAACAATAACCAGGTCTAAAAGGGGGAAAAAATCTTTGGCAAAATCTTATAGCTTCAGTGTCTTGGAAATGTAATTTCAGTTTATATTTTATTTAAAAATTGAATGCATTAAAAAAATAAAAGAAAATTATATCATTCTTCTCTCTTTTTGACCAAACCAAGGATAAAGAAAAGAGCTTTGCACACAGGCCACTAAGCTCTGATCAGCTTTGGACCTGCCAGTCATCATTCTAAGAGAGTCTCAGTGGCTTTCTGGAAGACAGATAGGACAGAGAGTTGATAGAAACAGTGAATTACAAACGTGGGACAGGAAAGTGGTCAGTCTACTTGCATTAAGACATTTCCAATAACTTCTAAATATAATACATATCAGGTCATAGGGGTATAATGACAGTATGATATTGAATATGTTTTTGTGGGTTTATTTTCTGAAGTCAATCAACTCACAATATTACTTTTACTGTTTTCTGTTTATTTTTCCAGACAGTTATTTGGATTTCAGAGGTACGGTGCCTTTATCATGTTGCACTCAGATGATATTTTTTACCACCAGTGTGTTTTACGTTACTCTTAGAATAACACAATGGCCATAAGTTGGACACTACTATTGACATGAGTTATTTTTATACAGATGTATTTGCTTAGTGGGTCAGAAAGCAATTGTTTGTCATATCAATCATACCTGTTACATTTTGCCTCTAAGGTTTATGGCAGATAAGGTGAAATTGCCTGAAACAAAACTTCTACCATTCTTTTTATTTATTAGCCCCTAGCACTGCCTCTACTTCTGTGGAAAGTTTATCTGACTAGTCAATAATTTACCTTTAAGAGACAATTAATTTCATTTTTAAACTCCAGCTTACTTGTTGCGTAACATATACATAGAAGCTTTGTATGGAAGACACAATGATTGCAAAAATAAGCTAGTACCAAAAATTACACAGTACCTTTTAGGTTTTTTTGTGGAAACTGGAAATATTTGGCTTGAGATTCAGTGAACATACAGACACGTATTTATGTTTCTGGCAACTACTAAAAATTCTCTCTATAGCCTATCAATAGAAATAAGAATTTTCAGTGGCCAGTTTCTTCTCCTTAAATTAGTTAACCAAACTACTTCCTGGAAATATATGGTTTTTAATTGAAGAAGCCTGACTGCCAATTTTAAATTATAAACCTGCCTTTTAGACAGAACTGCAGTGATACAATTAATCAGTAATTTTATCTCAAGACATAGTCAGAGAAAGCCTGCAGTAACTATAGCTAAGCATTCATGGTTGTATTGCTGAGGATGAAGAATTTGTCTTGATATTTACACGATATGAGATGAAATTCAGTACCTGCCTTACCTCTATTTTCATCTATAACTTTACATATAGTTTCAGAATGAGTTTAGGTAAGTCTTACAATTAATCTGTATTCTCAGGGTTTTCTGCCCTGATTTCATGTCCCCTTCCTCTTTATTATGGAGTCAGAAGAACTTGTGTTCTCTTTGTGATTAAAGTGAATGATCTTTAAAGCCTAACTGGCCCACAGATAGCTTCTTCTTATAAAGGGATCTTTGGTCTAACTGTGGTTGATATTCTATAATTCTAGCACAAATTAGAAAATAAAACAGCTGATATGCATTAGTGGTCACTAAACAACTGTTTTTACAGCTAAATTAAAACAAAAATTAAAATAAAGCTTCATACAAGCCTTAAAACAAATTTGGGTAAAGCAAATTCAACATGGTCCAGTCCCGGCCCTAGCAGAGCTAGTACAAAGCCTCTTAACTCTATACTGTTATCAGTGTTTCAGTCTCATTAGCAGTGGTTCAGGCCTCATTGTAATATTATTCTGTCTGCCTTTTACCCAGGCATATATTGAAACATGACTCAGCATAGTCACATAAGAGGAAGATATCAGTATTCATATTGTGGCTCTAAAAGGCAGTAAAGTGACCAGCACCCAGGTGCAAACACACACCTGAATGAGCTGATAATATCCAGATGCCAGAAATTAGAGCCATCTACTTTTTTAACCATGAAAACAACAAGTCATTCTTCATGCTAGGCAGATCTTGACCTACAGAGAATTGTTTATAGATACTGGTGATACACACTGGACTTTGGGTCCTAGAGAAGATAATCTCTTTTATTTTAGCTTCACTTAGCCTGGCTCCCCAGAGCATGGCTTTCCTGATCATGGAAAATAAGGATCAACAGATTCTTATCAGAACCTCTATCAGAAACACAAATCTATCATGCACTTACTGATTCATTAGTATATGTTCTTAACATTTGATTCACAGTTGTTAAAGAGAGATTACATATTAATTGAAGGCAACAAACACATGCTTCTTTGAAGACCCAGGTTTTAGCAGGTATCTCAGTTGCTGAGACTTTTTCTTCCCAATTCCCTTGTATTGACAATTTAAATGACAGTAATAATGTTTCTTGAGCTACAGGCTAACAATAACTTTATTCCCAGCTGTGCCTTTCATGGGGAATATCCAGAAACAAATCATAAATAGTCATCACAGTTTGTAAGAATTAGGCTCTAGGAAGAGCTCTTCACTGTAGAAATAGTCTCTTAAGGATCTTGCAACAGAGATGCAAAATTTGAATGAACACTGGATCTATAAACATATGTCCCTTTGGAGATTTTTTTTGTGTGGCTTTTCTGTTGAAATTTTAATGAGTCTTCTCTGCTCTGCAAAAAGCCATGATTCCCTTGCCTGCTACCAAAAAACAAATATCAGATTTTGCATTTGTGGGAAGGCAGAAGCTTACAAAGGCATTTTTGAAGTAGGAAATTTTCTAAGACATTTTCTTTTAGTGAAGACCATCTTAATTAGAATCTTCCCTTATATCTCAAGACAAGCATTTTCCAGAATGGTGATATATATCTATTTGGAAGCAATATGTTCTAGGATTTTGCAGTCAGTATCAGAGCTTATAGTAGACATTGAAAGGCAATAGAAAATTTAAAGGCAAAGGTTTCACTTTTTTGTCTTTCTCAAGGTAAAAAATGTACTATAACAACTTTCCAATATATCATACTCTGCTTCCAAGGAAACAAAAAGTATCTTTATAACAAATATTCCCAGCAGTTAATATATATTTTCTTGTGATTATATTGATTTTTCCCTCAATTTTAGAGAATAGCAGGTTTCCTGAATCTGAATCTGATGAAGTGAGCAAAGGAAAAGTTTTTCTCTGTGCAATCAAAACCACAATTGATGGAGGATATAAATAAGAATACACTGGGCATGAGCAATGTGAACATAACTTAAGCTTTGGGATGAGATGTCCAGGCATTTTTTATTGTTTTGTTGGGTTTTTTTTATAAATATGTGCTTACTTAATCTGCTGCATTCATTTTTCTTAGCAGACTTCCTGGTTTTATAGATATAACAAAGTTTTCCTCTGCTCTCAGACAGGAGACATTGTAATAATGGTCCAAGGAATGAGAATCTAAGGTATTTCACTGATAATAACAGCAACATGTAATATTAACAGTAAAGACAATTAATGAACAACAATTAGATGACTCAAACAATATTGTTGAGGGATTGTAATATTAAGCTGATGTTGTAGTTTTAGGAATTTGGTATGGTAGAAATAGTTCAAGAGTACTAATGGTATATTCTGATGTTAAATAAATTTGATAATAATTGGACAATCTATCAGTACTCATCCTTTATTTCCTTAAGAATTTCCAATGTTACTTCTAGAGTCAAGGTAACTTTAGGAACTGCCATTCAGTGCAAACTTTATTTCACCAAAATTTATAATAATTTCTAGTAACTGTATTACTATTTTTGATATGTTGATGGGCAGATTGAATTCAGCCTGTTAATGCATCTCACATAAGATGTATATTGTGATGTCAAAAAGTCACCGATGAGAATGTGTTTTTGACCACTGTCACATTATGCAGTGAGTCTAACCTCAAAGTCCTGTACTCATAAAGTGTCCCTGGCTTTCCTGTAAGGTGTTTATCAGAAGTATCCTACAGCTATCTCAAACATGTTTCTGATATCAAGTAATATGTGTGATCTGCTATTTTCCCCTCAAGATTATTTTGTGTGCTCCCATCTATAAGAATGTGTATAAAGTGTAGTGAACACAAGTACTTCATACTCAAAGTTGTCTTTTCAATCATCAAAATCTCATTGCAAAATGAATAATCTGGTGAACTGTGATTCAAAGGTGAGGAATAGGAACTACCAAAATCTTCCACTTATAACCTTTCACTGAATATACCCAAGGAATATGGATTTATTCTCAATTTTTTTTTCCCAATTTTGTGGCAACTTGACAAAATATGTCATGTATGATAGCAAGAACAGCCACATATGGTTTAAAATCTGCTACAGAATGACCACAGGCTCTCCTTCATCATCCCCCTGCACTGCTCAGAGAGAGGAGAAGAGGGTGAAGGAGTTGGTAATGAAGGATATACCATACAAAATACTAGAGATGAATAATATAATCATAACTGTGTGCTTAATGAAATCTTTTTTTTAATGCTCTTCCAGCTAACCTAGAACAAGTCTGTGAATTGGCAGGTCTTTATAGAAAATGTCATGTCCACTTTTGACAAGGCAAGAGATATTACAAAGCCGATCTTATCTGAGTTATGGACAAAATCTGCAATAGAGTAGTTATCCACATGGCAGATAGAGAGAGACTGTTAAGAATTTGTGTAACAAACTCCTGGATGAACTAAATAATTCAACAAATTTTATTTGATTCTAGGAAAAAATAAATCAAAACCAGTAAGAATTTTGTAAAGACATGCTGGTCTCAAGTGATTTAATTTCTGCTGCATCACAGCTGTTTTCTTTGAGTCAAAATAATGTAATGAAATCTTTCAGTTAAATGACAAAACTCCCTGAAATCCCATAGCAACATCAGAATAAGAAATTTTATTCTGTACACTGAAAAGTGTGGAACTGTATTCCAGTAGCACAACAGTATGAAAATACTCAGTTCTTCAATAGAACCATTAATAGAGAGTAAACTACTGACTTCTACCCCAAACTTCAGTACAAAGTCTCTGTGCTTCTTGAAACACTGAAGACACAGGCATATGTTATTTCACAAGATACTGTCAGGTGCAGTAAGAAAAAGTTTTTCTCTGAAGAGAAGTCTGCTGTGAATAATTAACTATTTAAATGTGTGGTCTTTTCCTGTTTTCCAGTGTATCACAATTAATATTCTTGCCTTCTCCAGAATTACCCCTATATAAATAGCCTGTACTGTTCTTGCTTTGTACTGTAGTTTTGTCTTAGAACTTTGTGTTATATGTGTACATACATGTACAGGTCTGCTGCAGAATTTTCTGCTGAGATATGATTATCTAAAATAATTGGACTTGCCATCAGCTGGAATATACTGGTGCAAAGCAGAACTGGAATTTGCTCTGGATTTCTTAATTTGAAGTAAGAAGCCACGTACTGTCTGAATTACAACAGTCACAGTTTATCATTCTTAATGTCCTCATCCTAATTAGTATTTAATGACTTATACCAAGTGACAAAGGTTCAATGGGACATAATGCCCTTTCCTGCCCTTTTCATACAAGACAATTTATAGAGTTCCTTTTGTCAATCTAATTGTGCATTACCTCTTCAGGACTCTAATCTACCCCACTGGGCCCCAATCTGGATCCAAATAGAGAATCATACAGAAATGTTAAAAGAGGTACAATAAATGCCTGAAATAGCAGGTCTCTGTTAGAGAATATTCCAATAAAAAGAATAAATGTAACCCTAACCAATTTCAGTTGGTACCAATGTGGATTAATTGCTTCAGTATTAAGTGAAAAATTAACTAGAGGAGAAAAAAGTGGGTTTTTTTTCTTCAAATGCAAGAACATTCTGCTCCAGAGTTTGTTCTTAGAAATGTATAAGGTCAACTTCCTTTTCAACAATTTGCAACTCAAAGAATGACAAATTGGTACAAAGTGTTGTGGCTGTTTCATCATTGTCCCCAAGAAATCACCGACAAAGCACGATAGGAAGGGGAACCCAATATTATTGAAATTCATATCTGAAACATGACACACTAATTTCCAAGAAGATGGTTTACTTCTTCCCATATATCATTCATAGTTTTACCTGTGACTTTAATAAGAAAGCAACAGAGAAACAGACAGGCAATTTCAAAGCTGGTTAGAGCTAGCTCTTAGCTATGCAATACTAAATTAGACAGTCATCTGGATTCCAAGCAAAGGAAGCAGTCTTATTCAGCCCAGGGTGCCTGGATAATGACCACACCATAGAGTTTTGGAATTAATAGATAGAGTGAAAAAAGTAAATTTCATCTCTGTGCTACACATGTACATCAAATGTCTGCTTATCACTAATGTAAAAAAAAGTGTTTGTTTCTTACCAAAAGGGTATAAAATACTCATTGGGACGTAGAAGAGCAAGGAATTGTGTGTAGCTATGGCTTGTTCTTTCAAAACAGTTGTAACTTTTTTGACAATAAACTGAGAAACAGAATCATAGAATCAAAGAATCATTTGGGTTAGAAGGGATCTTAAAGATCATCCAGTTTTACATCCCCCCACCATGGGCAGGAACACTTTCTACTAACCGGGTGTTTATGGCCCCATCCAACCTGTACTTGAACACTTCAGGAATGGGCCATCCACAACTTCATTGTTCCACTGCCTCCTCTACCTCACAGTAAAGAATTTCTTCCTGATATCTAATCTAAACCTACTCTCAGTTTAAAGTCATCCCCCCTTGTCATATTAATACATACCCTTCTAAAAAGCCTCACTCCAGCCTTCTTACAGGCCCCTTTCAGATGCTGAAAGGCTGCAGTAAAATAACCCCAGAGCCTTTCTTCTCCAGGCTGAAAAACTCAACTCCTACTTTCTTAGCCTGTCCTCATGTGAGAGGTGCTCCAGACCTATGATGAACTTGGTGGCCTTCTCTGAACTTGCTCCAACAGGTCTGTGTTGATGTGCTGAGGATGTAAGAGCTGGATGCAGGACTGCAGAATCCCCTCCCTACTTTCTGCTGCCCACATTGCTTTGGATGCAGCCCAGGACACGTTTGGCTTTCTGGGTTGCAAATGCAAAGTGCTGGTTCATGTCCCACCTCAACTCCAACCAGCACCCTCCAGTCCTTCTCAGCAGAAAAAAATTAATTATACCAGAAATTGTAATTTAAGTCATCCTAACCCCAAGAGGCACAACTATGACCTTTTTTGAAATTCTCAGGCCCTACTTGCCTCCACAGCTACTGACACAGGAGTAAATTATATTTTGAAAGGCAATATTTTTCTTTCAAAACTTTGCAGGTAGAAGGAAGGCATTTTGTAGGGCAGAAAGAACAACAGAATGTTGTTTGTATGTACACTTTCTGAATTCTTTTCAGCAGTATTAAAAGTAGCATTATTTTAATTTTTGCTATTCTTTTTAATCTTGGACTGCTTTTACAGAGGACTGTAAGAGGAAAGACCCACAAGAACTTCTCTGCATGACTTTCTTGCTAATACTGCAAAATTACCCAGTTGTGCAAGATGCAGTTAGTAAGCCTTTTAATGAAGTGTGAACTTCAGCTGATTAATTGTCTCTCATTAAGAGATAGAAAAAACAGTCTGTATGAACTTACCTACAAAGTTCATCATCAGAGAGCAAAGTCACAATATTTTTCTCAATATTTGCTCAGATCTCTGAAGATTTAACCTATCATGCATGAAGCAATGTATCAAATAAGATCAGCATCAAAATCTCCCTTTGATTTCAGTGAGAATAGAAGCTTCCATCCTGTTTTAATGCTTGGGCTACATGGTTCTCCAGTTTGTCTGTAGGGTTTTAGTTTGGAAGTTATTTGAAATTCAGAGTCTTTTGTAGCTTCCATAGCATCTGACACTAAAAGCTGTAAAATCATTATCTATTAGAAATTTTACTTAATTAATTTTGAAAATATACCATTATCTATATTTTTTTTGCATGGCTAAAATTAATTTTACTTACATCATCCCTATTTTTATACCTAACAAAATGCAATCCAATGGCACATGTAATTTTTTAAGTTTGAAGAAAAATAAACAAAAGTCTTTTCAGAATATGTTTCCTGCTGTGGGAAGATTTTTATAATTCATAGAAAATAAATTTATTTGAAATAACTTTTTTTTACATTCTCTCATTTTATAAATTCGTTTTCAAGACACAGAAATTATAGTTTATAGGTGACGTGTTACATTTTTTTATTCTGAAGTGTACTTCTGAAGTGTAGCTGCCAATTTCATTGGCAAAAATTACCTCTTCTATGCAATAGAATTATAAGTAAAAGATAACAAATTGAAAGATTTTAAGCGGACTTTGATCCAATTAGAGATATAAACATTGCCTGAATCATATAGGCTTGAGGTGTACATCCAAAAAGGAAACAAACATAATTAATTACAAGTAGTATTTCATTTGTTGCCTGCAATTAAAATCTGAATGAGATCCAAAATATTTGGCTGCACATTCAGTACTTGGCTTCAGCCACATTATAGCAAAGTGTGGTTTCCAGATTCATGGGAGGATGAGATACCTCCTGATAACTTACATTCAGAGCAATGGTGTATCATTACTAGACTGGCAGAAAAAGGTGTGTCTGTATTCAATACATATGTTTAAATAATTGTGCTTGACCTTGGTTTGGGATTCAGAGCACATAGGTTTATTTCTACTGAAGACAAACATCTTCCTTTAAGTTAGAGAAGTGGGACTTATACCTACATAATAATGTGTTGGGTATTGTGTCAGGAGTCACAGTTTCTTGTAAGTGTTCTCTGGTCATCTTTAAAAAAAAAAGAACACATTGAAAAAAGAGGGGTATTTAAAACCTATACTCAGTGTTTAATGAACAACTCTTTTTCTTTCTTTTTCTTTTTTTTTCTCTTTCTTTCTCTTTGCCTCTTTTACTATTAAATAAAATATATCAAGCTTTTGGCATCAACATCTTAACTTGTTTTCCTTTAATCATGGTTTTTTGGGTTTATTTCAAACTTATTTGGGTATATTTCAAACTTTTCTACATCTGACCTCTCTTATTCAGAGACACTTAGTTTCCTTTGCTCTTCTGTGTTTAAACCAGTTCATACCACTCCTGAGTTGCCAGGGCTAAATTTTCAAAGCACTGGAATCTAAATGATTCTTTAGTATTTATGAGAAGCTGAAGAAATACTTCAGAAACACAACCAGTCTCTATTAATAAAAAACGATACCAATTATGGAGTGTTTTGAACATATTAGATATGTGAAATTAATTTTACCAATGTCAAATTAAATGTACCAAGAATTTATTCTTTATGTTTCATTTGGAACATAGCTAGTTTCCACTGATATATGGATGGCTTCTTTATCTTCTAGTTAAAATATTTTCTCCTAATGCTATAATCTTTGAGGTGTCTAGCTATCATGAAAAACCATTGTGAATATGCCAAATGGAAAACTACCACATAAAAAAGAGTATCTGCCAGTGTCAAGAAGCATCCCAGACCCCATTACTCTGCCTTAAGTAACAGTAGTTGTGTCACCATATAAGGTACTAAGGACGATTAGAGCCGACAGGTTTGGCAAAATAAAACGTCATCTCTGCAGAAGAGTGCTTACAACATAATAAAGAAACATATGCAACTCTTCGCTGCAATGAAAAACAAATGGAAACCACTAGGAGCATATCAGTATTTTAATTTCAGTGTTTTTATGTGGTTGGTCAGGTGATGAGATAAACAAGATGACACCTCTCAAAGCTATGGGGAAGGAGTGGCCACAGTAAGGGAAAGCACTCCTCCCAAAAACAGGTTAGAAGTTTTTGTAATGATAGAGCCCATTGACAGTGTTTGCAGGTAATTCTGGAAACAAGAAGGAGCTAATGAGTATGAATCATGATGCAGTCTCTGTTAGTACAGACTCTAATAATAAAACTACAAGCATTACAGTTCCTCAGTAATAGTGAGCAGTACCAGATGGATTAACAAACTAAATGACTGCCATATTTTAGAAGGGTCAATTGTTAAGCAGCAGAGGATCTAAAAACTGGAAAGACAGAAAAGTAGAAATGCTAAATATGGGATATTTCTCGATCTTAAACAATTTTTTATACTTGATTTTAAATGTATTGTTTCTTAAATTTTGAGTTCTGTGGGTTTGCTGTTAGTATGATAGAAACCAACTTTAATTTGTGTCTTTTAACCATTGCTTTAAACCTTATAAGGTACAGATAGAAATGCTTACCTAGGTGCTTGCTGGAATCAGTAAGCATTCGAGGAGAAAAAACATCCAACCAAGCACCAAAAGGAAAGAACAGAGTCAGAGTCACAGCAGTGGACTTTATGGAATGCTCATTATCAAAAATTTTTCTTCTGCAATGTATTTGTGCACCGCTGACCTATCTTGCAAAGGAAAGATGACTTGTGGTGCTTGGTTGCCATCAGGGTTAAACCCAAGCTATTAAGCAATCACTTGCACAAGTTTGACCTTTAAGTTGAATAGGCTGGCTGGCTGCAGGGCTAAGATCCATGGCTTTTCAGTGATGGATCTGTAGCATGGAAAACAGTAGGTCATCAAAGCTCAGTAAAACCACAAATACTGTTAAGCAGGGTGTAGCATCTATTCATCTTTTAGTGACAAATGAAGTAGACTTATACCTTATTCTAAATGTATTGCTATTTTATGTTTATTGTAGTCTTTGCAGGGAGAAAATGGGGTTTACTTTCAGTTTAATATTAAGGAAATGCAACTCTGCTTACATCAGTATTTACATAAGGTCTGAATTTGACCTTCTTTGAACAATTAATGAAGGAAAATGTATATTCATATCATCTTAATTTCTTTTCTCACAGGAAATTTTGATATAGAACAGTTTATTTTCTACATGAAATGCAATTAATGTTTTCCTTATTTAGTCTGTATTTCCAATTAAGGTCTGAAAATAGCAGTTCTATAGAAATAGAGAGCTAGTTGGCAGATGAGTCTTCAGTATCTCACAAAATTTTTAGAAAAGGCAAGTTGAGGGCATTTCTAATCTATTTGAACTTGTAGTAGTGCACTTGTTAATTTGTCCCTCTTTTTTATTTACTCATACACACACAAAATGATCTACCACTCATCTCCTTTATCCAGAAAAAGATAAACAAGTTCTTTCAGCTTACTGAAATGGAAGGATTTAAGATAAATGCATTTTGAAAAAATACTCCCATCAGCAAAGCAGTATATCAGTTAAACTTTATTATTTCAATGTTTGTTATTGCCTTAACCTTTGTTACATCACCTTTAGATAATACATTTGCAAAATGCATACTAGGATGACTGAATGGAATAGAAGAAAGCAATGAAAATTATTTTGCTTTAGGAATTAAATTATTTATTGATAAATATGTTAATATTCACGCTTAGTAATAATGCAACTATATGAAAATGGAATTATAATTTGTTCTAATAACTTCATCCTGAAAATAAGAACCCCTTTATAAATCTTGATAGCACTTATTAATGTGCATACCAAAATTGATTATTAGAATAAATTATATCCCAGGAAAAATTTAATGCATCAGAATTTTTTTTTCTGACCATTTTCTAAATAGTTTTTTAATTTGCTTTTTTAAAAATTTTTGTTCATTTGGAATCTATCACTTCAACCAGCAAAATGTAAACCAGGAGGCTATGAAATGTGACTAAATGTTCCTTCTAAGAGATATAACAATGTTAAGTTAGAATCAAAAAAGTGACCTTATAGCTTTGTAGAATATTTTGTAATAACTATTTCAAGTTGCAGACTTTGAGCTGGTTTTTTTTTTTTTGACTTCTTAGGATATTGTTTATTTCATGAGGAAGAAATCGTGCAAATGTTAGCTACAGAAGGAGACGATTGTTTAACTTAAGGTGTTATTGAGAAATTAAAATTTAAAAAAATAAAAACATAAAATGAATTTTACACCTCTGGCTAATTTCAGTAGGAAGAAAATAGCATCCTAATGGTATCTGAGAAGCTTTTTCATCTTAACTGTGAGACACAATCAGTTTGTCAAAACCTAGACATAGATATTGAAGTTTGATTCCAAGGTATCAGTGAAGGCATTATTTTACTCTGAAGTGAGAATTTTAAAGTACTAATTAGCAAGCTGTGGAGTAGGTGTGATATGCTGAATTAATTGATGAATTGCTTGTTTGATTAAATTATGATTAAACAGATTTATTTTTATTTCATAATCCATAAATGATAAATTACTCTAAAACTAGTTCTGTAATTAAGTTATGCATATAGTAAATGAAAAGATTAATGTTTAATTAACTAAGGTCCTAACTATAGCACTTTAGGCTCTATTCATAAAGGAAAAGCTACAGTAACTGTGGTGGCCTAAGCCTTATTTTCATTGAATTTCAGTAAGATTAAATAATTGTGTATAAAGGATTAGGCTCATTAGTGAGAGGTCTGCAGGGCTATCTATTTTTCTCAAAGAAGAGACTTCTGGATCCATATTCTTGCTTGCTTTAAATGATACCTGTCTCTGTATTCACTAATATTTAATGATTTCCATCACACAAGATTCTAATGCTAAACACATTAAATAGCTGTTGGGTCAAATTAGTCTTGACTCTGACTCCAAAAGTGTATTATGATTTTATTGCATCCATCTTTTATTGAGTAAAGCTAAAACAAGGTTTATCTGGAGATTGTGAAATGTCATTTCCTAGAAGTTCAAAATAAATTAACTGAAGATGTAAAACTTCCTTCAAACTTTTTTGAATCTTTCTCATTAGTCAGAGATAAGGGTGTAGACAGAAGTCAGTGCTTCATGCAGATCAATACCTGACAATGAACTGTAGTTTAAATGAATTAATTTGGGATGTAGAATCCAAAGCTGTGACTTCTGCATATTCATAAAAAAACCAGCTGATCAGATGTATCAGGGTCTTGAGGATTGCTCTCCAACCCCTTCCAAAGACAAGAAGCATAAGTTTAACCACCCCAAACACACATATACCTATTCACACAATTTAGGCAAAAACAAGGAGGAACTGGAGTTCCTTGACTAGTCTGGGAGTTATGATATCATAAGATTAATTAGAAACTCACTTGACTCAAGGACCACAATGGATGTCTACAAATCCAAAATCTAGTACCATAAAGGAACTACTATAAAAAATATAATCTCTCTACCAGGCAAAACCAGTATGGAGTTGCACTGATGATCTCTTTGGATCTGGAAAAAATTATTGACCCAATTGGTTTAAAGGAAGGAATTCATCAGAACTAAATATTAGACAAGTAACCACCTGGAAAAAGTGAAGCTGCAGTACTTTTTGTGTGGAATATATGCAGAGTGAATTTTATATTACTTCTACTGACTTTGTGTGGCTTTATTCGTCACAAATTTTAGTATATGGTTTTATTTTAGATTAATAAAGAGAAAACTGTAGTTTCAAAAAAAAAAAAAAGGGGGAAGGTATTTCTGTTAAACTGTTTTAATTAATTGTTCCTGTGTAGTAAGCCCCATAAAAGTTCAACGTCTAGCTCTTCAGCACTGCAGCATTTTTGTGCTTCTAAGGTATTATCACAACTACAGAATACAGTCTGAATTTAACACTAACTGTGAGTCTCACAATAAGATCATAACTTAACAAGCCCTTTGTTCTATTGTCATTGGAAATAACAGCATAGTCACAACCAAGCAAAATCATGTATGCTCTGAGATCTCAGGGCAAGTTTAAAATTATCTCTGTCAATGATCCCTATGTGATCATGAGTTCAAGGATCCATAAAAAGACTTCAGCAACTATATTTTTATTTTTTAAACTATTTTTTACTAATGAGTCATTTCTATTCTGAACTCAGACACATTTGTTATTAAAACCCTGGCATATGAAATTTACTAGCCCATGGAGAACTATTTTTTTTCCCCAGCTGAGCTAGAAAACAAAGATATGATAACAATATTAAGCAAACAAAAATAGTTTTGTCGTAAGATTACAATTGGCATCATAACATTTCCAGGCTCAGCAACTAAATATATAAAATTACATCTTCCTCATCACATTATCATAAATTAAATTGACCATGAGTAGCAGCAACATAATGAAATTGATTATGGCAATGTATCTTTTCATTTTGTTTTAGCTTTTTGAAAGGAAAAAATAGAAAAGTTAACTTGAAGCTGTCACCTATGCTTGTGTTGATATTTCAATTTCAACATTTATATTTCAGATCCATAAATATATAATTATAAATTTAAGCAATTTTACAATGTTTGACTGTCTTCAAAACAGAAAAAAAACTTTCCTCTTTGGGAGGCTGAAATGAAGGGAGACTCTTGGAATTACTGGGAGTCCTGAATTCAAAGTACATTTGCAGCAGTTACAAGATGATTCAGAAAGAGCCTTACGGATGACACGGCTTGAATTAATGCTACAGTAATGCATTATTTACTATTGTACTGCTGTTTTCATTATTGTTTCTTTATAGAAAGAAACTCTTCACTTAATTATTTTTCAAGACTACATACACATATTAGGTTCCTACTTGCAAATGGCATGATAATATGACGAAAAATGAACGCAGAAATTCAGTGTTGAAATTCTTACAGTTCCATGTGCAGTTTCTGGCTGGAACAATGTAGATTCTTAGGAGAGACTACAAGAACAGGACAGGTGTAGTGGTGTTTTCCCAAAAGCTGGCGTTCTCCCAGTGTACAATGATTTGTGGCTCAAGGTCTTCCTGACTCATATGTGATTTCTTTCTTCTTTACAGACCTCGAAGGATTTTTCTTCAAAAATCTGTCCAAATCTTCTTTTGAACACACACAAACTTAGAGCACTCACAATGTCCTCTGTCATAGAGTTCAATAGCTGAGTATTTCCTTTTATTTGTTCTGAATCTGGCACTCTGAACCTTTGACTAAGAAAGAGAGCAAGCAATATTCTCCATTACTCTCAGAATATTAGACTTCTATTTTTTTGCCTCTGTAAGTTACAGATGAAAAAGCCGCAGTATTGACTCACTACTATTGGTGCCATTAAGTCCCTCATTGCTTTACCTCCATAGTAAACGCATCAAATAAAACCAAAATATTTCCTCTCATTTTCAGCCAGGAACATTGTGTCTCAAAGAGGAGAAAATCCAGTTTTATCCTGCTTGCATTTCAAATGAATTCTCCTGGCTGTAGTCCACTGATATGGAAATAGGGAAATGTCTCTATTCACTTTTTCTTTCTCTATGATGTCCTACCACATGTTATTAAATGCAAATTATGTTTCAAGGTCTTCTGGAAGGGAAAATGATAAAAATGTAGCCTTCAAACACGTATTCAATTATTTTCCTATTCTTAAATTGCATAATACCTATTTACATGCATAAAACACTGTTGATCACCTGATTATTGTATTTCCTTATTTTCTTCTTATCTTATACTATTTTTAACTACTATGCTCATTTTCTGTGTTTTTAATCTCCACACAGAGGTTTAACCTCCAGGAGAAAAAGTCATAAATGCAATTTTTCCCCCTTCCTTTTCTTGTACATTCCTCATTGCTGAATATGAAAATGGAATAATATCTTGGGTCATCAAGTACTTAAAAAAACTTACTGAAAAAAAGCACCCCCACTTCACAAGCTTATTTGATTCACATTCATTATGATTGCTATATAGTTTGATTTTTAATGTCCAAATTCTAAGTCTAATTCACAAGAAATATTCCCCTGATGATGTTGAAAAATACTATTTTCAGGAAAGGAAATATTTTGGACATATATTTGGAAGATAGAGTTTACATGTATTTGCAAAAAGTAAACAAGTAGACTCTGTTTTTTTATCACGCAAGTATTTTGAAGTCAATATAGCTGTAGAAATTTATATCTGCTTATTTTTCCTCATGTTTTCCAACATAATTAGATAATCAGATGTTTGTTACACTGACTTTCAGTTTTACATCCTGATTGCTCTATAAAATATCTCTATAGTGTGCTTTTGCACGTTGTCTACTTGTGTCCATGCGGCGGTACCTGCCACGGCCCGGGTGGGCAGAAGGGTCTGGCTGGCACTGCCCGCGTGAGGCCGCGCGGCCGCCCCGCGAGCGGCACCTCAGGGGAGAATCGTCTGTCCCCGATGGTGCTGAGCGCTGCTCGTGGGTGCACAGCTTGGGTAACTCTACATGCTGAGAGGAGATGAAGGGATGAGAGAAGGACACTTGTATGCCAGCCCAAAGAGTCCTTTCTGCCCAGGTATGGCAAGAAAGGTGCCCTCTGGGTGGGTGCAGTGACAAATGCCGAAGAAATCAAAGATTACAGCAACTTAAATAGGGTGTGGGTGGGCATACAGGGGTGCAAACCTGTCTTGCCCAATGGGGATAAACCAGAGAGGGATACAACAACCTATGATAATGTAACAGGAGTAGGTACAAGATCAGGGGACAAATAGAAAAGCTAAACTGGAGTGATTGATACAGAACTTTCTGGTAGAAACTGGGGGTAGTCATAGGATTGACAACCAAAAGGGTATAAACAAATTCAGATTAATGGAACCAAATAAGGAGAAAACAGGGAGAGATAAGAAGATTGACAGTTAACTGGGGAGCCAAGCGGCGGGAACTTTTGGGGTAAACAACTTGGATCAAACCAACAGTGAGGGGAAAAATGGAGGAGCATAAAGGCTAACTAACATTGATAAAACCAACTGACTATATCAAACCACACCACAACACGTCCACAACTTCTTTTCAAACATAAAAAGAATATGTATGCTTTGAAGCCAACAAAGACATACATAAATCAGATGATGCTGCAACACCATCAATTTTTGAATTATTTGTTCTGGAAATATTTTATAGCTCTGTTTTTCTCTTCATAATGTGAAAGGATGGAGACGATGCAGATGCATGAGATGTGATAGTTATTTCATTTAGAAACTGTTTCTGAACAGTGCTCTACCATTATGTTAGTTAGGTTTTTAGCTATGTGAAAGCAAAAATAATAATAACAACTGCCTCTATGAATTGTCCAGGACATCCAGAAGTGCTTTGATCAATACTTCCCTAAGTTCTTATTTTTGCACCTTTCTGTAATTCATGGTAAGTGTAGTGCATGTACCATTGCTTCATCATATGGTGAATAAGAACTATACTGTTTTATCTGAAAATCCCAAGGGATTTGTTTGAAAACCTAAAACATATTTTTCAGTTTTTCACTATGTAAATCAAATCAAAAATGGGATTTGTGCTATTTGAAATAATAAATATTATCTCTTCCAAGCTTATGTTCTGGAGTGTGCATGACTTTTTCCATGGTATTCATGCCTTGTGATACCAAGATCCAACTCTGCATTTAAAAATTATTTTAAAAATGTATAATGAAATATTGAAGTACCCTAGAACTATTTTGTACTGTGTAGGTAGAATAATATTTTTCTTGCTCTTTTGTCACTGATGAAGGATTTTATACTGATTTTAATACTGAAAGAAAATTATTATGCTATCTTCTATAAATGATTAATAGCACCTGTCAAGATATTTCACTACAACATAATGGTTGTTTCAAGGCTTACATCTTTAGTTTTATTTTCAATTGTGCTTATCCATCTCTTAATAAATTGTACTTCAACATGTAACACTCAGTATTTAGTTGAATAAACTGAATATCTGGATGTCTGATGTTTATGAAACATGTAATGTGCTAACTTTCTGGTTCTCCCTGAATAATACCTGAATTAAAGTTTAAGTCTAATTCTTGACCTACTGTCTTCTCAAAGCAGGAAAACAGATCCTGGAAGAATGAGGTTGTAATATGACAGTGATTAAACGTGTGTCTTTTAAAAATCTGACAAATGAGATATTAAATAAGAGAATGGCCAGGTACCTCAAGAAATAGCAACAATTAAATCCTGCTCTTCTGTAGAACGTATAAACTGTAAGAGTGGGAAATAGATATTTATTCCCTTAAAGGAAACAAAAAAAATTAAGTAGGAAACTGATTAGTTAGGTTAGTTACCTACACTACAAGTATTTTACCAGAAACCTTTCATGAACCTGACATAAATCTTATTGATATGAAATAACATAGCACCCATGAAATATTGTTGCATTACATCCTCCTCAGTTCTTTTTTTTTGAGTTTTTAAATGCTTTCCTGTCATTTTTCACTAAATCCATACACTTGGGTTAAACTCCCTATATATCTGCTTTATAGAGGAGATAGAAGTTTTGCTTTTTTTTTTTTTTAACTGTAGTCCTTTGTCAGGTCTGATTACCTTTCCTAGTATCTACATTCTGAATACAATCAGACAAATACCTAGACTGTATCATAGATAACCTTTATTTAAATAACTCAGCCTTCTTCCCTCCCAACATTTTCAGTTTGTAAATTTGCTGAGGTAGAGTTTTATTACTTTTAGTTACTAATAAAAGTCCTCACAGATGTCTTCAATCTTCATAAATCCTCAGAGCCCTTGCAAATCCTTAGCATCAAAAGTGTTCTTTGGCTAGAAGTGAAACTCTTTCAATTGTCTAATAGGTAAAAATACTCCTTTGCTTACTGTGAGATTGTTCCCTCACAGTATGATCTGATGCCTCATTAATTCATTCTTTCCATACCTGTCTCATTGTGCAGTAACACTCAGAGGGTTGAAGTCCATTTCCATGAAATAAGTAATATAGCTATTGAAAGTCCTTATTGAACTGTGTGCTGGTTTTGGCTGGGGCAGAGTTAATTTTCATCACAGAGGCTGGTATGCAGCTGAGTTTGTGGTTTTTTTTTTGTTTTGATTTTTTTTTTTTTTTTTTTTTTTTCTGACAACAGTGTGATTATATATAGATGTTTTTGTTATTGCAGAGCAGGGCTTATACAGAGCCAAGGCCTTTTCTGCTTCTCATACTGACACTCCAGAGGGGAGGCTGGAGGTGCATGGGGAGTGGGGAGAAGACACAGCAGGAACAGGTGACCTAAAATGATCAAAGGGATATTCCAGACCTTATAGCACCATGCTCAGTATAGAAGAAAGGAAGAAGTGAGAAATGTTTGGAGTGAGGAGGAACATTTGGAGAATGTTTGTCATCCCAGTTGTTACATTCCTGTCCATGGAAGGAGGGAATTAATTCCTTGCTTTTCCTGTGCAGATTTTGCTATTCTTATTAAGCAAATTTTCTAACTTTTACCTTTCCAGTTCTGTCTCCAGTCCTACTGGTGAGGGAGTGAGTGAGAGGCTGCTTGTTGCTTGGCTGCTGGTTGGGGTTAAAACATGACTTATTGTTAAAAAAAGTGGCCTTGCTATTCATAATTTTTACCTAGGTACTTATTTTCTATGCCTTTCTATGTACATATGTATGAAGAAAAACCTCTTGTGCTATTTCTTCTCTTTTTTTTTTTTCTATCCAATTTATTTAATTATGTATATGTACTTTTATTTACATATATATATAAGTACTACAGGCAGAGAGAAAATAATTGTACACCTGAACATTTGGTTTGCAAAAGTCTCAGGGACAGTTTGGAGGTCTTTTCAAACTCTCTTATTTTAAGGTGAGTGGAAGAGCAAGAAAAATGGGGTTATAAGGTCAGACTGATGCTATCGTACCTTATTTCCACCTGGAGGAACATAAAAATCTTAATTCTGTACTGGAGACTTGTAAAGCAAAGGAATTAGGGACTTCAGAGGAGAAAATATCTTTAAATGAGTAAGAGACATAATAGTAAAACAGTTAAATCACAGAATGAAAGATAAGAGAAAATGAAGGTCTGGGTAAAGATTACAGGCAGAGATGAATCCAATTGATTAAATTCACGTGTCATTCATACAACAAGAGAAATTTTTTAGCAGGAAAAATTGTATTTAGAATTTAAGACTGAAAATAGTAAGCTAGGTACATCTTCACTGTTCAATAAGCGGAACCTGCTGTAAGGATGAAATATATTTAAGACAGAAAAAAATGGGACAAATAAAAAAAGATTAAAAAGTCATCTGATAGAAAACCATAGGCAAGTTGCAGCTTATTTCATTGCCTTGTAAAGAGGCAGCATGCCCTAAAGAGATCACACAAGAACTTCCTGAGATCAGACATAAACCTAGCCTGAAAGAAAAGTGTTATTTTGTAACTTTTTTGAATCTGGAGCAGAACTGAAAACATAAAATATTATGGCTGCTTGGTTCTTCTACCTTCAGATGCCTGATACTGCATCTAGAATTTTAGATATCAGCTTTACAGTCCTGTCAGACTTCTTCTTCAGCACCAGAGTCTATAAAAGGTGCTGCCATTGCAGAATCTATACCAGGTTCTTCCAGACCAGAATCAGGTTCTTACTATTTCCCAGTTACAAAATCATGGTTAAACAGTCTGGTTGATATTGACAGTTGTTGGGTCAGTGATTTGCAAAGCAAATATTTCTCCCTGTAACTGTGAGCTTTGAACAGACTTCTTCATTATGCTGTGTTTATCAAGGCTGTGCAGTCTGCTTGCGTGGTTCACATGAATATGTTAATTGGAAAGAACATTAATTTTAGTAGCTCATTAAGAATGCTTTGATTGATCAAGGAAGAAGGGTGGCAAGCTCCATGATGTCATCTATGCCACTAAAGTAATCAGTTTATAAAAAAAAAAAAAAACACATTATTTACAGAAGTAATATTCTCCTGGTTTATTCATGAAATGATGACAGAAAAGAGCTTATCAAATGTGGATATTGATGAGTGAATTCAAGATGGGATAGAGGGAAATAAGGGATGGTTTTGAAGTAATTTTTTCTTGCTAAACTATCAGCTTGTACAATGACAGTATGGCATATCAGTGTACTTTTTACCTCAATGCTGTTTCATTGTACTTGTGAAAATTTGTAGAAACTATGCTTCCATACTCCTGCATTTTTTTTTATTATTATTTTTTTCCTCTTCATTAATACCTGTAGAGGGAAGTGACATAACTCCTTCATTTACCAGAGGATGTAGGAGGTGAAAAATTGACTGGAAATAGACAGGATTTTAGCCATTTGTTGTGGACATATGGAATGAAGGAAAGATTTTTAGTGGAGTGGTAAGGATTGGATCACTTACACAAAAAAAAAAAAAAAAGAAGAAGAAGAAAAAGACATAGATAAAACATAATGGTAAGAAATTATAACCCAAAAGAAAAGTGAAGAATTAGGAAAAAAAGTACATAGAAAACAGTAAAGAAAAAAATATAAAGAAAGTGTGTATTTATGGACAGAAGTAAAAGGGACAAAACCAATATTCAAGGCACATATCAATATAAATTCATAATATAAATTCATTATAAATACCTAGGTAATAGAGAAGAAAAACTATTTATGCGCATCTTTTCTCAAACTGGAATCTCAACAGAAGAAGAAAAGTTGATCTTTTCTGTCCTGAGCTAGCAAGCAACTAGGAAAAAATTGGAGGCCAAATTATCCTACTTAAATTTATGCACATAATTACTTTTCAATTTTAATAAATATTACTTGACTAGCAAAAAGTATATTCCTATATTTGTATAATAAGTAATAAATAATAATTAAATATTACCAAATAAATTGCCATAAATTTTAATTGGTTAACTGTAATTACATACATATATAAAGAAGAGAAAAATAATTAGCTTTTTGCATTTGCTTGAATGAGTTAAGATGATAAACATGCTTTCATTTTAATTTAGATCTTTGTGAGTACAGGTGCTTTATTTACTAATGGGAATGATCTTATCTTCTGGGTCATTTATCCTTCATGAGCTCATACTTTCAAGGTGAATGGATTTCAGTTAAAGAGAACAAATATATTGCTTCCAGCCACGCTCTATAAATGTTGTCCAGTATCCTGTCAGTGCTTTAAAAGCTAAGTTATAAATAAAATGGCAAAGGTTGTTTTAACTGATGAGAACAAAATGCTTCCATTTTATTATACACCACCAAATTGTAAAGGCACCTCAATTCTGTAGAGACTCTATTAAGGTTCTACATCTTTACAAATGAGGAGGAAAGAAATTAAAAGCTATAGTTGAGATAATTTATTTCAAAGAATGTCTATGGAGGATTTACAAAGGATGACAAGACATCATCCAATACTACACTATCTAAAATTAATGTGCAATTTTAGTCTTGCTTTTTAAACTGTGAAAATGAATGAGACTTTTGACAGAAATCAACGAAGGAAGGAGAATGAACTATGAAGTAAACCAACTAAGAAACCATCAACTTCCTTGCCAGCATGGCAATAGAAAAAGCAAACCAGCCCCTGTCTCTAAGTCCTAATCAACAATAACAAAAACATCTCTCTACGTTATCAAGCCTGTGTTTGGCACAAATCCAGAAGACAGCCCCATACTGGCCTCTGGGAGGAAACTTTACCCAGCTGAAACCAGCCCACATAGATATAATAAGATTGCTGTCTTGTCTTTGAAGTAGAAATCAAGCAAACTTAAAACATTGTGTTTTGTATTGAGAGGTAAGTCACGGCAAATTATAATTTTGTGGTGACTCCTTTATGTTCAGAGGAAGAATGAAACTGGAGGACCAGACTGGAACAAAAAAATCTAGTTCATTGAACTGTATCATCTCTGGTCAGAAGTGCCAATACATTTCATTATTTGTATGTTTTTGAATCAAAATTCATAATAGCTTTTACATGAAAATGAACATACAGATACATAGTAGAATAGATGCATAATAGAATTTATTTTTTCCTGGTGGGGTTCTTCCATAGAAAACAGAGTGATTCAGGAATTTTTGAGGCATATTTATCCAATTTATGTTAGATGTCTCTTTCCAGCATTGGGGGATACAACAAAAAACCCACCCAACCCCTGTGAAACAACAACAAAAACCTACTCAAGCAAAAATTTTGCCAGGTTATTTTTGTAGGTCTAAAGGTGTGTAAAAATAAATTCTTCTATGTACTTAGATATATTTAGGAACAGTAAGAAGCATGTATGATTATTTAAATGAATTCCAGTTCACAGCCTGAAGACTAGAGGATATTTTAATTATTCCAAACAATCTGTGTCTGAGAAGAAACAGAGAAAGTATAGAAAAAACCCTGAGTGCTTTAAAGTTTTGTAATTTCTTTTTCACTGCCTACAAGTATTACTACTTTGATTTAAATCTGTGTTAGGATATGGTGAAAAATAGCATGAAAAAAACCAGTAATTCTGCGAGTTTGAAGTATCTAAAGTAGATAAACAATCCATGTGATAAGCAAGTAATTATTCAGTTGAAAATAAAGAAACCAGGTATTGACTCAGATAAATTTGTCACAGAGTTTTTGATGGCACACTAAATTAAAGTATTTCTATATTTTTTAATAGAAAAATAATTATATTTTTCGCATTAAGAAGACAATTGTGTAATCTTGAATCATTAACAACATATTTTACTAGCCCTATATAAAATTATTAGGTAAAATAATAATTGTTATTATCTAATAAATGCTAAAATACTTCCATTGCACTTAATTAAGCATAGCATGAAGATAAATTTAAAAGAATAGGAAAAAAAAACTCAGGGAATTTAAATGTAGACACGCTTTTTCTTTTATTTTAGCCATATCTGCAGATAAAAAACTAACTGAAACATTTTAGAAGACAGGGAAATAACATTCCCTCTACTTCCCATCTGCAGTTTTGCATACGTCCATTTAGCTCAGATAGGCTTTCATTTTTATTTCTGTAATGTGCTTGAAATCTATATGAGACCTTGAAAATACTATCTTCCTGCTTTTCTCTTCTTCTTCTTCTTCTTCTTCTTCTTCTTCTTCTTCTTCTTCTTCTTCTTCTTCTTTCTTCTTCTTCTTTCTTCTTTCTTCTTCTTCTTCTTCTTCTTCTTCTTCTTCTTCTTCTTCTTTCTTTCTTTCTTCTTCTTCTTTCTTCTTCTGTTATTAGTGATTTCTGCAGTCCCTTGTGTCCTAAGAGCAATGCTAAGTATGGTGCTCTGGAGTTATCCACACCTGCTTTAATTGAACCTAATTTAGCCGTCAATTATTTCAAAAGTCAGACTGAAATGGAGAGATCTAAACTTCTGGATGATTCCTCACTGAACTGAGTCTGTTAGAGGCAAAGGTTTCAGTCAAATGTTATCATTGTTTGCATATTGTATTGGAAACCTCTGCATCAGGAAAAATCCCAGTAGGTGAAATATTGCATTAGTTTACTAAAACAAATACAGATCAGCACTCTCCTGAGAAATATAATCAATGAGGAACACTTTCCCTGACTCCATTTGTATTCTAACTGGTCTGCACATTCAGATGAAAAATTCAGTACTTAATCACTTAGCTTAAGGAGCCCCGAAGACTTTTACCAGTAAAGAACAAAGGCCCCCATTGTCTAAAAAGATTTTAAGACCTTTGATGGATAAACTATATATAAATATTCTAAATTAATTTAAAATCCAAAAAAAAGTGAAATAAAAATTATTAACCAAGGTTAGGAAAACTACTGCACTTTACCTCACTCTTGTGAAAATCCTATCTGTGAAAGAAAACTAGAAATAGTGGTGTTTAATACATTCTGGATATATGTGTACAGCTAAGTGAGATATATATATCAATACCCTCAAATACCAGGGCCACAGTGGGCAAGAGAAAAGCATATCAGGTCTCTTAAAATGATACACACTTCCCTATGTGGAACACTGACCATCTAAATATCAATTTCTGATAAACTTTTGACTGATAAAGCTGAATTGGGATAGTTCAAAACCAGTGCAGCAGTTAGAGAATATACTATTATTTGGTTAAAAGTATTTTAGGACTGCACACAAAAATTTGAAAGGAGAAAATGAAGTGATTTTGTTGTTGTTGTTGTTGTTTTGGGGTATTTTAGGTTTTCTTTTATTTTTTAGTTTTGGTTTTTGGAATAGATTCTTCTTCAATGTCTCTGTCTCCATCCTAAACACTATTAAATCACTTCTGAGAAATACTTTGTATATGGTACATCAAAAAAAGAATAAAGTTAGGAACCTACTAGTTTGTTTCAAGTACTGTTGTGTTGCCAAGGAATAATATATCTCTTCTTCCCTGTGAGATCAGTGGTACAAGGTTCATACATTGTATAATTGAATTCCTAATTAAAATTAGAGCAGTTTCATGGAAGATTGAAGATATATATATATATATAATCAGTAAACATTAATGTATTTTTACAGAAGTAGGATGGGAGACTTTGTAACTGAGTCTTCTTTTTAGGCACAATTAATCTGACCTATTTTGACAATCTGCTTTAAAATGAAATGAACCATGCCCTAGAAGGGCCTATTCATCTTCATTGTTTGTGAAGGGAGTTTAGGGAGTTTAGGTGAGATACAGACATCTACAATCATTCAGATGAGTCTTCCATTGCATAACTACAGAGACAAAAAGTAGACCTTTGACACAAGTGTTGACAGATGAAAATATATTAAAAAATTACATTTAACAATATTTGTATTTTATTGACTTGGAACCTGATTTTTCAATTTTCTTTTAAACAGGGAATAAACATTTTCAGTTAATGCTTTAATACTCTTGGCATTTTGCTGCCTTTCAAACTCCATATTTAATGCCTTTAGAAGAGGAGAATATTATGTAGCACATTGCTGAAACGTTTTTCAGGATATATTTGGGTGGGATTTTTTGTTATATTGTTGACAACCTATATTCCTTTAATATTTTTTCATGTGTCTTCATTTCTCCTTATGGAATTAAGAATCAAATCTTAGTATAACTGAATTCTTGCAAGGATCCAGTGCTCTGAGTGTGCATACAAAGTACTCATGAATTATTTTATTTTATTTTAAAACTAATTTATCGAGTGGTGAGAAAAACCCAAGCAAGTACCCAAGGCTTGCTTATAGAATTAGACCCTGCAAATATTTTTTCTGATTTCTGCTTCTGAAAATTAGATGGCTAAAAAGAACTTAATATTTCAACCAGATCTTCATGTTTCTCTTCCAACACCATATTTCTTTAAAAATAAATCTGTTCTTTGTTTCAAGGTCCTACTTTAGTTCATTGTTTTGATGGGTTTGAAGTACTTGTTGCTTTTATATTTTCTCTCTGAGAAGTCAAAAAACAGAGTCCATCATAGAGGTTGAAGTCACATGATTACATAAACAACTATCTTCAGTGCAGACATGTGAATCTTTTCCAGTAATTCCACCTCTGTATTTGAAGAACAAAACATACATTTTTAGGGTGTTTGTTGTTTGCCAGATAGAAATCTGTTTTGGACAAAGTAATAATTTAGGGGAAATGTCCTTTTTATTTTCCTTTCAATAATAATAAATCAGCACCAAAAAAAGTGTAAAAAAATCTGTAATGCATGTATTAAAAAATTAAGTCCTATATTGCATAATAATTTCATAAGATATTTGAGAATCCATTTTAACAAATTTCTGTGACAATATTTCTCTTAAGCTTTCTCTAATCTTTAAAAAATAGAAGATTAAAAAAAAAAGACTGTTATGAATAGTCTTGAAAAGACAAATACAAGTCTCAGGAATTTAATGAATTTTTTAATTAAAAATGTTATATACGTAATTTAAAAATGAATTATCATGGAATAATAACCACTTACTGTCCTGAATAGAGCAGGAAAAATATCATAGAGCATGAACTTTGGGCTTGAGCCAATCTATAAACACCTCAGCAGCAGCTAGCCCATGAAAATTCCCTAGTTTTCTCAAAGCAAGTAACTAAATTATGGTACCATCGTGTTTCCCAGCAACAGGGTCATACACTTCAGAGATTGTTGCATAAGGCTCTAAGGAATCACTGAACAGGATTCACTTACACAGAGGGATAGATCAGTTGTGTTCTCAGATATTTTTTCATGCACACTGTACAGGTTTCAATTTATTACATATAACACCCTCCTCACATTTTCAGTTAAAAGAACCCTGTTGTATTCATGGTGAATTATCATGGGATGTTTTCAAAACCAAGATAACCCTCTGTGGCTATCAGAAGTCTAAATCTGATCACTGAGAACATGCTAAGGGAAGTTTCAGTTTGATGTCAATGTCATACAGTGTGTCAGTGAAAAATTTAAGACTCATCTCTTTCTGTTCCCACCTACCCTTACAATAATCATATGTACCGTTCAGTGGTGTTGCTCGGTTTTTATAATATATTTATTTTAGCTTTACTCTTATGGAATACATTTTTTTTCTTTTGCCCTCTGGTCTAAGAAAAAATATATCCTCTTGGTAATGACCTCTTTTCCAAATGTTTTTGGCATTACTGGAGGATACTTTTCTGACATTACTGGAAAAAGGTATATGTACTTTTGCACCAACATTTTCTAAACTTTAGTTTCTGTTTCCTGGTTGTTTGTATTTGACCACTAAATTTGTAGCTAACATGAGTGTACATCCTCTAAGTTTTTTAGCGTCTAATTTAGGTGTTGGGGAAAACAGGTAAGCACATTGGAAAGGTGAATTCTGATCTATTGAATAAAACTGTTATTTTTTGCAGGATGTAAACAACTTAGTATACACTTTGGTTTAATATTAAATCAGCAGGACTGTGTGGAGTTTAACAGGAAGATTCCGGGAGACAGAAAAGGATGATTGCAAGCCTCTTCTACCTAAAAGATGTAACAGCCAATTCCCTGAGTGACTGCCTTTGTCCATAAGAAATGGCATAACTATAGTAACTGAAATCCCTCAAGAGTAGATTTTTCAAGAAGCAGGAGCTCTCAGACTGAAGTCTTGTAAGGGATTTAGAACTGAATATTTTGTTCCTTCTCCCTAAGTCCCTGACAAAATACTTCCAAGAGATCAGTTTGTGGAGTGTTCAGTGCAACACAGTATTCTAAACCAAGGTGATAATCCTCACTTCACAACCAAATTACCATAGCCTTTATAATTCAGTCTTTGTTTCTTTCTCTGAACATTAAAAGTAACTAAAGCAAAGAAATAAAAGTATCTACCACAAAATATTAAATATTCCCAGAACACGAGACAAAAAGTTCTCCAATGTACACTGTATTAGCATATTGAAAGTAATATTTTATATCTTGGAAAATCTACAACACCCAGGAGCACCACAGTGACATTAATTTCCTTCTGAAAAAATGGCAAAACGCACACTATATATATTTATGTAATCATAAGCCTATTTTACTAGCAATATTTTGCACTCAGTTATATTCCCTAGAATTTTTAGTCCTTCGGGCAGAAATTTTTGAAAAATTATTCTTTTAAACTTAAGAAAAATTATCTAAATCCTTATATTTCAGAACTATTTCTATTTATATTTTTCTTATGTTCATGACATCACCTCAGTGGAATAACCTGAAAATACACAATATTCTTTCGAAAAGCTTGTATAGTTGCCATTCTTTTATATTGTTAATTTATGTACTGAATTAATAAGTGAATTTTTTTTTTTCTTTTAAACTCTGTAACTGCACAAGGAGAATTTATGGAAAGAAATCACTAGTCCGATTTTGATTTTCAGGTAAATGAACTGAATTTCAAGAATTATCTGAATTTATTTCTTTAAAACAAAATTCAAATAAAAGCCATAAATTTCTGGAGTATGTTGTGTTTGCTTTCTTATTGCTTTTTATCTGTCATGTCTGTAGGCTTATTAAGCCAAAATATTACCACACTATGGTACTATAGCTTTAATAATATGTGTTGTAATCAAATCCTTTGTCAATATAATTTTTCTCTCATAATTACTTATACCAATGAAGTTGATAAATTATGGGATTCTGTGATTTTGTTGAGAATAATTTAATTTCTTATGATAGGAGTGGTACTTTTTGTATTTCAAACAAGTTGGAGATAAATGCTAAGAACTTGTGTAGATCTCTGTGTGCAGCTACTGGCTGTTAATCTCCCAACCCTGAGTTCCTCTTCCTGGGAAATCAATTTATGTATGATCAGTCAACTTAATTTATTTTCAACAAGGTGAAATGTAAAGAACATTTAACTGTGCTGTAGAAACTGCAGATAAACTGCGATTTAGAAATGTTGGAGGTTAGGAACAGATTTTTCCGTTCCTTTCTTGCACTTATGTTTCATCTGTCTTTTCCATGCATGTTCTGAAGACACCTTGTTTCCTTTTAATGAATTTATTCTTGTTATTCTAGTCTGGACTATGTATTTCCATATGATGAGAGAAAAAAAACACCCGTCTCAAAAAAAAAAATCCCAAACCCACAAAAACTCAAGCAGACCAACACCAAAAACAACCAAAACTAGTAAACAAATAAGAAAACAACAAAGTCTAAGATTTTTCCGTAACAATTTGTCTTAAGGCCCTTAGGTTCACCTATCTCTACTTGAAAGCCTATTACTGTGAACGTACTGACATGCAGAAATTACATATACAGGGAGTGAGGACACAAATAAAGTCGTAAGAGTAGACAATTCTTATACCTTTCATCTGCAAATGAAAATATTAATATGAAAAGTTTTTGTTTTCCTACTAGAAGGAAAAATCATTCATATAATGAGATTATTTATTAGAACTTCTGGGATCAGTTGCTCATTTCTCATTGAATTCAACTAACAATGAAGTATTGCAATGTTTCCATTGCATCGTATGTTTTTGTTTGTTTATTACTCAATTTACTTTGGTTCAACAAGATTTTCCTTTTTGTGTAACTTTCTTTTCTTGGTTTCTTAGTAAGACTTTCCTCATAGCTGCTCAAAAGTCAGATATTTTCCAGATGTCCCTTTTTTAAATGAAATCACATTCTGAAAATAGATAAATATTCATATAATTTGTTTCTCTTGTGGTGTTTTAAGAAAATTACAACTTTCCAAGCAACAGCAGTCTAATTATATATAAAAAGTCTCTTAAATAAGATGGAATTATGCAGTACATCAGAAACAGAATTAAAAAATACTGTGACAGAATTTTATAATAAAGCTTAGAACAAAAAAAGGAGTTATTTAAAATATATGGCTGTTTACTTAACCAAATCCTAAAAAAAATAGCTGCACAGGAAAGTCACAAAATATTTAACTTATATAATTATACTGTTATAAAGAATAATAATTGGAAGAATATGTTAAAAATTAATGGCAAATTCTTCAGCTTGCTTGTAGATACAAACTAATCCAGTTAGGTACTCCCTGTGTTTTGCTGGTGGGTTTGTTTTTTTGTTTTTCTGTCTACTTATTATATAGAAATAACAGCATTGCCTTTATTTTGTAAATTTTGGTTTGGTGTAGGACTTGGAAACAGGAGTATACCATTAGGTTTCTGGAATAGTTCTTTTGCTCAAACAACAGATGAAACAATGTAATTGCTAAGCTTTTAGATGTAGACCATGTAATAGAAGAAATATCTTGTAAGAGGCAAAGCATGTCAGGCTCTACCAGGCTAAACAGAATTCAAAGAGCAATGCAAAACTGAACATGAGGAGAGGGTGCCAAACAACTGCTACATGGAATTTCTAGGGAAAATAAAGCAGGTAAACACTCTTAAGCAGATGTGTAACTAATGAAAAGATTTAATACAGATTTATAAGTACAGGGAACACAGAACATCCTCAGGGAACAGTTCTGACATGGATAACAAGATAATGTGTTTGTTATTTTATTAAAAACATAGGTGATACAGAATTGGTGGCAAAAAAAAGTACTGTATTTTTTATCTGAGTTTTTGATATGCATATTTTCACACTAGTTTATTTTAAATCAATTTTAAAAAACAACAACATCAAAAAGAAATACTAGTGATTTACCAATTCTTTAAGAAATAAAAGGTTTTTTCCAAAGAAACTACAGTGCATTTCAAAATAGTCTACCATCCTCAGTTTTGGCCCTTATCCTACAAAATTCAAAAGAGAGATGTAATCTCAGGCTTTCAGACTGCACTTGAAAATAAAAATATGAAGGCAGAAAAGATAACATAAGGTCTCAAGGCTCTTATATTTATACTGATTTATAAGTTACAGCTATTTGTCAACCAGGGACTGCTGTTCATGAATTTTACACTAGGGAGATGTTAGATACAGAACACAACTAACATATAAGCAGGGTATTTAAACTTCAGTGCTGCTGTTCCCTTCTGACTTTTGGAAGCACTGCCAAGAGCACTATTAGTATTCCTTGCTATTTTCAGTATCAAAGCTCATGTATCATGGCCTGGCTTCAGGAAAAATGAGCTACAGTAGCATGTAGGATACTTCTCTTGAATGTGAAAAATACAAATTTAAACAATTGGAGAGGGCCTGGAATGCAGGTATCAGTCTTCCTAGAAATGCTCTGACAGTCACTGCCCACCCCACTCTGCTGAACACAGAAATTTTACTCTGTCTTTTGAGTGGCCTTTAAAAAAGGCCATGTAACATTCTTAGCCACAAGTTTTTTATATATTCATATTGTCTTAGACAATCTGAAGCTGTCTTGAAGTTCAAATGCTGGTTCTAATGTATCAGGTGGTGATTTGTCAATGACAAGAAGTTTTCCCAGTGTCTATGTCTTTCATGACTTATTTCCCTATCAGATTAGATTCTAGATTTTATTGGATTTCTGCATCATTTTTTGGAACTTAACTTCTTAAATCCTCTCCAATCTTCATGTTTGTGAGTTCAGGACTACCTGGTGTCTTTCTTTTACCTGTAGAAAAATCTGCAGGGTTATGAAATCCCATCACCTCATATCAGGTGGATTGTGTTTCCATCTTCATTAATATTATTTTCTGAATTTATTCAGGAAGAGTTTATGTCTGTTCTTCATCACATCAACATTTTCTCTATGTTATATATCTCTTAACCTTTTCTGATATTTCTGTCCTTGAGTTACTTTTAGAAAGCTGTCATCCTTATTTTGTGGTTTCCATTCAATTTTTTTTTTTTGCTAGACTAAACAAGAAAAAGCCTCTGAGTCTCCTGCGTAAAAAAGGACTCTCACTTCCTCTCATTAGTCTACTCATTGTCTGCATTTGTTTTATTTTGATTTCATGTTTCTTGACCACAAAAATGTGCAAAATAAGGAGTGTTTTAGTCACAATAATAAGCCATCAAGAAAAATCATATAGAACATTTCTAATTCAAGTAATATATCCTTTTTGCAATATATGAGAATGTTATCTTTCCTTCTTGCAGGTAAGGGTTTATGTCGTTTATAGTCATTCTCTTGTCTCTTAGTTTTTACTTTGCTTGTTCTACCTAGTAAGGTTTTTGTTAATTTGAATTTTTTTCTAGTCTATTTTTTTGGTGACATTCATCTGCAGAGACTACTCTTAAGTTTATCCTCTCATATGTGTTCTTAATAATTTAATTTCATCTCTATGACACTGATTCATACAAAGTATTTGGTCTGGCTAAATCTGAAATCCTTAAAAATTTAATTATGCTTTAAAAAATTTTCTAATTGGAGCGATTTTTCATTTTCCTGGGGGTGTTTATTAACACTCCAACAGAATCCAAGTAATGAAATCTTCATTGGGTTTGTGTTTCTTTCTCATCAAAAGAAGTATAAAAAAGAATTGTTTTTACTTTTGTTTTTAGTTGTGTCTACTTTAAAAATGCACAGTCACAATTTTCTGCTTAATTTCCAGTTAGACTATTTTTACCCTTATAGAAATTCAACATTATTCCTCTTTTTTTCCTTTCCATTTAATCATTTATGTAAAAAAGAGATAAGGAGAAAAAAAAAGAAATTGGATGTAAGAAAAAAGTTTCATAATCTGAAAGCCTACATTTGAGACACAAATCAGCATAATTTTAAACTATATCCTTCTGCAGGCAAATCTGCACTAAACTTAAAATACTTGAGCAAAACCACTTTTAGTGGATCTTTGCAGGTCACAGAGTACTTTCAGATACTTTTTTCAGCATTTCTATGCAGTGTGCTGCTGATGTGGCACCAAGTCTGTTGCCTGTACTAGAAATATCAGCAGTTTTATTTTTCTATTTTACTGTAAAACATAAGATAATATGAATGGAAGATGGAAAGTCTGCATACTCATTTTTGAACTGCTAAATAAAGAACATATCCACTGGATGCTACTTACATGCTAAAGTTATCAGAACAGTGGAAAGAAAAGAGTTTTGAGACTTTATAATATTTAATTGTGATTAACACAGTTCCCAAAGTATGTTTATTAAGGGTAATTATCCACTTAATACTAAACTGGTATCACCTAAAACTAAAATAGAATAATTAGATGTGCAGAAGCAAATCAATTTAATTATTTACATAGGTCAGTCCATTATTTGATACAGAATATGCAATATCAAACATTTTAAATTCCAGTGAAAGTCAAGCCATTTCAAGAAAGATAAGGAAAGTGTAAAACACAGAGAAAGAGAATAATAAGGAAAGATTTTCAAAAAAATTTACAGTATATTATTCATTTTTATATTACATTTTTATTGCTACATATATGTGTTAGATGCTACATATGAGGAATAGAAATACATGGCTATGGCAAAAGCAGAAAGCAAGGGGCCTTAAATGCATCTGTATTGCTTTTTTCCTGACTGGGCTTATTTCCAAGCATTGTTCTCTTGACATTCTATGACTCCCAAAACAATGATGTAGCTCCACTGCCAATAAGGCTCTAGAAATAAAAGATTCTTGTTACCACCATATTTTTGCCACTGGGTAAAATTTCAGCTGATTGTCTTTAAGCAACGTATTTAATACAGTTATGCTGAGAGAGTCTTCAGAGTGTTTCAGAACTGGTTGTAATATAGACTGTGGATAATATAAGTACTTCAATCAGACATTGTTCTGGTTTTTTTGACAAATAATAAAGAGCAATCTTTTGTGATGTAATCTATATAGACCGGACAAATGTGGAAAATAAAGAGATGCAAAGACAGATGAAATATTTTTACTCTTTTCTTAATGAGAGAACAGAAAACTTAGAAGACTTAAATTTTTACCAAGGATTTTTCACCAGACTTGAAATGAACATAATGCTTTATGTTTGTCTTTTTAATTGCCTACAAATAAACATGATTTTCTATTAAAAAAAATTGAGGATGATAAAAGAAAAAAATGAAGGAGAGTAGATAACATTGAGAGAGAATCAGACTCTAAGACAGTCTGATATTCTTACTTTATTCAAGCAAAATATACATTAACATAGTTATATATAAGCTACTGCACCTTCATGTGAGGACACAGGTCCTATTGACTTTATGGGAGATTTTTAAGAAGCACGGCTGCCAGTACAGTGCTATAACCAGAAAAGCTGTTGCAATCTCTGCACACACACAGAGGCAGAGTGAGGAGGAAAGGAGTGCCACTGCTGTGTACAGCATTGTGAGGGGAGGCTGGAGTTCTGAATGCAGATGCCTATTCCTAATGTGGAAGCTGAACAACTGGAAAAGGTCAAAGGTCAAAGAATAACATGCACATGGACAAAATGCTTTACACTTAAAAACTTCATGCTTGCTGCACAACTGATAGTTTTTCAGCCTAGTTTACTCTGATTCTGTAATGTGGTATCAATTATGTTGTCTTGTGGGAAGGCTGAAGCAGAAAAATGACATACACTGAGTTTCAGAATTCTAATTTACTTAACCTAATTAGGTTGTCATTCATAATGTTTTATGTATGACTGCTGTTTCTTCAGCAGAGAAATGTGATGAGAAGTGAATAAAAAGTAGGTTTTCTCCCTCACTAGATGGGAGGGGTACGTGCTGGCATTTAAGTAATAACATCAATCACCTAAGGTCCTCAGCCAGTGAGTCCTCAGACTGAAGTAGATCTCTGTCTGCTATTTTGTTTCCATTCCTGGACTTGCTGTAACTGTTATATATTCTTGCTGCCTAATTTATTTTAACCAGATAAGAAGCTCACATCAGAAACAGAATGCATCAATTCTTGCTTTTGACAGGACTGAGTACAGGTATTCTGTATGTGTTGTTGCTTTCATTATTAATATTTCTGTCATCCAATATGGCATGATGTGAGATATATCTCCATATTTTTAGAAAAATACTAAGCAAGTTACACTGACACATTCTTAATTAACATTTCCTTTCAGTAAAACATTTTGTAAATATTTAAATCAAAGAGTAAATTGCATTGCAATAAGATTTGTGCAATAACATTATAACATTTCTTGCCTCAAAATAAAATATATTTATTGAATATCACAGAGTTTTTTTGGCAAGTGAGCAATCAGAAAACAAATTGAAGCAGGCCTGATTCACTAGTAGCTTTTAGTAACTAAATATTTTCATACCTTTGGGCACATAGACCATCAAGATATCAAGACTGCAGCTGTGTGTCAGCACTGTGCTGTGTTGGCCTAGCAAAGATTCAGTTCTGTGAGGTAAGTTACACATTAACTTTGCATGCTGCTGTAGATTGTGCAGAGATATATCAATCAGGCAGAGGTATAGCTAAATATCTGGTTTTGCTGATGTTGTTTTGTAACTTGATACTTGATCACAACCAAATGTACATGGCCCTTTTCTCTATACCTCTATGTTATTCTATATGGTAGTGTCCAAATGGAAATAGGAAATATTTCAATGCATGGAACAGCCTAGAATCAGAACAGCTCTGCACTAATCACTAAACTGATGGTACTAGGAAAGGTGTCAAGAACATCACACTGCTTAGATGAAGTACTTATTATTTTTCTGTTTCTGCAACATAGAAAGGGATGAGATAAGACAACATGAAAGAAGTGTTGCTTTCTATGCTAAAAGCAATGCTGTCTGGAGAGAAAAACAGATGGATCATGGGAAATATAGTCATGTTTGCAATCTCATGATAATTTACGTAACAGGAGGGTAATTCCTGTAAATGTGGTGACAGGAATTGCACTTGAATATTTTTTCCTTCTAGCTGACATTCTAGCAATCTAAGATTAAAAAAAAAAAAATAAAAATCAAGTAGAACCATATGTAATTTCTGTGTTCTAGATGATAAAAACTGTAAGATACATATTATAATTACTGCTTTTTAAACTTCCTTTCTCTCTCTAGTCTTGAAGTTTCTAAAAAAGCAAGGATTTATTTGATAAGCTGAAATCAGCAGGAAAGTAGAGGTTACTCTCATACAATTGAAGCATCACCTTTGCCTAATGTAAAAGTGATGGGAATATGAAAATGGGATATGAGAACATGAACTGCATGATTTCTGCTTGTAACACACCTTGTGTGTTACTTTTTAATGTAAAAACTTTACACTTGGAGAAAATTCTCTCATATTTTATCTGATTAACTGCCTTGAATCCATAAAAAAACTGCCTTGAATCCATAAAAAAATATTTTTACAGGTATGACTGATCATCATGGCATGAATATCTCTTCCTGTTCTGTCTCAGTCTTCATATATAACCTATCCAAATCACTCAAGCACTTTAAATACTAGTAAATCACAGTAAAACAGGGTTGTTAGCTAGGGATGCATGAAACATTAAATAAAAACATTTGGTCAGCTGGAAGTTAACAACCTGACTTCAAGTATAGGCAATGGTAATTATTAAATTATTATATTATTATAATATTAAGGTTCTTTGTCAAGTTGTCATGTTATAAGAAAGAAATTAAAATGTATGCTTGTTTCATGTTTTGTAGCAAATTTAACTTGAAACACTTTTTAGTTTCAGTTAGAATGTTAAAAAAGTTAGTACAAAGTACTATAAAAAGTAAAAGGTTGTGGGCTGTCCACAGAACAAGTGGGAATGCTAAACTCTACTCACTAGCTGAATATGGAAACACAGAAGCAGAAGACTCCTTTCAGTTCTGAAACTGATGATGATAACCCACTTCTGACCTGTAATTTAGTAGGAAATTATTAATATTCTTAAACTTCCCTCCCAAAAAATCACCGCAATTTCTGCAGAGACAAGCATGACCATGTTATCAGGTAAATTATGTTTACTTTTGATAGTGAAGAATATCAAAATAAGAACAATGTTTGTCCTGAAAGGAAAAAATAAATAATTTCCTGGTAATGGGAACAGAAAACAGTTTAAAAAAGGTAGATCATAAGCAATGGTAAGTTGTCTCTACAACTGTTCCAGGATCTCAGTGGAATAATTTCTCAGCTTGCTACTTAATATCTGCTTCTCATGAACTATCTTGCCTAGCAGAAGTTATTGATGCTTCATGAATATTTAAAAAGGAAAGTCATTGCCCCTGGGTATTGAAGGATTTTTTTTACTAGACCTCCATTGACTTTAACAGGAGATTAAATGGCTAGTTACAAAATAGGTACATATATTTAGGTACCTAAATGTATTTGCAATTTGCAAATGTAGTGCAGGAGTACAAGGTTTCATATCAATTGTATAAGCATAATTCCTGGGCTAGTTGAGGTTATTAGAGGAATCTTATCCAACATTTAGCTGCTGCCTGAAGTGGGAGCTGATCTGTTCAGCTATGGGTCTTGGGGTGTACCTTCCAGACACAGCCTCACATAGAGACACAGAGGTCTCAAACATCCTCTGCATCTTAAGTTAAATTAAACACCTATTGCTAAGCAACTAAGCTGATGCCTTCTTTTTTTTTTAATAACAAAAGTAAGGTAACATATAAACCAAATTTTGTCATGAATACTCAGGAATGAAAGGAAGACGAGGAAGCAAAAAAAATATTCAAATGTGTAAGAAGATATACTTTTATCATTCCTTGTAGTGATATGATTGAGATGCTGATATTTTAGTTTTGTTGGTCAGAGCATGATGCTAATAATACCACGGTCATGAGTTCAATCCCCATACAGACTATTTACTTAAGAATGGGACTCTGTGAACCTTGTGAGTCCCTTCCAACCCAAAATATTCTCTGAAAACTCTTCTGTTGTCAGGTTTTCTGCATTGTTTTCTGAGGGAAAAAAAAAACCAAAACAAACCAGACAAAAAAGGGGAAAAAAATGAGAGTGCGTTAGACTAACTCTTACCAAGAAAATCTTGAATTGGAATGAATCTCATAAATCAAATAAGCACAAAGAAAATATAATATGTGTCTTAATGATTTTCAGCTTGAGTGGAAAGTATATTTCATTGTCAAACCCATACAATATTTTCATCCTTCTGCCTGTCTGAAGCACTGCAAGTTAGCAATTCTTCCATGAATTTGCTGGTGATTTAATGCTCGATGTTTTTGTCCCCATTCCCTGAATTTCTCAAATGTAGAGGAAAAGCACTGGGGACAGTTTGAAATATTTTTCTAAAATACATTGCCAAAAGAATACACTAATTTTTATGATTAAAAGTTCATAAGCAAATGAAACACAGATTTAAACTAATACTATATTCTCCCAAATTTTTTTAAGAAAACTTTTCTTTTCTATGATGTGAAAATTTGACACTGACTTCTCTGTGCATTTTTCAGTTATAAAATATAAGACACCAAGAAACTAGGAAAGAACAATGTGCTGATATGGAGCTAGTGTTTCTCATAGCAGCTTATATGCTACTGTGCTTTGGATTAGTGATGGAGACAATGTTGATAAAATGAAGATGCTTTGGTTACCACTGAGCAATTCTCACAGAGAGGAAAGACCTTTTTTGCTTCCCTTCGATCATCTTCGTGGTGTCCCTTTGGACTCTCTCTAGCTTGTTCTTGTCTCTTTTGATTCCTGTTGACAAAAGAGGACTAAATAATTGAGGTGCAGCCTGAAAATTGGTGAGTAGATTTGGATGATCGTGTCTCTGTCTCTGCTGCTAATGCCCCTGTGGATGCAGCCTTGGATCCAGTCTGAGGTAAAACATGCTTCCATGCTTCTGCCTGGTCCTTCACATGACTGTTCTCCAGACAACCTCAAAACACTGCCAGAGGAGCCTTTCTGACCCTCTGGAAACCTCCAGTTCTTGGTTAGGCTTGTACAGCCAACAGCCAGCTTGAGTAACTATGGAGTCTGCAGCCTGAGGCCACAGGTGAGCAAAGCAAGCAGCAGCCTGGAAGAGAGGACTGTGCTTCCGATGTGTCCTGATGACACTTCCTGCTTGTTTTGTTTTTTTTTTATTTAATAGCATAATTTCTTTCCCTAATCAATGCTGTACACTTTTACTGTCTAACTTCTAGATGTCAGCAGGATGATAACATTCTAATTGTTATGGATATCTTTATTTAAGGTTTCCTCTTATAATTAATTACATGTGTCTTTTAACATGAAAGGTGGAAGTATGGGAGATAAGTGTTAGCCCACCTGCCTTAATTATATTTATAATCATTATTATTCAGGGAACAGCTACACTATATCCTGAAAGCTCTTCTGCTCCTTACTTATTTGATAAAAATTTTCCTGACATACACGCACATACAAATAAAAATACTTGCAAGGGGTATAGCTGATGTCATATTTTGACTCTTATTGGTAAAAGCAGTTTTGGGTAAAACCAAAAGAAAAAGAGAGAAAGAGAGATAGAAAGAGAATCAGATACAGGGACAAGGAAAGAAAAAAGGAATGAGAAAGATCTCCCCAGTAAGCAGCAAGGAACTGGAGTGGCAAGAGTTTCTCATACAAGTGTCATTCTCTGGAGGTCCTCTCTGGTATAGTAGGTGGCTGTCTCACAATACTTTTCTGATAGTATTTATGTAGTTTCTGCAGGAACCTGCTCAAAGTCCCTGACAGTTTTTTCCTCATTATGATGCTATTAGTGCTGACTGGAGATTGCTTTGATGAGATACAGAAATTGCACTCTCATTTGATGCTAAGTCCTGTGCATATATATTACTGATATGCTTACCACATATTTAGCTGACAATTATCTACTCTATCCTCCATCAGGTCTTGATTTTTCCTCTTGAGCAAGCTAAAAACTAAAAGCAAAAACCAAAACCAAACAAAAAAAAAAAGAGAATTGAAAAATTAATGCCTATGATAAAATCCTCATCCCAGCAAGAGTCACTTTGCACATAATAATAATACACTTACCTTTTGCAAGTGTAAGTGCAGAAAAATAACAGCAAAAAGAATAACTGTATGGTGGTAATACCAAAGGGAAAAAAATGAAAAAAGAAATACTGATACAACAACTTAATTGAAAGCTTATATTTCAAATTAAAGGGAGATTGCAAGGGTGAGAGTGAAGGCCTTCAAGTACCTAAGTGAAGCCCTTTAGTATTGCAAAGCTTAAAGAGTTTAAAGCACAATGAAACACAGGAAATTTAAAGAATATTCCAATTACAAGATTTAATCCCTTCTTTCAGTCATAAGAGTAAATCAGTGGAAACACAGGATATCCTGGCTAAGTTTTGTATTCACCGAAGAAATCACAGTCAAGTAGCGAATCCAGTTCTCCGAATTTGTTGAAGTAGAGAATGGTTTGTTAATATTTTTTTTGGTGGTGATTGAGAAAATGAAGGAAACAAATAAGAATCACTGTTTCTGTCATTGAAATTATCTTCCATGAATATAATTTGCAAACATGAGCTCAAAGCAGAGTTAGCACTGACACCATTTCTGCTCCCACGCCATTCTATAGCCTTATTTTCATCATTGCTTAAACTAAAGATCCTTTGGATACAGCTTTCTTGCCGTGACTCATGCCCGTTTTATTTAAATTTTAATTCTACAGGCACTTACTTTCAGGGAAATCCAGAACTATGAAGAGAGTTCATCAACAAAGGACAGGATAGGAAAGAAGTTAAGAGATGGAAGAGCACAAAATGCTGAGATTTTCTAGAAGTATATCAATTCCATGAACATATATCTAAAGTTTTCCTTTAATTGCTGGTTTTGATTTTACTTAGCTAAACCTATTATTGTGCTTCAGAATTTTTAGCTTGTTACATGCTCGATAGCTAAGTATATACAGCAGTAAAACTATGTAAATCAGGAATTAAAATTTAAACAAAAAAAAAGAAAAATGGAGAGTATCCAATTTCAGATTATGCGACAGAAAATATTAATTCAGTGGAGCCTTGGATGAAAAAAATTGGGATTTTTTTTGTTTGTTAAGTTGTTTAATTTGTCTGGGGGATGGGATTTCTCCTGGAGGAGGCAACAGCTAGCTGCTGGATTTGTCACTTGAGTCATTGTTTAGCTCATTGTAGAAAAATCCCATATGCAGTACAGATACCACTTTCTGTACATTAGAAATTGAAGTAAATTAATTCTTTCTTATTAGAAAGGATTAATTAATAGACTATAAAAGAATAACTAACTCTTAGTTTGTTACAATAGGATCTAGTTGCACAGCTGCAGTCAAACTATGGTAACAGACCCTGTATTAGAAAGAATGTGTGATATATGCTCCATATCTATTCTAAAACAGCTGCTTTTAAGTTAAAAATAAAGACAAAACATGATAAAAAAATTACAGCTAAACAACAAAAATATTAACCTCCTTTCTTTTCTTAAAGAAAATTTAAATTTAATCCACATTCAGCTACTGAGCCAAATCATCTTGCTTTAAAAATGCATTATGATGCAGTAGGTGGAAAACATTTCATATCAAAAGCTTAATACATCAAGCTGCAAGGCTGGTTTCAGATGAATTACACCTGAAATATTTTAGTCAGCTGCTAGGATTTAAAAGCAACATTTTAATATAGTGATGTATGACCCACTCTAATCATTGCCTTCCACAGTACATTAAAAAGCTGAATAGTAACATTAAATAGCTTTTTTATTTTATTTTCTTCTCTTTTTTTAAGCATTTTAAGCATACTATCTAGTGCTTTTACTATTCTGTCTTTAAATTCACCAACAAAGTTATAAAGCACACTAAGTTTGTCATTACCATAAAAGCCATGTTTTAACCATAAAAGCGTGGCTATTTTAGACAAAGTTATAAATTCTTCTCTCTGCAGCTACATAATAAAAACCCTCACTTGCCACTGAATGAGAGTCTGTGTGTCAACAAAATCAAGTCATAAAAGTCCTTACAGTTAGAAGTCGTTAAATTGTAGATGAAATAAAATCTTTCTCTGTGCTAAACCTTACAGTTTTCCAGAGCTGTTTGCAGGAAACCTTCAAAGGCTGATTCGAAGGAACTGAGATATGAACAGAGGCCAAGTGGACAGAGGTAGATAGAGCACAGGCATTTTCATTCATTGTAAGCATTCTTGAGAATGGGGAGGTACTGAAAGGACTGGAGGAGCAGTGACGAGGACTCCACAGATAAGGACAATCCCAACATGTACACTGGAAGGTTACGAAAACATGGAAAAGTTTAGGAGGACTGATGAAGAAAATGATAAATGGTAAAAAGGGGTCCCTGCAATAGCACATTGTAATTAGCAGGACCAAGGGCTTCCCAGTGGTGCAAGGGTAACTGTTGAACTTGGGGCTGAGATTAATAAAGTGGAAGTGATGATCAGATGGGAGGACGGAAATATTTTAAGAACAGAGAATTTTGATGAGATAAGGAAGAGATACAGTATGGCTTAATAAAAGACCAGGAAGACATAGTAAGTCAGAACATCTGAGAAGTTAAAAGAACAAGGAATTGGTGAAGATTGGTTCTCTAATGAATGCTAGTGATTTTAAATACATTTTTTGGCTTAGGAAAGAAGACAGTTATAAACTGTAATTTGTCTCTTGCTGATGTTGTTTCATTTGCCTGCACTTACCCCATATACATCTATTGATACTTGAGACATGATGAATGATCTGAGATATCCAACATGTCTCCAGTGGTGGCACAAAAGAGAACAGGTGCACACAAGTTTTTTTGGAGTGTCAGCTACAGATAATTTGTAATATACTGGATACATCACAAAGTGAATATGCATGATGGTTAATCCATGCTGACATGCTTACTTTTGGGAACATGACCCCACTAGACCAGGAGAAGATACACACATGTTGTTAGATTCTTAGAAACCTAAATTAGACCTTATTACATTTTACAGATGGCTTTACAGTTATCTAAAGCCAAGTAATATAAAACATACTTCTGTACCACGCTGCAAGGAACACCTTGCAACTGTTGTTACTGTCTAGAGACATGGAAGGCATGAGATTAATATATTGCTTTTGGTCCTTACAGGGATACTTTATACAACTGGAGTAAAATCCAGCTCATTAGAAAAGTTAGCACTATGCCTGATCATTTCTGATACATTTTTTTCTTTCTTCTAATGTTAGGAGAGGGCTTCATGACCATGAAAGATGTTTTAACTTCCAGAATAAAGGGTCTGGACCTCATTCAAAACTTCCATTTGCTTCATCTAACCACTTAAACACTTGGTTAGCTTTCAGCAAGTGTCTGAATTGTCAACTGCCACTAAAAGATAACTCTAAAATTGAGTGAATAATTCACTAAAGTGGAGTAAAGAAGCCCTTTCTAATTCCCACTAAAAGGGAAGTAAAATTCCCAAATTAATTTTAAATGTAATCCTCTTTAGTGGAATATTTGCATACCTTCAGGAGCAGAAACATAAAGGCACTTTAATATGATTAATTCTACTTCATTCCCTCAGATGTCTTGCTTGAGAAAAATGCATGACATATGGATCAAAATGTAATTGTCTTCCCAACTCTTTATTGATAATCATTGTCTATAGTTATATGTTCACAACTGCACGGTTAAGCACACAGAGTTGTTATGTTTTCTCCATCTTTGCTAATATACAAATAATAGATTTTGGTTTTTGATGTAGAAGATGTTAACTCATCCATACCAAAGTATGTGAAGGAGGACAACAGACCATGTAGCAGAATATCATCAAAACCAAAGTTAAGCACTAAAACACTTCCAGTGCTAAATTAGCAGTTTCAGGAAATTCTTCCTAACCCACAGACCAAATGTTAGTTCCTGCAAGCAAAGTGTGTTCTCTCCATATAAAACCTGTCTTCTGAGTTTCTTGGTGTACCCTAGTGGCTGTAGTGTGTGTATCACATACATATTACTGTATAGGTGAGGGAGTGAGCAGAGAGAAAATTTTGGGGTTGTGCAGCACAAAAGCAAAACATAGAGCATGGGAAAACATACCACAGTAGTTTTATTTACACGGTCATAGGTAGTTTTCTCCAGAATGAGGTATCTTTAGGACTGTATATTTTTTTAACCTTGAACCTGTGTTTTGCTGCCTAATGACTCACTCAGGGTCCTCCAAAAAAGGGTGGAAGAACAAATTGAAATTAAACACTATGGATGACCATGGCCCTATTTCTGTTTTTTTAGCACCATAAATACAGCTAAAGAAATCTGAGATGCTACGCTTTTTTTTTTTTATCTCACAGAGACAAGTCTAAACCTATACCATATAAAAAACTTAAAAAAACTTTGAAAAAGAGAGGCCTTCTTTGGGAGCAAACAGTCTTACCTCAGACATAGATTTTCTTCAGGAACAGCCTCTCCCACTCATCCATATATAAAGCAAGGACATTCTTAAAATTTGGAATCAGGCCTCCATTTTAAAACTTATGTGTCTCACTTTAAATTAAAGGACTATATCTACTTTTATAGATAGATGTACACTTACGTATAATATAAATAAGATATACTGAACATTAAATCTCTAATTAGCTTATTTATATACAAATATGGTTTTTTCCAATAAAATCTCCTAAGACCAAAATGCTCAGTTCAGATTATTTTTATAAGTAATTGTGAATATTTTAAGCTTGCTCATGAATGCTTCCACCAAGGCTTTTAGCTTCCTTTAAGGATGTGGAAATTTCAGGTTTTAAGTTTTAATGGGTGAGAAAGTGCAAGCAGACATCTGACATGTTCTTTAATGCCCATATTCCCATATGGTTCAGAAAGCAGAACATATTCTTGGACTGCATGGTAATGCAGAAAAAAGAGTGTGTCTGAGTGTCTCAAAAAGTATTTCAAACATTAAGCAGTCCTGAGAAGACTAAATGTTAAAAAAACCTGAAAAAAAATATAACAAGGGATATAATTATTTAAATGGATACTGGGAAAAAATCAGTTCATTTTTTTGGAAAGTAAATTCTTACTGGAAATTTAAGGAAATTAAGGACAGAGTACACCTAATTGTATTTTTATACTCTGCAGCTGTTTTTGCCTTTTTATTATTCTAGCTAGAAAATTAAGAGAGTCTTTCTCCAGACAAAATTATACTTTAAGAAGTTAGAGATTCATAACAGAACTAGCCACTTTTAGGCTATATTTATAATCAACAAGAAATTAAGATTCTAAAATAGACTATTAAGACTAAGCACAATATTTTTGCAGGTGCATACTTCTCTGCATAAAGAAAATCTAAAATAGCTACTTCTAATCTAAATATTTACCTACTTTTTATTTTTAATTCAGTCTTCTGACCTAGGAAATCAGAGAGAAATATAGAAAGAAAAAATGATGGGATTGGACAAGGATAATGGGGAGGGAAAATCTTTGTTGAGGCAAACAGAGAAATGAAGTAGAAAACCCTGCAATAGAGGAGAAAGATGTTGCTACAAGGCCATGACAAGAGAAATACTACTTTCATATTTTGTTTGCCTTTTTTTTTCTGCATGTTACACCCTGTCATCTCTCTCATACTGACACTTTTTCTGGTGTTAATATGGAAAGGTGACAAGAAGGTGTCACACATTTCATAGTGTTCTATAAGTCTCAAAGCTCAAAATGCTCATACCTGTCAGAAAATGTCAAACTCATCAAGTTCACCATTTGGGGGAAAAGATCTGAAACATGCTTTCACAAAAGCCTCAACTGTACATCGATTTTTATTCTTTTCTTTTTTAGCCATTTTTAAAATTCAGCTATACTGTAGCTGTGTGGATTTCTCCTCCCATGGGAAAATGCAAACCCATTCATGGGATTGCTTTTGCTTAAGGATCAGGGTCTACTTGGTGGATAATCCAGAAGAATGGGGAGACACAGTGTGTGCCTCAAAGTGTCTAAACCTTGGGGGAAAAATTATCTGAGGTGTAAGCTGTATGTTGCAGGAAGTAAAAGAGCAAGAAGACATTGAACTGACAAACACTGAATTTTGAGAGGAGCAAGGAGAGTGCAACAATGACCTGAGCCCAGATGGTGTTGGTGCCCAATTATTGATTGTGCTGCTTCTCCTGTCGTAAGTACCCATCCTGGTAAGATGAAGCCCAAGTAGATCTGGAGGGGCAGAGGAAGCCCATGAAATGAGATAATATTATCTATTTGTGACAAGACATAGTAGTTACGAAAGTGTATAAATCTGTATGTTGGGTATTAAAATGGTTTATGGATGCAGTTTAAGTTGCATGAATTAGTAAGAAGGGATTTCAGTAATGAGGAATAAATACAGTGGAATAGTTAGAAAATATATAAAAATATATAAATCATGCAGAAATTGAATATGAAGCAAACAGTGTGGAATAAGGGGTGGAGATTGTATTGGGTCTGGCTGAGATGGAGCTCATTTTGCTATTGTAGCCCTTACAATTCTGTGTTTTGCACTGGCATCTGGAAAGGTGTTGATAGCATCCCAATGCTTTGGGTCCTGCTGAGCAGGCCTGGCACACCATCAGGGCTGGCTGTCAACATTTCCCCCCCAGCAAGGGGTGGGCAAGATCCTGGGAGGGGACACAACAAGGCCAGCTGAACCAAATAAATCAGCAGGATTTCCCATCCCCTATGATGTCAGCTCAGATAAAAAAGCTAAGTGTTAGGTCATACTGAGATAGAAACATAGCTTTTAAATCCAAAACAGACTAGGAGACTAATTTATAAAGTTATTTAGCTTTATAAGGCTAACATAAACTGTGGAATTGCACTAGTTTTTTTCTGAACCAAACTTCTATGTCAGATTGACCTAAAACACAATTTATGGACTAGGCTTATGACCTGTTTGAAACTACCTCGCTGAAGAAGAAGACAGATCTTGGAAGACCATTGTGACATGATGAGAGGCGATAGACAAAAGTTAGAATATGGGAAATTGCAAAAAGCTGTCAGGAAGCTAGTTTGAGGTGGTCAAACAGTAGAAGAGGTTACCCAGATACACTGTGAAATCCTCACACTTGGACATTTTCAAGACTCACCTGGACACAACCATGGGCAGCCTGACATGATTCTATGTTTTGAGCATGTGTTGAACTAGGTAACCTGTGGGGGTCCCTTTCTTTGTGAATCATGGTACTGAAGTTCTGTGACTACTATGTGTTGTGCTGAGGAGTAGTCAGTGCTCATTTTATTTATTTAAAAACTTATTCTTTGGTGTCTATGTGCTTTCTCAACCTTCTTATCTTCTAGCTGTGGTAAATAATCTTGTAGTTTTATTATTTAGCAAGTAGAGAGTAGAAATCACTCAAGTATTTTTATCCCTTCCTGATTTTTTCATATCCTTCTGGAGCATGGAAAATGTATTACCATTACCTACAGCCTTAATGAGATTGTGATCGTCTGTCCAGTAACTTACTATATTGTAATTACAGCAAAGAATTTATACTCTCTGTCACTGTCTGGCTTTGCATATACTATACATGATAATGTTTCATTTTTATATATACATTTTAATATAATTTTATATTTATAAATATAAATATATAAATATTTTCAATTTTTCATGTAATAATATTTAATCACTTATTACATTAATTAGTAATTAATTTAATCACACTATTAAAAATAGAAATGTTGCTTTTATTAGAGGCAACATTTAGGTAAAAGGAGGTTTTAGTCTAAATATTACACGAACAAAGTTAGTATTTTTAATCTTTAATGTGCTCTTGGCTGTTCTTAGTTATTTCCTCAAGTTTTGGAAGAAAATATTCTGCTATCTAATTGATTCTGGCAGCCTAGTCTTTAAGAAAAATCTTAATTAATATGCTTATCATAAGCACTAAATTATTTCATGGGAGATGGAACTAATTAATACAGTGATGACACCACCCCATAGATATATAGAACTGTTGGCTCTATAAATAAAGAAACAGGCAGGGATTCCAAACCATCTAGAACAATGTCCTTATTTAACACAGATAATATCTTTAAGCAGAAGACAGGAAGGTTTGCTTTTATTAATTGCTTGTGGTTTCCTTAATTAATTTTCTATTTGTGAACAAAGCTTTGAGTGCTAATGATGTGTGTGGTTGGTATAACATGAAGTAAAACATTACCTATACTTCATGCTTTCATGCCTAGCCACTGTTCATTTTCTGATATTGTTTGGGTATACTGTAGCACACTCCTGTTGAAAAATGTCCTCGTCTCTGATCCTGACATTCAGATTTTCAGTCAGTCTCTTGTCCCATCTCATATGGCAGCTTCCTACAGACAAGATGTTCCTTCAGAGTGACAACAAAACCCTCTCCATTACCTTCCCTTCCTGTCATTCCTAACAACATTTATTTGCTCACTACACCACTCCATTTCCACCAAGTCTTAATTCATCCAACAACATTGCAGTTGTGAGGCAACATATGGCATTCTGGTTCCGCCCTCTTGTTTCCTAGGCTGGGCACATTTTCATATGTATGCTTTAAAAAGGCATTATTCTGCTCTGTTTCTGAGGTGTATTTTGTTCCTGTTGCTACAGGTCTTTGGTTTTCCATGTGTGTCCATCATTTCCACACTTGACTGTGGCTTGTAATCGCTATTCCCTTTTCTTCCTAGTTTAGAAATCTCTTCACCAAGATGGCAAGATTGCTGCATCTTGCCTTTGGCCACTTTCATCTTTCTTCAAGCTATTGGGTGTTTTTTTCTTCATCACTTACTTCAGTGAACTAGTAAAACAGTTTGAAGAAAATAAATGGCTTATCTTTTTCTCTATTATAGCTCTTCAGTCCTTTTGTCATTTCATGCTTAAATCAGTCCCTTTAGAGAACTGCTAGCACTTTTTAAATAACTTCATTGTTAAGGCATCTTTGCAGTACAGTAATTGGTTTTTCTCAGAGGGACGAACTTTTTTTTTATTGTAGTTGCATTTGAATAGAGGCAGCATTTGTTTAAAAAACATATACTGTGAGGTCTGTGTTACCTTTTTTAGGATTTCAACTAAATACTGAGATAGAAAGGCAGCAGAGAAATGAGAGTCTCAAATGCTGCTGACAACACAGCATGTAAGTTAGAAAATGGAAATGGCAACTTGATAGAGAGACACAGTCCTGTAACCTCAGCCATGATTAATAAATTGTATAGAGAGATTCTTCAACTTGTCCTGGAAATTTATTTAATAATCCTAAATCCATTTAAGTACTAAAAATAAGATATTTTATTCCTTTCTTTTCTATTATGCAAGAGAAAAATAATCAGAAGACTTAACTGGATCATCAAATGATTTATAAGGAACTTGTATGTCAATAGTACAATGGTGATCATTGCTCTCTCTTAGACCTTCTGAACCATCTAGTAGATTGTACAGGGAAGAATAAAATTAGATCAGTAATATTTTTGATAACATATTTTGTCTTTTCAAAATAAGCCAGTTTTAGTCTGAACATAAACAGCATCTCTAAACTCGTTGATATAAGTTTTAATAGTGGATGCAGTATTAGGGAAATTATACTTAAAGGTATGTTACCAAAAATACTTATTTCATCTCTGTTTAATTTAAAAATTGTTATGGTAGAGACAGTGGCAGATATAACTGTGGCAGAAAATCATATGTGAGCATTACACTGAGCAGGATTGGATGTCAACAGAAAACAGATTTAATTTCCTCAGATGTCTTTGATGCTTGCATTGTTGCACAAATAGACTCTTACACTCACCTTCAAAGACAGTTGAGTAACTGTATTGAAGTAAAGGTAACAAAAAAAAAAAAAAAGGAAAGAAGTTTGAATTTAGGTGGTTTTTAAGGGTCTACATAGAAGTATAGAAATTCTTTGAGGGTGCTCTTTTAAAAGAGCTCATTCCATCATTTATTAGTTAAAAAGAGGTAATAATTAATATCTTACACAGTTTCACAGAATTACCAGTTGGGTAATTCTATCAGTTTAGACATTAAAGTATTGAAATTAGAAAAGAGAGAGAGAAAAATAGACGGAAGAAGGTTGAAAGAAAGGCCAAACAGTCTGGACAAAATTGTCAAAATAATTTGATGCTTCTTTCCATGTATTTCTTAAATAAGGAGATCTCAAATGTAGATCTCAAATAATCCGACATAACAAAGCCAGCCTGAGGGAAAACAGCCTAGGACTCAGAAATGCTGGCAGCAAGCATGAATGTAGTCAGGATACTAGAGTCACACAGCAAGTTCTAGGACCGTGTCTTTGTCCTTGGACTTCTGGTAAAATCGGCTTTGGTTTGCACCATGATTAGGGCCATGGTCAACATGGACCCATTACTGGGACAAGCACCAGCCCACACGAGTGCCCTTGCCTTGGAAGCTGCCCACGAGGATAGACATGTGGGAACAGGACTGGCACAGGCGGATGTCACAATGTCACAACAGATGAGGCATTTGCCGTGTGCTGTGGGGGAAGGTGTTAAAACCACTGAGAACCTTGAACTGTCTCGGGAACTTCGGTGCCACGGCTGTCCCCATATGGCAGCAGGAGACAGTCTGTGCACCACTGCTACTAAAGGAACATTATTAAAAAGCTCTGTCTGCAGCTCAAGCACTAATGTTCATGGCAAAAGCTGTACTAATCTGTAACAAAGACAATTCCAAAAGTGAAGCTTCTTGAATTGCAGGAAGGTGAAACATAAATAATTAAAGGCACTCTATTATCTGAACTCCAAAGCTTTAGAGAAAATGAGATGGAAAATCTCGTTTTTCATGAGAAACTAGAGCAGAATATAGGAAATAGTTTTACTTGCTTAACCAGACAGTTTCAAATAAATGTTGGGAATAAATAGTTGCTTGCAGGGAGCATCCTGTTGTCCTGCTTAAATATTTTATGAATATATGCTTTCTCATTAACAAATACATAAAGTAAAATAAATTCTGAAATTTTTTACCATTAAATAGGTGCAAAATTAGCCTCCAAACCAGTTGGCACTGGAATAAAAGTGGCTATTAAAGAATTATTTCCAAAAAACATTATACAATTAAAAAATTGTTGTATTAATCCATTGAAACCCAAATATACAGGTATATATTAACCAAAGATAACATATATTTAAAAATTTATAATCCTTGAATTAAAAGAAATAAAGTTATAACTTCAGTTTTCTTAGTCATAACAGAACAAACTGGATAAAGTAGTTTTATTGATTTCACTGATGCAGAGAAAGTTTAGAATATCTCCAAAAAATATCTTCCAAGAGCTCAGAAAGCTAAAGATAAGCTCTTCTTCTACTAATAAAAAAAAAAAAAAAAGAACAAACCAACAACAACAAACCCCTGATAAAACCAAACCAAACCAAAAAACCATCACCCCCCAAACAAATAAAAACCTGCCAACCAAAAAAAAACCCCAAACAAACAAAACAAATCAAAACGAAAGAAAACAAAACAAAATCATCAAAGTCCTGTTTTTAACACATTATCTTGATTTTTAAAGGATGAAGGTGACTGAGAAAATTATAAAATTAAAAGCACTTGTAAATGGGTCTTGCTGAACATGTTTCGGGCAACCTGCAAAGTTATCCTGAAAAGCCATAAATATTTTACCATATTTAATGAAGAAAAATATAGCAATTTGTGTCCAGCATAATCATGTCAATAAATTTGGATCTAATTATTACTGACTTATCTTGAACTCTTCCTATTTCTGCATCTGTTAAGAGCCAAGTTTGAATGTGAACTATAGGTATAGGCTCTAACTATTAAGGTGAAAAATGTTGGATGTACAAAGAACTTTTCATTTCTAACTTGTAAATTTATATATTATTAATTACAAAATCAAAAGCTGGTTTAAATTGCCTTAATTACAGTAAGTTAAATCTTTCTCCTTTCATTCATTTTGCTGCCTTTTTGCACTCTCTCTTTATAGATTCAGGCTGATTTCTGTTTGCTTGCTTAGGAGGCTTGTGCAGATATGTGTGTATGTGCATAGCATACCTCTAGGCCTCCTGTGTTAATCCTAAAAGCACTAATTATACAAAATTCTTATCTGGCTAACACACACTGAGAACATTTGTCTTTTGGATTAGCAGTGCTTTAATACTGATAAACAAAAACTCTTCCAAGAATCATTGACTCCCATATTTTAATAACATTTCACTCTATTGTTTCCTAGTTATGCTAGAAGGATCCTTTCTCAAGCAGGAAAATAATTCAGGAAACAGGCTCTCACCTACAGAATTTTAAGGCTGTGCTGAAGATGATCTGAAATTTGTCTCAGGTTTTATGGTGTTTTGTTTGTTTTGTTTTTAATATATCAACATGTTATTATCAATGATTAGGGGACAGCAAATTGTCTAGACCTTGATTCACTGACTAAAGATTTTTGAACCATTCTGTGAATGCGGATTTTCATGAGTGCACACACTGGTATTTTACCATATTTCTCAGTACAGGGAAAAATTTAAAAGCTCACAAAGATAAAAACTCCAAGTATCACAGCATTATTCATTTATTTTCACCTCTTTCTTATTTAAAGGTTTATTCTGTACATGACATTAGGCTTACAATCTATTTTTGTCATTACAAGTGTTCACACTAACAAACCTTTATAAATACCATCTTGACTTCTTGATTCTGATTTTGCAGCATAAATAATGGAGGAAAAGAAGACCTGTGAGAGTATTTGATCTTGGAATATGTGGGAGGAGGAACAGGAAAAAACAATACACTACCAACATTCCAAATTAATATTTAAGTATATTGTCTAGTCTGAAAAGGTGTCCAAAACAAGAGTTTGCTGTCCTGACTTTAATTACTATTAATTCAAAAGTCTTTGTCAAACTAGATATTGTAGAAGATTAAGCTTCTTAAAAAAAAAAAAAAGGAAATGAAAAGTTTTGGCGGCAAATGTTAAATGTTCTACTACAGAGAAGCAGATTGGGAAGAATGCATTGTGGTATAAAAATATCCATCAAAACAAATCCTGAGACATCAAGGTTGATGTCCTTGATTATAAATTTCCATTCAGTTATCTCTTAAAATAAATTAGGGGCAAAGAACCTAGCATATCTACAATTTGTTTAAGCAATGTTTTCCATGCAGTGCCTGCATGTTGTTAGAGAAATAACTTATTTTCTCTTCCCTTTGGCTTTTTCTTTTAATATAAATATCTAGACTGAACCAAGGTCTTTTGTGCTCTAAATAACTTCATCACTAAATGTTTTCTATACTTCAAGGAGAAAACACTGCTTTGTTTTGGGGTGTTTTTTGTTGTTTTGTTCTTTTATTGTTTTTAGTCAACTTTATTATACTGTATTATACTTGAGTCCATTTAATTTCAGCATTTGCATCTGGTTAAGAATAAGAATTCAAGTGGAACGTAGTAATTCTCTCTCAGTGGTGGAGAAGTTTAATTAAAGCTAATTGACTCTATTTATATCAGAATCCAGTTTATATTAAAATACAGTTTATATTATTTTATTAATTTAGAAACACAAATTGGTTAATTACTGCAGCTGCACAATCATACTTTAGAGATACATAATGACTTTGAGATATTCTTACTTCAGAGGATACTGCAATTTCAGAGACCATGTCCAGGTCTAAACTATTAAACTATTCACATATGTAACTTTTTAAATGTAACTTTTCTTTTGCTTATAATATCTTAAAAACACGTAATGCTTTTCTGCTTTAACTTATTAGTAGTTGATTTTGTTTTTTCTCAAAAACTTGTAAAAATTGTGCCAGGATCTAGACCCACAAATGATCATAATTCCTAAAAACTATTTCCATAAGTAGGATAAGTATAAAATGCTCAGTATATAATAAATTATAATTTCCAACCATGAGTGAGTTCGTATTTTTATCCAGGTGTAGCTCTACTATATATATTTTCTTTTACTTTATAATTTTTTGATCCTAGTAAAGTCTAAGACCATGTGCTGCAAGCCAAAAGAATATTTTGAGTTTATATCTAAAACAACTAATAATGAGTGAAACTATAATCCATATGTCACTAACATCTTCATTGTTCTCTTCCTGTTTTAAAATTTATCTTAATCTGATCAGGTGAAGACCCCAATTCAAATTTCTTGTTAATAAAATATAGAGGAATATTTAAGAATAACTATAGCACAAGCACCAGAAAAGCTAATCTCAGCAAAACAGTTTTCTGACTTTTCTAATTCAGTTAATACAATAATATCAATGGAGGAATTGTGATTAACTTTTATTTCTATATTTTTCTTCTGTGAGAATTTTCCCTGAGTACAATATAATGTACCATTTAAAGTATCATACTAAACTATATTAGCCTAAAGCTTTTCTTATAAAAGGAGTAAAGCTGCAGATGTAGGTATAGAAAATGTGAAGATTATTGTCAAGACAAGACAAAGTTTAGAGGTAGAGGCATTCTCTATATTCTGTATTCAAGCAGAAAAAAAGACCTGGAAAAATAAAACACATTTTTAGTGACAGGAAATTTCCATCAAAGGTGGAAAGGTGACATTTTGAAGATTCACATTTTATTTCATATTTTATTGTTTGCTGTCTAATGTTCAGTACATTTCTGAATGCATGTTTGGCAGGAAGAGCATGAGGGCACCTTTACTCTTGTTCCTGGTACTGCTTTTGTCATTACACACCTTCTGCTATCCTGTAAGCTGGCAGGAGAAGTTCAACACATACCATTTTCTTACTTTAGTTTTGTTGGGGATCTGTAAAAGGCCAAGACTACCTTAGGTAGCCACAACTACAGAAGCAATTTCTCTTTCTAGCTTCCAGATCTGCATTTAAAAGTGAGAAATCAGAATGACCTTAGCTTAGAATAGTGGCATTTAGTACTCTGACACCTGACATTCCAGATGCTTCAAAGACCACTCCTCTACTGGCAATAATAAGGAGGATGGAGCAAGACAAGGTGGGAGGAGACAGAGCCGGGACAGCTGACCTGAAGTGACCAAAGGGTTATCTCTGACTATTGGGTGTTATGGTCAGCAATGACTTCTGCAAAGCTGGGGGGAAGAAGGAGGAAGGGAGAGAATGTTTGGAATGATGGTGTTTGTCTTCCCAGACATTTCACATGATGGAGCCCTGCTTTCCTGGGGATGTCTGAACACTTGCCTATCCATGGGAAGTGGTGAATTATTTCCTTGTTTGTCTTGTCTGTGTGCAAGCTTTTGCTATTGAAATTCTTTGTCTCAACCAACAATTTTTATACTCTTACTCTCCCAGTTCTCCATCCTATCAGGGGGGTAAGCCGGAGGCAGGGGCTTAGTGGGGTTTAGTTAGAAGTGGAGCTTAAACCACATTACCTTCTGAGTAAAAAGGACCAAGAAAGAGATAGAGTACAATTTAGCATTGACTACTGATCCACAAGTAAAACAGAATGGATTTTGAAGAACAATTGTTCTCTGGGGGAAAAACAAACAAACAACCAAAAAATCCCCAAAGAACAGAAGATTAGCCTGCTGCTTTATCCAATGCTCTTCTAGTTGTTTATCTTTCTCTCACAGAAGACAACAGCAAGATGAGTATATATTATGACCTGGAATATGTTCCCAGTTATTTTATTTTATTTTGAACAGATATTTTCTAACGAATTAGTTTCCAGGTATTACAACTCTAGGTTCATTTTTAGTCTATTAAATCATCTGATCCATTGCAGAACTCAGCAGAAAATTTCAGCAGACATAGCATTTTGTAGCTAAGATTTCCATAGCTTTCCAAACTCTTCATAGTTCTTCTGGTGGTTAATTGAACACTCAAATCTTCAAAGAGATTATGAAAACTGGAGTATGTTTGCAAAAAGGAATTTAGTGGCAATGGTTCTACTATGGAAGTAAAAAACAAAAAAATGCAAAAAGTCAAGAAAAAGTCTCTTTCCCTTCTCTTACTCCTATAATAAAGTCCTAAAAAAGGAATTATAAAATTTTCATTTATTTTTTCATTACAATATTTACCAGTTGAGGACTTATTTTCAAAAATAAAATAATAATAATTTTAGGTAGATATGCCTGCTATTTTCAAATTTTTTCCTTGGTGTTTCTGCAGATGGTATTGTTACATCTATTCACAGTTTATATTTGATATGTAATACATAATTTGGCTTTAAATTATGTTTATAACTGACCTTTTTCTTTTCTGTTTGTCATTCATTCTACCCCAGGTATGTCTGAGAAAAGGTGAGATATTTAGTAAAGATCTGAGTGATATTTCTATTCATGATGTATTTCTTGAATTGAACAATATTATGTAGATCTCAGCCATCCTCCCTGTTTCTCTTTCATAATTTCATTAATTTCTTTCTTTTTGAATGTATTCTGAAACCTTCTTCTGTACTTCCTTTTTATGTAAAAATGTATTATGCTGTGCTTTATATGCATCTCACCTGTAATATAACCATAATATAACTTCAGACAACCAAACAATAAAATGTATTTAAGCAGAGAGGTAGGCAAAAGAGGAGTAAGAAATTCCTTTTTATCTATTAATGCATTTGTTTATATATGATGTTGCAACTGCAATGTTAGAAATATGAAATCAGGCAGGGACTCCTTCCTTTGGTTTTGGATGGGACAAACCTGGAGTCTTGCCATCAGGGACCTGAATGCATCCTCCTGTCCAGTGCTGGCAGGGTGCAGGATGGTGGCCTTGGATCAGGCTGCTGGGAAGGGCTGGGAGAAGTGCAGCTGAATTCCAGCTTGTTTGGATTCTGTTTTTTTTACATTCAAATTGTGCTGAAAGGCAATTGTAAACTGAGACAATTCCCTTGGGATTTGGTACAAGGAGTAAGGTTATTCTTAATAAAGGATTCTGGTACTTTGTTTTCTAGCCACATTTCTAATTTAACTCATCGTATGCAAAATCACCTCAGTATAGTTTGAGTGTGCCTGTAACTTGGTCTTCAATTTCTGTTCCAAGAAATAAATGAGGATCTCACCAAAACAATGTTGAACCCAAATTTAAGCAATAGTAAACCTTGGGTTACAGCCACAAAGATGTATTGGGCAGTGATTTGGGCAGCCATGTTCCAGCTATATTTAAATTAGTGTGCAAGTTGTCAATCTAGCCTTAGATTTCAGAAACAGGTATTTTTCATATGTTTTTATTTATGAAGTATTTTGTATACTTTTAACAAGTGCTTTGAAGAAGATATCTTAAATATCAATCAGATGAGATAGATAATAATTAATCTTTTTTATTAAACAAATAATAAGACAAAGGAGCAAAAGGACAAAAGGGCAAAAGAACAAAAGAAAGGTGAGATTCCGTAAAGAGCTTTTTGTAAACAGTCTGCAAAATTATTGATTTATTTGACTTTCCCAGTGTTTATCTGTACATTTAATTATGTAAATTTCTCTTATTTGGAAATTGTTTTCTAAAGAAAATTGAGAAACTTCAGGGGTTTTATGTGAACCAGTTTCTAACAATGAGGACTGAGCTCACTTCATTGATGGACCCATTTATACAATTTTCTCATTCCTTTATTTGAAAGTACATTAGAAAGTAATGTAAGAGGAAAAACATAGTGTCAGCTTCACTTTGATACTAGCCTTCATAACCTTTTTCATCTAAGACACTATTTGAAATTCTACCATACACAAAATTGACAATCTGTTATTGTAGTCTTTTGAGGCACCAACTTTGCACAAATCATTTCAATACTCTGACAGATAGGCTTGCATTCCTAATAAGAGTTGCAGCAAGCTGTTTCACAATAATGAAAACTGCACACAAAAAATATTTCTAAATTTCAATGTGCCTTAATTGTAATTTCTCAATCTGACTTCACATAGACTGGAAAGCACTGAAGAGGCTAAAGCTGATGATAAAGAAAATATTGAGGACAAAATACACCGTGACAGCAAAATTTCCACTGGAGTTTTGCTTCTTCTAACAAAAGAAGAACAAAGTGCCATAGTATTACAGCATGATTTGATTGCTGTCACAGAAGTGATGTTCTTTTATTAGATTGTTCTTTTATTAGGAACAGAATCAAACTAAAGCAAAGCTCAATGATGCTGGAAATAGGGAAAAAATGGAAATGATAGAACAGCTTAAAAAGATCAAAAGTTATGGTAGCAGGCTTTTCACTTTTTCCTCTATTTCCAGCTTCTAAACCAAATAGAATAATTGATTTAAAACACTTGTTTTCTTAAGCGATACTCCTAAAAAGTATCTTTCTTAAGCTCATTATGGTACGTTGATATGCAATTATGCTAATTTTATGACACGATCTAGATTCTTTTAGTATTCTTTCAATATAATTTGTGATCATTAATTTTGTTTGTTTGTTTCCTCCAGATATTTGTAATTTAATTTCCCTTCCTCAGGGTAAGTCTAGTCATTATTTTCAGGTGCACTGGAAAATTTCCTAATTAGAGTCAATTATTAATCTATTCCTTAGGCTACCTCTGGAAAAAGGTGGGATCTTCTCATAAATTCTGAGGTCAAAACGTGGCATTCTGCTCTTGAAACAATAGTGTCTTAGAGTTGCTCTTAACTAAGTAGAATACCTCCAGGAATCAGCAACTCCCTGGCAAAATTGAACGCAATAAATCTGTTTTTTTTGTTTCCCATGGCAACTACATTTTCTCAGAAATCTACCAATGTTTTTATGAGACAAAATATATTTATAAATATAGAGTTAATGCATTTTATGTTATAACCATAGTAGTATGTACTACTCCAAATTCTGTATTTTGCATTTATGTTTAAGGTGCAATAATAAATAAATTCACATGCTTGATGGGAACCAAAGCAATGGATTTTATCTTTACATCTTAATGAATCAATAAGGCTGCAGAAGCTATCTTGTAGAATAATAACTCATAAAATATTTTAATATTTTCTTCAGCTTTCTTTGAACAGTCCAGAATGAGGCTGTTTATATTTTATTTTCTAATTCAAGTGTGGATTTAATTATTACCAGGGTTAAAAAAAAGGTATATGCAAAATCTGAGTTAAAAATAACACTGAAGATGAGAAGTTACTGCCATGGTATACCCCACCTATGAATTTAATTAAGCCAAAGTGCAAGATTTAGTTTTAAGCAGCAACTGGAACTACCCAATTTTAAGAATGACTGAGAGAGTGCAATAGATAAGGAAAAACCATGCACACAAAGCAAAGTAGTAGATTCATTCACTCCCTCCCATTATCAGGTGTTCATCCAGAAAAGCAGAGCTTCAGTATATACAATGTTTACTTGGGAAGTCAAATGCCAGGAAGATCCCCTCCCTTCTTCTTCCTCCAACCTTTTATTGCTGAGCATGACAACATATGATATGGAATATCTCTTTTATCAGTCTGAGGCACCTGTCCTGACAGCATTCCTTCTTTTGCACCCCCCACATTCCTTCTTTTGCATCCTCAGTGGGGGAGTGAAGTTGGAAGCAAAAAAGTCCTTGACTTTGGATACGCACTTTATACAATATATAACAATATACTGTATACAATGTGTACACTGTATATAATGTATAACAAGAATTAAAACACCCCTCTACTACCAACACTGTTTTGGTGACAAATTTAAAACATAACCCCACACACAATACTATGAAGAAAAATTACCTATCCTTGCCAAAGCCTGTACTATGAGCCAGCAATGTGTCATTCTGGCAAAGAGGGCTAAAGCAAAACCTGTTAGAAATCTACTTTAATCTCTAAACGAGCTTAGAAATCCTTTAGGTTTTCCCACATTAACTTTTTAATGACAGCTAATGATAAGACAATGACCACTTTTTCTCAAGGTTAAAATAGTGAATTGATGAAATCACTTGGCCTGGTGTAATCCTTTCCTGAACATGTGGAGGTCTGTACCCAAAAGACAGTTTTCATCTTTAAATAACTGGATATAATGTGGAAAATTAAAAGGAGGGACAGAGAAACAGTTGTCTTCTCTTCTTGCTTAATCTGCATTTCCATGGAGTAAGATTTGTGTCAGTTGCGGTAGAAATTATTTATGCTATTTTTATGCTCCCAGGGGATAAAGATGGCAAGAAAATGGGACCTTGACAGAAACACACTGATGAGGATATTTTTCATGTAGTCAGTATGATTGTTTAAATATATAAACTGCTCATTTGTTGGTTTTTTTTTTGTTTGTTTGGTTTTGGGTTTTTTTTGGTTTTTTTTTTTTTTTTTTTTTTTTTTTAGAGCATTTTTAACTAGCTAAGACATCTGCAGAGAGTCAGGAAAGCATTTAATTCAAAAGTAAGAATTTTGTATGAGCACCAAGCAGAATCTGGAAAACGTGCCACACTGTTGCTTTGGTATGCAGACAGTATGAAAATTAAGAAAATGCTTGTAATTAAATAGAACTTGGTAAAGAAATCAAGACTAAAGTAGAACACTGTTTCTAAAAGTCTCTAAGGTAAAAAAGTGTTGCAAGTATTAACTTGACAATTTCTGGCAATACTGAGGATATCCAGGCAGTAGTATCAATACTATCACATAAGAATAAAAATGTCTTAGCAACAATGTTGGAAACTTCAGATTTGGTTATGTTTGTAGCAGACATTCAGATCAATGAGGAAAAAACAAGTAGAAGAGAAGACAGATCCAAAATAGGAAAAAAATTAGATAAAAATACAAGGCTTGAAGTTAGGTAAAAAGCGTAAGAGAGCATGACCTTGCAAAGGAAGGAGTGAATGTCTACAGTCTGTAATAAAATTTGCCTTCAGAGATAAGCCCAACAAAAGGTCCCTCAATAGTCTATGAGACTCTCCATCATTTCTGTGCCTAAAAGACTTGATCTGAGAGGGTGTAATAAAGAGGAAATTGGTGGCTTGAGTGTTGTCTTGGAACATACAGGAAGGCAGTTTAAATATCTTCCTGTTGGAGAGACACCTAATAAGATGAATCTAACAAGTTAATCAACCCCAAAAGGATAATTTCCTTAAGCAAAAAAGAAGAATCTTTGTCTTCTCTTTCTCATTTCAGAAACCCCAGTAGCAGGATTCTGAGTAAATTATCTCTCCAAAGTGCATTGATTATTCCCATAGTGACACAAAATTTGTATTTGCCCTCAGAGTGCACTTCGTGCCACAGCTGTCTATGTCATATCTAACAGCTTTGTGAAAACCAAGGTTAGACTCACTTTGGACTTAGCAATATCTATCACATTCTGTTTGACTTTAGAGCTTTTTGAATGTCTCAGTTTCAATGGTCAATCTGGGCATAAAAGCACAGAAATTGTTTATTAGAAGGCTAAAATCAGATTATGTGATATAAATCTTTATTTCTCAGCGCTAACTTCATTTCCAAACAGTGGAGACCTGGGAAGCTGGGGTGACTCATTGCATTTAAGTGCCAGTGTAAAGCAGGAAGAAAGCCAAATTGAAGCCTGTATCACTTTAGACAAACTCAGGATTTGACATATGAGAAGCCTGCCCTTGCAGTCTTTATTAAAGGAGAGTCAGAAATAATGTGTTTTCTAGAATATTTGCTATGATTTATAGAACATCTCAACTTCAAATCAGTTATTCAGGTTCAGGGATATGTTTGTCATAGAGTTATCCCCTAGGGGAGAAATCTTGATCCATTTGTATAGAAGAGCAAAAAATCTTTTCCTAAGTACCTCCCCAGGTAAGTTGCAAGCAAGTGCAGCTGCTCCCCTGCTATCAGATAAGGGAGAAGACTGCACAGTGTTGTCTGTGTTGCACACCACGTGATACTGAGTGCATTACATGGGAGGAAACATTAGGTTTCTCACCAGTAACCTCACTCAGCCTTGTTTTCCAATTGTTTAAAAATATTTCAGGTTCCCTTTTCTGTAACATAATTTGTCCTTCAGTGGTTTGATTCATTTTTACATTCACAAAATCCTATCGGGATCTCTGTAATTTAACATTCACATTTCCAATTCCTAGCCCATAGTCCCAGTCAGAGACAACAAAGATGAAAGAAACAAATACATTTATGACTTATTACTGTGCTTATGTTTGATTTCATAAAAACCAAATACCATAATCTGCTCGGTGGGTTATTGTCTTCATGGATGCAACAGATCTCTGCTTCAGCTGAATATATCACGGATATATTATCCCCCTTGTTCAAAAAGTTCAAAAGTACTTAGTTTTACTTTAAAGTGGATTTTGAATTTAGAGATTTTGCAAACATTTTAAAAAAAGAATCCAGTAAAGAGCACTATGTGAGCTCTAATGTTCATAAACTATATATTCATTAAATGTTATTGAGAGAAATATGTCAATACACCACTATGAGTCCTGCAAGGAGTTTCAAAGTAGCTGGCCTGCAAAGTTGAGGTACATTAAAATATCAAAACACAGGTCTTCAAACTTTATTTCCTATTCATGCTTCCAAGCCTTTTTTACTTCATAATATGCATCAGATTTAACAATTTTAATAGATGAGAAGTTTTTTTTCATTTAGGATGTGCTTGAACATGTTGAATGGCTGTTAATATCTAAAAACAGGCAAATAAATCCTGTCTTCAGAGGAAAGAATTCAGGTCTTTATTTGCAGGTGCCCAAATTTGTTGTAAATATGTATCTGTACATAAGATGAATTTTCAGGCTCCATTTCTAGTTAATGAAATTGTGAGACTTAATATAGTAACTGCAATATAGGCATCTAATAGTACATGTGTTGACTGAATGTGATCTGATGGCTGTCGCCCAGTTGCCACTCCAAAACCTTGGCCTCTTCTCCCAGGAAATTAGTGACAGGACAAGAGGGAATGGCATCAAGCTGTAGCAGAAGAGGCTCAGGCTGGACTTCAAGAAGAATTTCTTTACTGAAGGGGTGGTTAAGCATTGGAAGGGGTGGTTAAGCATTGGAATGGGCTACCAAAAGAGGTGGTAGAGTCACCATCCCTGGAGGTGTTCAAGAGACAGCAGGACATGGCACATAGTGCTACAGTTTAGTGGTTTTCTTGAACAGCATTCACACCAACATCAAAATAACCCAAGATTTTTTTAGATTATATAAGAGTCTGATATTCATGTAAGAAATCAAATTTACCCCCCCTTAACTGAACAGAAACTCAGTTATGATGTTCTCATGTAAACTCTGACATGCAGTCATTCGGATCACATGCAATTGTCTGACATTAAAGGTGCTCTTCAGGCTAGCAGTACATGAGGAATCACTGCCTAACACAATCAAGATTTTAAAGGGATCCAAGCAATTTTTAATAATTTTCCATAGCTATGAGAACATCTGTGTTTATATCATATGAGCTTTAGTCACTAGACACTCCATTATTTACTCCAAAAACCCTCATTTATATGAGAAGATTTATAAGAAACCTTTTCCTTAGAGGCAGGAGATCTCATTATCTCATAATCAATAGATTTCTCAGGAGATCTCACATTTCTTCTTATATCTTTGGAATTATCTGCTGTTGTTTATTTGGAGATCTGCAATATTGAAATATTTGAAACACTAGTAAAATTTGATGGAGCATTTGCTATTCATTTGGTGCTGCTTATGTTATCATAACCATTTGCACATGCTATACTCATTGCCACACTGTAAGGGGTGGAATATGACTGCAGTTTGTCCCAGGAACATGAAAGAAACAGAAAGCAAAAAAGAAAGAGAAGGAGAAGGAGAAGGAGAAGGAGAAGGAGAAGGAGAAGGAGAAGGAGAAGGAGAAGGAGAAGGAGAAGG
>QUSF01000006.1:25967436-25986029 GCA_003676055.1 Chloebia gouldiae | reverse complement strand
GAAGGGAAGGGAAGGGAAGGGAAGGGAAGGGAAGGGAAGGGAAGGGAAGGGAAGGGAAGGGAAGTGATATACAAATATTGTTTACTGTGTATTCTTGATACACTCCAGTAAGAACATCTTTATGCAGTTGTTCTTTTATGATTCCTGCTGTTTCACTCAGCTGCCTTTAAAAGGAAGGGCAATTAATATAATTACAATGTGCATTGAGAAGTCCTTACTGAGAATGCATGTGAGAAAAAATTCACCCTGCTATTGCTCTCTCTTTTTTTTTTCATGAGTGCTGTACAGTTAAAAACAGATTGAAACCATGAATTATATATATGGCTGCTGCATTTAAAGGAGATTCCTTTTATTGACAGGAAAAAGAGAGCTTGGATGAAGAACCTCATAGAAGGAAACACTAACTTAGCTTTTATTCTCATACTTTATGTAACTACCTAGATCTATATGCCACTATCTTTATTAGTAAGTTAAATCCATAATATCAGTAAAGTTTAGAGATCTTATACTTATTTTTTCATATAAAATGAAGTGGCTAGATTAGGATGAACTGAAATAAATTAACTCCTAAGCAGGCAGTCTTCTTCGCAGTGAAAACAGTCAGAAGTTACAATTTCAAAATTAAAAAAATTTGATACAAGAACTTCTGAAACCTTCTGTAATACTTCCTTAGGGAAGAAATACATCATGAAAATATTTCTAAGTGAATGATTGGGTTAGATGATCCTTGTGGGCCTCTTCTAACTCAGTTTATTCTGTGATTCCATGATTTCTTTATGGTCTTCAATACTAAATTTTGTTTCTGAAATTTTCCATAATTGCATGATTCTGCTAACAAGAAAAAAAATAACCCAGTCTATCAAATTTCTGTCTTTTGTCCTTCTTTGTTAAAAAAGTGAATTTAAGTGATCAAGGAAACAGGATTATTCAGGAGTTCATGACTGCAACATCAAATGTAATCATGTAACAAACTGCTGGAAAAATCCCAGCCTCTGGGTACTTTCTGTGGGGTCACCGTGCAGCAGGAATGTTATAAACTCAAGTACACTGTTTTTACAGTTATAGACTTTCAAAAATTTCACTCATTTCTTAATGCATTCACAAAATACTATGAGAAATAAACAAACAAAAAAAGTATAATGTGATATTAGAGGTATGTCAAGTGAAAGGAATGGTTAGCCCTGTGGTGAGCTTAACTTTGAGCTTTACCTTTCTTATTTGTTGATCACATTTTTTCATGTCTTCCTCATAATTCTTCTGTATTGTTATTAAAACAAAAATTATTAGTAACAGTATCAGTGAATAGTAAATTGTTGTCAGTGTTGGTATTTAATAGTAAAATATCTCCAGTAGCAGTAATACCAATGTTGTTTAAAGAAGCAGAATGATGGAGTCTGGAAGGAACCTCTGAGGGCTCTCAATAAGTCCAATCTATTCCTAAAAACAGGTCAAAACTAACTCAGGTCTGGCCTTATCCAACTGAGCTTTGAATGTGTCTAAGAACAGAAATAACAGCCTCACTTGGCAACTCATTTCAGTTTTTCACTACAATATTTTATGGAATAATCAAAAGAAAGAATAACTATACATACATATGCTAAATTGAATTTGGATAGTTCTGACAGCATTCTTTTGCAAAAAAATGAGAAATATGGGGAGTTTCACTAAGAATAATGAATGGTGTTTATCAAGTATTTTTCGTTCATTATAACAGACTGAAGGCCTCAAGGAACTATTTCAATCAGGAGAAATAACATTACAAAATTAAATGCTTAATGATAATTTTGTTATAAGTACTATAATATCAAAATATCATTTGATTAGATGCACAATTACACTGTTATAGTAGATTATTTTTTCTTGGTGATAGTTTGGTCTATTCATGTTAAAATAGTTAATGATTTTTAGTTAGGTATCTTGTTGCACTTTGAAATATAAACATTTCTTTCTGAAAAAAAAAACAAGTGTATAAAATTGGACATTTTTACAGTCAAAAAAAAAGAGACAACAAAATAAGGAAGTTCAAGCTACAAACTTAAAAGAACCTTTAACACAGTGTTTTTCAATTACATTAATTGCATTTCATGCATTTTTACAACACATTTGATTAATACATAATTTGAACTATTTTTGTAGTCATCTTCACTGAGGCTGAAGTTCAAAGAAGAAAACAATAATGATTATCTCAGTGATTCAAAGTAGTATATTACCTTGTAATCTCAGTTCATTAATTGTTCTAATAGTAATGTGCAAAATACAGTGTTATGTCTGTCATTTTCCTATGTCTATCACTTTCCTATTCTATAAGGCCAAGAAAAGTAAATTGCTATACAGTCATTATTGCTCCAATTTAAGACACAAGTAAAGACAAAAATCTGCCCTAGAAGAGAACAAATTATGCTGGCACATAGCAGCATGAGATACTCTTCAGAAGTTTGCAAAGGATTTTAACAAATGTCTGTTCTTCTTTTTATTTTTTTCCTCCTTCTAAATTTTTGCCTTTATTTTCTTTTTAGAATGAAGTGATTACATAACCTATCTTTCATATCTGCCAAACAATTCTTTATGAAGCCTTCATAAATTATGCAGTATTTTAAACTTTAAAGAATCACTGCAGTATTACAAGCATGGGAAACCTGCACTGTTTTATCACAGACACAGCTGTACTAGGAAACCCATCACAAAAGCCAATATTGTGCCTTCAAGTTCCCAGCTGATAAATCTCTTAACTCAGATGTCCATAGAGGAATTAACAGAATAACCAGCAAAATGCATGAAGTTCTCAAACAATGAAACAATATAAGAAAAATAATATGTCTTACAAGCATTCTGAGTTAGTAAATTCCATTACTTGTATGCATGTAGAGACATAATCATTGAATGTTTTGTGGTCTGTTCCATTGATTTACCTGACTTTCCTGTAGAACAAATAAACTACAAGATTGTACAGCATAATATGCCAGGAAATATAAAGAGGGGTTAGGTGCAGATACTTAACACTTGGTAGGCTATTTCTGCAAACTACAATATGACCTTTTCACACCAAAGTGGCATTCAACATGATGGTCAGTCATCTAGTGCTTCTTAAATGAAATCCTGACATCTTTGAACTAAACTAACAAATAATGTTTCTGACACAGAAAGCCACAATGAAATTAAAATAAAATGTATGAGATTACTGGCAGCAATGAAATTACTGCATTAAAATAAATGAAGAAACTGAAACCCAAAAGAGTAAGCTGTATATAGTAATTCCTAACACTGCTATTTAAAACATTTACAATGATAATGGTGGAACTCTTAGCTGAAGGTCCTAAAGACAAAATAAATTTAAAAGTATTTAAAGCTTCACCTTGTAGCAGAAATAAAATAAGTTTTGAGTCTATATAACCCATCCAGTTGAAAAGAAAATATTTCCAAGGTGATCTAATTAAGAATTTTGGTTTAACTCTTCATTTTGAATTGTGACAATTGTGTTTAGTGGGTAAATAAAAATTCCAAATAAGAGTTAGAGTTAAACCTCCATCCAAAACAGTAGTTGTCAACTCATAAGTGCAACAGGTTCTGAGTCCTCATCTGTTTAGAATATCTGGTTTATGTTTCTTATACCTGCATGCCAATTTAAAAATATTTGAGGGTCAAATAATATTCTTATAATACAACCATATGTTTCAATTATATGTTTCTTCATCCATTTCACACACGCTCACAGAATGTTTAATAACCTTGAATACCTGAAAATTAGCACAGGGTTCCTCTGGCCCTTAGAGTCTTGATTCCATCCTTTAATAGGGGCTACAGGTTCTTTTCCATCTTGGAGTTCCAGATGGTCTCTGTGTAGGGCAGATTTAATTGGTTTTATCCCAGACTTCCTGGGAGGGAACGTTCTACCGAATTTTTCTTAAAAACAAAATTCTTAAATTCAGATGTTTTACAGAAATTTACTGTAAGAACTTCTGAGTTTGTTTTTATTCTGTTTGTAGAGAAAGAAGCTGGTATGTGTAATAAGGGCAAATTAATCTGGAAATATTTCCTTTAGAGAGTTAAACCGGCACATACCACAAACCTGCTTTAAGACACTAATTATTTTTTATTTCTATTCATTCTTTTTCTTTTATCACTCATTCTTCCAGTGTTGGACAATAACAAAAGGCATATTATCTAATTACTCTTCTAAATTCCTACTAACACAGATTGTTAATCTGAGTGGTGCATACAAAGTAAAATATCCAGCATACCTGTCAAATAGTGTGTAGCTTGAGATACACTCAAGTTCTCCAGACATTGTCACTGCTTCATCAAGATGCTTTAAGGTATAAGAGATAGCTACAAAGGCTGTCAAATATGATGAAGGACCTGCAGAGACATATTCTCATCTGGAAGAGTAATACATGGTGAAATAGCACAATTTAGGGAATATTAAAGCACATGATGTTTATTGTAATGCAGATGAGTCCCACCCTTAGTATGGAAGAAGCTCAGTTTCCTTCATCAATTAAACTCATTAATTTCTTTACATTATTCAGTCTCCAAACTGGTGACACAATCTCTTCGAAGTCTCTGAGAAATAAAAATATAAAGCAATAGTTGCAGTATGACTAAACAGCATCCACCATTGAGGATGAATATCTTACATAGTGCAATTAAAGTAGTACTTATAATGATAACAATAGGTCTTTTTTATTGCTAATACATATAAATAAATCTGACATGAAAAACATGACAAATTAGATTATGCTTTTTTCTTTCAAATATCTGAGAGAAGAGTAAACTAGAATGAGATCTGCCTCCTAGTCTTTGCCAAAATCTTATTTAAAGTAAATAATTTTTTTTATATATAGCAGGTGCCTGCCACCCACTTCATATCTGTAAGACTTAAGGCTATGAAAATAAAATGAGGCAGTTTCAAATTTTAGGGTGGACATTAGACTGACAAGTTTGGTAACAGAATTTCCTGAACTATTGCTATCTAAATCTTTTAGCAGTGGTAATATTTTTATCTGGGTACGCAATGTTAAATGTTAATAATTATATCAGGTTTGTTTTTTTCTTAAGGCTAGGTTTTGAGAGTTAGGTTCTGAAAGTGAAAATAGACTAATACAGAAAGGGAGATAAATACTTTGTTAAAATACAGCAGTGCTGTAGAATAGAATGCTCCTGGAGATTTTTATGTGACCAGAAATGGTGTTACTTGGTTAGCAAAACGACAAAAGAATAATTTAGATATGGTGTTAAATGGTACATTGAAAGTTACTAATAAAATAAAAGTATATACTGATATGAATGTGAACATCCAAAATCAACATCAGCTTTGCAGGAAAGTAAAAATAAATCAGTTTCATTGCAAGGAAGTTACCAGAACTATGCCTACATTTAACAGCCCATGCATGATATGTACACAGAAACAGAGTTAAGCCTGGCTTCCCATAGCTGTGCTTCTGAATGACTGGGACCTGTAAGTGATGGCGAGAATTTGCAAGCTTTTGCTGAAGAATGTTCTAAAACCAAGGCATTTTTCATTCTTAAGGAGATCTCTAGTGTACATTAATGTGTGCATTCACATTATGCTCAGAATCTTAAGAATTAGATATATGAGATTTTTACCAAACTCTCAGTAGATGCCATGCAATTGGAGAGCGTGTGGAGATATATGTGTCAATGTTTCTGATTTCTCATAAAAGCAAGAGTTAAGAAAAAAACCCAAAAAAGAATGAATTTGTATCCCTAGACTGTATTTTAGCTGTAAGTTTTATAGTGCAGGAACTTGTGAAAGTTCTTTAGCAAAAATAAGTGCATGATGCAATTAAATGTTTGCTTCTAACTGGAAAATTAACACCTATTCTGTAATTAAGTAATGATAACTAAAAGTGCACTTCAGCATGATTACAAGAGGAAATGAGAAATGTCACAGGACAGAAGTTTAATAGGTGAAGTGGTTCCTTGGTTCTGATAGGGTTTTTTTTTTGGTACTTGTGTTTCTTGTTTATATATGTTACATTTCTATGTTATTTTGTGCTTATCACAGAACAAAGGAGGCTTTGCCAGAAATTTCCAATTTCCAATTCCAGGAAAGAAAATAAATAAAACCTCTTATCTGATCATGACATCATCTTGGGAGGCAAGTTAATGAGTTCCATGACAGTTTCTGTGTTCCCATGTTGCAGTTCAAAATTACCCAAGGTTCTGGACTCAAACTTTGTTATGGATGTTAACTGTCTTCAATACATGATATGGGGAACAAAACGACAACAAAGTATTAGGTCATTCAGTCAGAAAAGTGTCAGGAAAAAGAGAAAAGAAACTGTTGATGCTCTGCTTTTGTTTTATAGACAAATTATTATATAAACTGGGGAAGAGAGATGATTGACTAAGGGATATATGAACATAGCAAACTGTTGACAAAACCATAAGTAACTAAGAACACTGTAGAAAGCCAGACCAAATTACACTTTTTGTTACACAACGCAATAGTAGATTTAGTTAGAATTTACCCTACTTAATTTTCTAGCTTTTAGGATTTATCATCTTGTCCATTTTCAACTGAGGAACAGAAGAAGTTGTAAAATAGAAAAAAAAAAAAAGAATGTAGGCATAATCTCAGTGGGACAAGAAAGGGAATACAGAAGAAAAATGCAAAAGAGTGCTTTGTTTTCCCAGTTGTTCCATCACTTTTTTCTATGAGAGCAGTTTGCCATGTCCCATGCCTATCACTCCTAAGCTATTCTGAACAGTCTAACCAGCCTATTGACAAAAGTTTTTTCCCATCTGGTCAGTTCAATCCTACCTCTTTTTAACTCTGCTTTCTTCATCATCAGTGCTTTGGCCATAAGAACAGAACCTTTGTTATCATTACAAAGCATGCAGCTGGCTGTTGACCTGTAGAAACTACCCACTTGTCCTCTCTGCTCCTTAAGCCCTTCCCCCTCACCTACAGCATTGAAGAGAAAACCATCTGGGTCTACATGACCTTGATCCTCAACCCCAGGGCCTCATGTTCACACTTGCTGTTCAGCAGGCCTCCCTTGACAGTAAAGTTGATGCTTATGTGGAGGAGCATCAGCGACAGAGCCTTATCAGTCTGTTCACAGCATTCCAGATCTGAGCAGTAAATCTTACAAGAAAATAGGTTAGATCAGCAGATGGCAGCCCCCATTCCCTGGAGTAGAGAGTCTCTCACTGCTGTCACTCATTCTGTTTCCTCTTGGTGCTGCTGTACAGCTCAGATCCTGCCTGCATGGGCGCATCCTTGATCACAGCTTCCAGCCCCTCATGTGCTACCAGGACACTGAAACTCTTCTGTAGTTTCACATGTACAGTTGTATAGATTCTCCTACCAGAATTCATTGAGGTGGACTTTTTCCTTTTGACAGTAGTTAAAAGCTCTCCTACTTTTCCATTATGGGAGTCTCCATTTCCCAGCTCAGAGAACAGAGACTCTGCCTGTGCCTTCTTCAGTACAGCTGAGCATTTAGGCTATTGTAGCTCAGGAAGCTATTGTAGCTAAGGAAGATCCGGACAACCACCTTCACAATGTGAAGGTGTTGTGAGGTCCACTGAGCTCCTCCAGCAGCTACTTGGCAATGCCGATTTTCCCCCAGCACACATTTGCAAGCAAGGACACCACTTCTCCAATCTCAGAAAGAGGCCTTAGGCCTTATTCTGTGAAAATCACTGCTTTTGTTCACTGGCGGTAACATCAGCCTCTCTGATGAACCTGCTGAGAGGGCATTGGCCCTCTTTTATTTAGGTGGAGAAAAAGCGTAAAGAACCATTTCATCGGGAATAAATAACAGAACTTCTTAGACATTTCTGTAGTTTGCTGGAAACTGAGAACCTCCTGTAACTATCCTTACCTATTAGCAGCACTGGGTACAGTGATATTCTTTGACAACCCTAATTCCCAGAATATTTAGTTGCCCAAACAGTGCCAATAAACTCCCGTGCATTTCTGCACCTGTTGCTTCCCTGTTGATACTTTAAAAATTTCAAAATTGTATGATTCTTAATTATATGAGCATGAATAATAAAAATTTTATTAACAGCCTAAACATAAACCCTCAGATCTGTACAGATTTTGTATATATGTATTTATCTTGCCTGATGAGTATACAAGCCCAAATTTTCTGAACCCTGTCATAATCAACTCTAAGGAAAAAATCATATAGTTTTTACTTATTTACAGGGGCTTATGCAATATTTTCTTAAAGACACCTGTTATTCTACATTTTGTATCAAAGGACAAGTAATTTCAAACATAGACTTCTATATTCAAGATATCAAAAGCCTAGGGAAATTCACTACAATATTAATGCCTGTGATATTTTAAATTTACCATCAGTTCAAGTAAATTTTTTTCAGTGAATTTGAAAGATGACTGCATGGATATTGAATTCAGCTATAAATGCAGCTGAAGCTCTATGGTCTTGGTTTTGGTTTGGGTTTTCTTCAGTGGCTTAGGGTCTGAGTGGAGACTTGGGCATCAGAAAAGGAATATGGTATTTTTTGATATGGCCAAGACATGCATGTGAATCTAAAAGGTAAGATTTCTCTGTTGGAGAAATGCTGATAGAGTGGAAGCTGAGGGCCAGAAGAGATATAATTGTCCATCTGTTCAGATATTAAACAGACAATTAAAAACCTTTTTGTCTCCTGAAAAGCTCTCTTTGTATTGACCAGTTTGTAATCAATAACTGTTGGTTTTAATGTGAGTCTAACTAGTCTAAAACCTAATTTTTATTTCAAATCCATCTTATGAAGAACCTGGTTTAAGTGTCTCAAAGCATATGCTTTTAGAGAAAGACTGACTTTCTCTGAAGTCATCTTACTCTGTATTGATAAAGGAATGGAAATTCAGCGCAGCTTTTAGCTGTTGCCTAAAACCAATGAAAATCACAATTATTTGGCACTGATATATGACAATTCTAGTAAAAGCCTTCTATGTGGTCCTCTCAATAAAATCCCTTTCACTATACATAATCTGTTAGAAATATTCTCTGCTAGCTTTTATAATACTCAGCAAAGTTCACTGTCAGACTGTCAGGGAAAATTGTCTAGGTTTCTTCATATTTTATAGTTGACAAAAACTCCTAGAGAAAGAAAAATTGTTTGCTGTACACTTTGGGCTTGTTTTCAGCAATCCAACATTTTAAAACTTATTTAAAGAATATGCTGAAGAAGCATTTAAGTTCTGAAAACAGCAAAGTTGAAAAAATAAGAAATATGGAACACTTGTTATGAGAATTCACCAAAATAAATATGACTTCTGGTAATCAGTGTGCTGTGAATATTACTATTTCCCTCAATTAAACTCTGGAGAAAAAAAAATCAGTGCATTAGAAAAGCCTTTTAGAGTTTCTCATTTCCTTCACTAGAGTTTGAGCCATGAGAGTTATTGCAAAGCAAAGTGAAACTTTTTTTCACTTATTAAATTTTATTAACTTTTATTTTTCTTCTCCATAATTTAATAACTCCTTTTTTTCCTTGAGAGTAGAGAGTTCTTAAATTACTTTGGAATTAAATAAGGTGTTGCTCAAGTTGAGAAAGAAAAAGAAGTTGTTGTTTTGGGTTTTTTACTATAAGATTATAATTAATCATCTGATTTTTCATTGGGAGAAGTATAACTACTTCAGATACATAGAATCGATTTCTGTCTTCTATTGGCTTGATGGATGTTCCTGAGCTAATAAGATATATTTTAAAATCCTTTTCTGACAAATAATATTCTCTTTTTTACTGTTATTATTGTCAAAGCAAATTTTTCTTCAGAAATAAAAACTTGCCCCCTTTGCTGACAAATTAGTAAGTCTTCTGACATATGACTCTAGCAAAATGAGGTTGAAATATTATACCAGGTTTGCAGGAAAAAATATATTAAAAAATGTATCAGTCAGAAATAAAAAATTGTTGTCAGATAATTTTTACATGAAAATATAAAAAGTAATTTTGACACCATATCCATAATTTCTAAAAAAATAAAAGTAGGAAAAAACTACCTTAAAATTAAAACCAGGCTATTTTTAAAATTTCATTTACATTTAATTCATAGAATCTGAAGTACTATAACATTGATTGTCTCAGGGCATGAGCCCCTAAAACTAGAAATTATATAAAGATTGAAATATTTTTATCTTCAATGTATATTTTGCTCCTTGTTTCATATAATATATTAAAAAATAACAGTGTCAATAAGTTAGCCAAAAGCCAGCTTCCTCTTTCTGAACATCACCACAGCAGATCTAATGGAATGTTGTGAAATTATACCTAAGACAGTAATTAAATTTACATATGGAATAATTTTCTTTCAATCATAACTTGTTGCAAGTATGCCATATCTTGCGTCTCTGTCAGTTTGCATAAAAAATAAAAATTGTCAAGATCAAAAGATTTCTGGAACTACTTTTTATCTGATGAACATATTTATTCTGGGAAAAACTGCAGATGGTTAAAGCCCTTCTTGTCTTCATTATCCACATAAAGGAAACTAGTCAGAAACAGGGATTAATGCTCTGTAAATCAGATGTTAAATGAGATAGTTCCAGTTCAGTGTCTGTAAAATTAGGTTTAACTGATCAAGTTGTTTCTTCAGTTCCAGTATAAAAATAAGATTTATCCAACAATGAATGAGATCTTTCAGGATTTAAAAAGCAGTAGAATCTATAGTTTACACACGTTTTGAAGAATTAACTAATTTCTCTCTCAAATAATATCCTGAGAGGAAGAAATGCAAAATGAAGAGCAGAAAAAAAAAAAAAAATTGTGGCTACCTGATAGAAAAATCTCAATATCCTAGTTCTCTTCACTCTAAAAGTGATATTGGCCCAGGGAAGGATATAGGCTGGACTTCTATAAAAACTTGTGTACAGGGTTGGACCTCAAAGTACAAAGGCATAGACAAGAACTAGGGGCCACCAAAAGGCCCCTAGGGTCAAAACAGGAAAGAATGAAATGTCTCTTCCTGAAAAGGGGAGCAAATCCTGACACCAGGAGAGGCCAGACTTGAGAGATGCAGGCCCTGCCCATCGGAAGAGCTCTGACCTCCATGGTCAGACAACATCTGTGTCTCACTGCAGGGAGGATGCTGGAGGAACCGCAGTGCACAGCCCCGCGTGACGCCTGCCAGCTCAGAGGGTGCCTTTGCAGGAGGGATTCACAAGGGGTTGTTGTTGTTTGGGCAGGGCTGTCAAAGAGTTTCTGTGTTGTAAGCACGTAGTGAGTGAAAGTGGCTGGGAATCATGTCCTACTTTGCTGAAAACTTTTACTTCTATAAACCTTTAGACAAGTGCAGATGTGAACTGTCATGTCCTGTAACATTCGTTATGCTCTCCAAAGCAGAGCTTCAGAAAGAGAAACCACAGTGACTGGAAGAGCAAACTTTTGAGATGACTAAAATAGAAAAAAACATACCAGGGTTAGGAAATTCTCAGAGCCCAAAACTGCTGGAAATATGAAAAGAATCATAAGTGCCTCTTCTGTTAATGGTCTTCTGTAAGCATCTGCTCACAACCATTGTGAGGTTCAGGATATTGAGTTATATAGCTTCTTGTCCAGAGCCTTTCCTGTATTTCTCAAATTGAAAAAATGTAGGTGATTTTTGCAACACTGATTTTTGAACTACTAATTACATTTAACTTGTTAATGAATCTTCCCTTAAATTATCTGTAAAATCTTTCAATATTTCTACCACAGAAAATTAAAATTTGGATACTATGGTCATGCAGAAAGTGAAATAGAATGTCCTGAACACAGTACTCATTTTATATAAACCAGTGAATTTTGTGGAATATTACTGGATTATTGTGAATTATTATATTTTATTTATGTACAGCAGATTTTGTGCCACCTTACTTTGAATACCAGTGCTGACATATGAAAGCAGATGACTAGACCTCAACCTGAAGTTTAACTAACAATCTTTCATGTGAAATTTCTTTACTTGACATGGAAAAAGAACCTACTACATGGTACATAGCACAGAAAGAAGCTGAAAAAATTTACAGATGTCTCCATGAGGGATGGTTGGATCTCGGAGTCAGCTAAAGGGGATTTGTGCAAAATGGCCAAACGTTACAGACAGAAGAAGGGAGGCAGTGATTATCTTTGAAAGACCATCAGTGACTCAGTAACCACACAAGTGATACCATTCAAGGAACAAAAGGTAGACTATATAGATTCTGGGTATTTTTACAGTGTGGAGAAAAGAACAAAAAAAAATGAAGTGTCAAGGTCTATATAGGAAGAACCAGCATGGTGTGAAAGGGAATAAAAAAGGCTGGTTTTATATAAACAAGCCACTGGTATGTCTGGACTGAGCCCTGTGCCTGATCACTGTTCCCTGTCCTATCTTATGTGTGGGTATATTGCGATCTACAAGCAGAAGCAGAAGCAGACAGACATAATTCTGCCAGATTCAGCTCTACCCAGTGATGTGAGCATCCATGAAATTATCTGGTTTGAAGGGGAAAAATACTGAAGAGAATAAAATGTCTGCTGAAAATACTGATAGAGAAATTACCTGCCAGCCAGGGAGCTGTGAGCCTGGGAACAGGAGCTGAGAACCAGAAACATCCCTGAAAAATGCAGCTGGCACCTTTGAAGTACAGCTGGGTACCTAGAAACCACATACATCCTGAGACACCATTACACATAAATGGAATGGCAATTCATCATCTGAAAAACTGGAAACAGTCTGGAGAAACAAAAATCACTAAAAGAAAAGAAAACTTCATCCATCCCTGGACTTTTACAAGTGAAAAATAGACATGAAGAACATCTATTGGCTTTTCAAAGTGCTGATGCCCTAAGCCCTCTTATTTCTCTATGATATAAAAAGGACTTAGTTTTTAGTGAAAATATAGGCCTCTCTCTGAGAACCTCCCATGCTGCACACACTTTTCCTTTCCTAGACAGCATGAATTTTCCACACAAAATTTCTGCAAGGTCTTGGATTCTCACTGGACACACCTGTCTTACTACAGACCCTGTCATGTAGATCATCTTTGAAGGGAGACTGCATTTTTTCTGGTTCCCACTCTGGTCCTCCTTCTGGGGTAGATACAGTTTGGTTTTGTATATTTGCAATTATCAAGGGAATGGCTAATGTAGAGATGTCAATTTTATCTGCATATAAAACATCCACATTTCCCTGAACTCAGTACTTTTTGCTAGTTCAAGTGTCATTAGCACTTTTCTTAGCTGAATCCTCAATTATTTAAGAGCATTTTGGTTGCTTGCACCAACTTGTCAATGTCCAGTGCTTAGGTCTGCAGAAAAGAGAAGCACCTTAGCTGAAGAGAGAAGTGCATGAACACTCCTGTTTCTTATAGCAATCAATACACTTGAGCATATGCTCATGCAAAATTGTAGTTTGTACGCAGTGTTAGGCTAATAATTAATTATACATTGTATGCAATTATGAGGCAATAGATTTCTCCATTGTTGCATTGATTTTTGCAGCAAAACAAATCAGCAATTCTGCTAATATATATGGCCCACACAAAGTCATTGCTCCAATGAGATTCTCTGCTCCTGAAGGCTTTAGCCAGCCAGTGAAGGACCAGAGCTGCTGAGCAGCCAGACACTGGCAGGTCTGCAACAGGCACAGGGAAAACGCTCAGCACTTCCTAATGGCTTCTCAAAATATCACCATTCCAGGATGGATAATACAGTTATAAAAGTGCTGCATGTTTCATACACTTCCAAACAATACACTTGCCCTCTCTAAGAGGAAAGGTGCCATTCCAGGAGACCAGGAAAAGGAAACTTCATTACTGTAGGTGAAAAAAAAATCTTTCTTGTACTCTTGGTCCACAATTTTGATAATCTCATAAACAGCCTGAGCAAGCAATAACTTGAATAATTCCAGAAATTAGATTAGGGAAAAATAAGCCAAAGAAAAACCCCCAAACATCCAAACAAAAAACCACAAATAAACAAACAAACAAAAAACCCCACAAAAACTCAAAAAAAAAAAATTAAAAAAAAAACAACCCCCCCATACAACCTTCCCCCACACACACCTGAAAATTTTATTGAAGGCAAGAGAAAACAAAAACTATCCAACAATTTTTAACTACTTTCATATTCTTATTACACCCTTCTACTTACAAGACTGTTGGAAAAGAGTATTGACAGCAAGAGTAGCTCCAAAGAGCAAACCCTTACAGAGAGATCACATATTCATAAAGATATAATGCCCCGAAATATATAGGCTTGATATGGAATTAGTTTTTTCATTATAATTAATTGCAGTGCAATAATAAAAATTATCTAAGTAACATAAAAACTCAGTTAATAATGCTCAGTAAAAATTTTAATTTTGCTTTCTCTTTGGTGTTATATTTAATTTCATAATGCTGAGTGAGAGGGTCTGGCTTTTATCAAGCAAAGACACCCTGAGGTGTCAGTGCCTGCTGATCCCTGCTGGAAGGAGTGCGGTTCCTGTTCTTCCCCAGGTGCTTCACTGCAGAGTGAGCCTGGCTGGCTTTAGGAAGAGCTAAACCTTCTCTTCCAGAATAGCAAAAAATTCTCCACTTTAAAAAGAGGAAACTGAATAGAGGCATAGCCTCTTCAGATCTTCAGATGAGATTTGTGTTCAGCAAAAGGAACAACTAAAACAGAGAAATGTGTGGGTAAAAAGGTATTTATGATGGAGAAAGGCCAGGTAAGAAGTAATGTGATAAACTTCTGTTTAGTAATACCTAAAAATCATTTGAATGACCCTGGACCATATTTTTATTGCATTCTGAGAACGTTTGTACAAAACTAGTGGAAAATATTCTTTATTCTTACTGTAAAAACATCCTCTTGTTCAAATCCCATAGCAGTATGAATTGTAAATGTATTATGAAGTTATATTATTATTATTGTCTTGGCAATCTATTCTTGCACAGAGTAAACACTGATTTTACTTTTATGTGATTTCAATATGACTTTTTTAAATGTTGAGTTATAAAATAGTCATTAGGTTTTCCAAGAGGAATAATGGTTAATTTTTTCCTGAATACATTTTCAATATTTTTGAAGTTTCAAAACTATGGAGGAAAACAAGTAATGAGATTTTTTATTTTTATTTTGGCACATATTACATATTTCAGTTCAGTGAAAAGGAAGAGTAGCAGAATGCGACAGGACTGAACCAGGATCTGGCAAATATTTACTTTCCAAAATAACAAAGGTCACTGAATTATTAAACTACTTTTTCTCACTTTAAAAAACAACAACAAAACCTGAATACGAAAAGCGATGTCAGTATGTCAGGTTGCTTACATGACGCCTTAAATTGCAAAAATCCCTGTACATATAACTGAGAACCAATGCTTGAGAGTTGGATTCTAGCACAGTTTAAATTCTGAACCACAATTAGAATCCAAAATTTCATTCATTTCATTAAATAGGGCAAATTTATAAAGTAGTCAGATTCAGTTCCTAAGCTGGACACAAGTTTGATTTACATGTATTTAGTTAAACCATAACTCTTGAAGCAAAAGAGCATGACACTATTAGAAGGTATTTCATTTTTGGAAAGTTCTGAGTAGCAACCTAAATAAAATGGAAAGGAAATTAATTTCTCATTAATTAAGCTACAATGCAGACAAAAACAATAATATAGAGATAATGTTTTATATTACTAGAATATTGTTATGCCAAAGTAATAGCAAAACAACAATGTAAATGTACAAAAGCACTCCAACTAATTATTACAGTCGGGCACTTAATTTCATAGGTACTTAATAAAACAAGTATGGTTAATACTGTCAGAATCAAAGTATCTAAACACAGGAAATTCTTATTAAAAGGGAAATCAAATCAATTGTGATGATACAAAATGTCAGAAATAGCACGCTAAGCCTTATCTATCTCTCTAACTAATTTTCTTTCTTTCAAAATCTATTCCTATGTATAAAACACTTTAAAGGCAAAGAACTTTAATTTTGCCATGAAACTTTTTATTATGAAAGATTAGATTGCTGTTTATTTTTATATCTTGTAATTTCCAGTGTATTTTCTGATTATCTCAAGGAGTCCTTTCTTTTTCACGCATTTTTGTTAATTTGTCTTGAAAATTCAGCTGTATTTTTCCCCGAGGTTGCATGCATTTTAAATGTTTAAGCCAACATTTTAAATGCTAAGATCAAGTTGTCTCACACTTTATTTCCCTGTTATTGACATATTTCTCTATCCAGTTAGGAAGAGATACTGGAGATACCACAATATCTTTTCTCATTTATGCTTTTAGAGCTCATGTAGTTTATTCTTATATACAACAGAAAAAGTAATAAGCACTCTATGGAATTATATTTTCAAAATAATTGTTTTGTTATGACAATAAATATGATATGTTCATTATTTTGCTGTGTGTTTTGCATTTTTAAAGCAAATTGTGTGAAATGGGAAAACATTTTATTCATAAAACTTGCAAACATACAGTTCTTCATTATAAGTAGCATATTTATTTTCTAAAATGTATGATGGAATACATTTTCTTCATTATGCTATGCTAGAAGACAAGCAAACAAATTTTACTCCTGAAATACTGACTTTTAATCAAACTACTACAAGATTTAGTTGACCTGTAATAGTGACCCCAACAGATAAAACTAAGAGCAAGGTTTGTTTTTCATTTGCTTGGAATCAATAGTGCCCTACTCATAAAACTACAATCATTAAATGTGAAATGAACACAGGCAGAACAAAATTAATGTCTATGAAATTTTACCTAATTGTCCTAGAAGACAATGGGTACGCAAACCTAGCAGTGTGAACATTTTTTAAATGTAGTAAATCTCAAAATTTCCAGAATTTCTAATAACTCTCTAAGTGATGCTTTTGGGTTTATTTTTACCTGTGTCTGCTCAGTTCCTAAATAGTCCAAATTGCACCCACACGCTTTAATGCTTGTAATGAAACTTTTCCCAGGTAAAGATAGAGCTTGTTTACTGTGTTTACGGGTAATATAAGCAAAATCCAGGCTCTTTTTAATTGCATAATTCACATTTCTTTAACAGAAATGTTTAAGAGAGACAGTTTGAATCTCCCTCTGGAGAAGTGTATCTCTCTTCATTAATTATGACTCTGATTAGATATCGAACTAGTAAGGGCCAAAATTAGACAGAATTAATTTCATGCTGTTCACAACCTGGCTTTATATACTGATCAATGAGAAAACTAATTAAACAAATTTAATAGGTCTGGAGAGAGGTACTGAGAATGGAGAAGTGTGAAAGGTAATCCAAATTTGAAGTCTGGGAAGCAAAATGAATAAAGGGCAATAGATATTCTGCATTTAACTAAGTACTTGTCGCACTGACACTGAAGGTTAATCTAAAAAAATGATATTAATTTCTCATTGTTTCTTAATCTATTATTACTTATTTATTTAAAAAATATTTCCTTATGGGGGTAATAAAATTCCTCTATTCACAAAGTTTGAAAATAAATTCTGAAGCATATGCATACTGTTACAGTAAATCACATGTAAAAGCAGGAGGAACTTCTCTTTCTGAAGCAGGGTGTGAGTAATGTGCATTATATAAAGTATGGAGTCATGTGTCCAACACTGACAAAAAGCTTTAAAAGAGATTATTTGAGTAATAAATTCAATATTATGCTATTTGTGTCAAGATCACAGACATGAAATTTGCATAGAGCGTCTGATTTCTGTCATTCTTAACTCAATACTTGTCCTTGCAACTTGTGTGAAATTTTAACAAGTATATCCTGTGTCAATGTGAACAGTAGTTTACCCATGGTTCTGTCTGCACTTTAATCTTTCTATTTCATGACCCAATATTTAATAAAGTCCTCATTTATTTTAAGTACTTCTGGAATTTCCTGAAAATGTGTTGAAGATCTGTCAGAAAAAAACAGTGTAAATAACAAATGTGCCACTCTCAAGAATAGATGGAACAGCTGAGTTCTAAAAAGCAGCTTCATCTGTACAGTTAATTATCCACAAGAAGAGGCATTTAATTTTTGATATTCTATAAGCATGGTAAATGATAAAACGGGAAAAAGAATCCATTAAAAGACACAAATTAGTGGCATATAATAAGAAGAATACATGTAGTATATGGTGGATTTGAATAATATCATGCAAATGAAGAGAGCTGTATTGTAAATGTCCCCTAAATATTGGACAAACCCATACAGTCTTTTTAATATCATACAATCAGTAGCAACAAAGAAATTTTGAATGTTCTGAGAAACACAAGGTAATGTCTTCACCTGTTTAACATAGGCTACATCAAATTTTCCAGATTCAAAAAGTACTAAACTCTAAGCTATAAAGTCAGGTTTGATCATTTTTTTGTTTAGATAAATGAGATTTAAGGTAGGTTGAGAGTTTTGTCATTCCATGAACCTGATGAAGAAAGAGTGATCATTAAATGCCTTATGGGATCTGCTGAATGACCTAAATTAAGGTTTAAAAAATGGGTACTACTTTTGACTCCATGAGGAAAGTCTGCTATGATCTTAGACTGCAAAAAGCAGCTCTACAGAAGCCTGAGGATTTGTGTTTGGGTTTTATTTTTGTGTTTTTTTGTTAGTTTTGTTGATTGGTTGGTTTGTTGCTGTTTGGTTTTTCAGTTTGCTTT